>JACCIE010000037.1:1200000-1800000 GCA_018906755.1 Sycophaga agraensis
CCGCCCCGACCAAGGGTCCGGGCAGCGCGGCGCGGGCTTTTATCCGGGCCTCGGGTGCAGTGGCTCGGCCCTGATGAGAATCCACCAAACTCCCCCGCCGGACGTCGACTGCGGGGAACAATAACGAGGTCGCGCGATATCGGGCCGTCGCGTTCGATCGAGCCGGACGTTCCTGTGCACCGTGCGAAGTCGGGCAGCGTCGCCTCGCGGCGGGATAATGTTTTGGAAGAAATCGATGCGAGCTCGGCTTTGTGGCGCGTTTGTCTTGGGAGCGGCTGGGCCCCCTCGGAAAAGGCTCGCTCCCGACTGGGGAGGATTGCGCTGGTGTGTGTACGTAGAGCGACGCTGCAGGCGCGGCTGGTCGTGACTTTCGAAGGTTATTAAGAGGCCCGGGGGCCGGTCTACGCCGGCATCGACTGCATATTCGACTCCTCGTGTAATAGAAGCTGTTAATCTTGTGAAGTTTGGTGGCGAGGGGCGGCCGGGGAACCGGCGAAACGGTCCAACTTGGCAAAGTGCACGGCCGAGGGACCGTTACGCCGGCAAGTAATTATCGAGCGGTACACACTTGTGTCGACTGGGCCGAGTTTCCGGGCCGCTCGACCTCTAGCCGCGCCGCTCCGATGAACGATTAGACACTTTTTTCCCGCTCGCGTATTTGCGTATAACGAGGTCGCGGGCGAATGTCGATGTAAAAATTGGAGAATGCCTCGCTTCGGCAAAGCGTATCGCTTACTAATGAGAAACTGGCAGGGAAAAGCTCGGGCGTAGAGGCGTTTTACACTTTGAGCGGTGGGCGCCGAGGCGGTTCCCGACACCACTTTATGAAGGCCGCACCGTTGCCGCGAGTCAAAGTGGGCCGAGGCGTTTCAGCCGGCAAGGGACGGATCTCGAGTTTCGTTCGACGGCGCCTGCACCGAGTCGCCGCGGCATAAAAAGCCCTCCCCTAGCGCCCGGCCCTCGCCCTTTTTCCCCGCTCGTCCTTTGTTCCCGCCGGTCTGCGCGCGCCTCCTCGCCCTTTTTGTTTTCCACGTAATATGCTCTCCGGGCTCATAATTGTAGGAAAAGTTTGAGGAATCGGGCAATCTCCGTGTCCGACGCGACGGCTTGTCTACATGGGGATGATCCAAGCGAGAAAAGTTTGTATGGCTTTTGAGGGTGACTTCGAGCAGCGAGAACATAACTACTTCCTAACGAGATTATCTCACGATCAATATAGGAGATCCACATCGCTGTCTTTCTAACCCGCCCTTTACTACTTGATGGATGTACCATAACGGCCTTGAATGCAATAATGCGGGTGAACGTGGTTAAAGCCGATCTCGAGTACGAACTCGAACACGGATGTCCTCTTCGGGATAGATAAATAGTTCTTTATTGTGATAAAAATAGAAAATACGTTAAAACAATAAAAATGTATAATAGTACAATATTAATTTGAAACAAAGTCAGGAAGCAGCATATGCGTGCCAACTAGTGCGTGAAAGAACTTAAAAAATCGACTCAACATGTAAATCTAATACAATAAAGCACTGTCAAACATAAAATTGCTAAAATTGCGATACTTTTCATAGAAAATAAAAATTGTACAAACAACAGTTTTATGTGATAGAAATGATTGTATGATGTAAATGTAAGACGAGTTTATAGTTATATTCAGTATTATATTTAGTATTATATATAGAGAGATCCTTTAAACCGTCCGTAACAAAAATTATACTGTACAAAATACTGTTATTACTACTGTTAAACTGTAAAAAGAGTATAACAAAAAAAAGCCACAAAACGGTTGATGTAAAAAGTTATGCACTAAAAACAATGATCGGGCAAGAATAATATTGGATATGAGATTTAAAGCAAAGGATAGAGTTGGTATATTTCCCTGATTGTACGTATGAAAGCAAAGACTTTCCTTTTGATGTATACAAAGAGAAGAGAGGGAGAGACGGGAAAGCAACATTGAAGCGTACCTTGTGGAACAGCTAATTTTCGAAACTTACCCCTCACAGGCCGATCAAAATCATTGAGAGGGAAGAGGATGCGAAGGTAGTTGGATGTTTATTTTGAGGATTTTCTATGCAAATGAAGTCGTAGAAAACGGTTAAGTCGGTTTAACGCAGCCCCTTTATGCATATCTGCCCAGAGAGTAAGAGTAATAGCCGGGCATATTTCAAGGGGATAGAGGAAAGCGGCGACTCGGCGACTCGGCGACGCGCAGGTGGGAAACGAATCGGAATAACAATCGGGTGGTTGGGAGCCGCTTGGGCGCCGATCGGCCCCCGGAGAGAAATTGAAAGGCGCGTCGCGCGATCCGCGGGCACCGAGTGCGAATCCGCAAGCCGAGCCGCAAATTATTCATAGGGGAAAAGAGGCGCTCGCTCGCGTCCGATTAGTAAGGCTGTTTGGCGCCCCACCGTCACTACTGCCACCGATGAACGGCTGGCTCACAAGCTCCTCCCGGCCCTTGGATAGACTGCCGGGCGATCGGCTGACTCTGCACGCCTCGCGCGTTTTACAGGCGCTCCGGGGCCGGACGGCCGGCCAATATGGCAGCCCGGGCATCCTGATGAATTGTTCGGGGAAGATTGCCGCGGCGCCGGGGACGCGTTTTCCCGACGGTGCGCTTTTTGCGCCGATATGACTCGGTGCGATATGGATTCGCTCCGCCCGGAGCTGTTGGCCGTCCCCGGGGGAGCCGCGACTCGGGCGGCCCGGCCCTGTAATCCGAGGCAAACTTCCGGCCGTCGGGGAAGTTTACCTTTGCTTATAAGAAGCGGCAAATGCGATCGGGCTGCAGTTCTTCTCCGAGGGCCGGGCTCGCATTTTAATTTGAGCCCCGTCGAGCCGGCTAATGAATATATCGATTCGGCTGCTCCGCCGGGTATTACGGCTAAGCGGATCTGCCCGCGAGGCTTTTCCAGCTGGCGCCCAACTTGGTGGCTCTCGGCTCCCGGCGGCCGATCGGACTAGCGCCCGCGGACCTTTAATTACCCGCGGCTCCGGCGCGGCACCTTCGGATTTTTGAGCCCCGGCTCCCGGGCGGCCTTCCGCCCGTTATAATTCATGTTTAGGGGTAAACGGGTCGCCCGGCGTCCAAGTGCCGCGCGCCCCCATAAATCAGGCGAGGCCCTCGGGGCCCCGGGATTACCGCGGAGCCGCGCTGCAGGAACGAGTGCAGCTCGCGGGGATTTGCCGTGATTAATACGCGCCTCGCTCCTCCTTCTCGGGGACGACGTCCTCGAGACGAGCCGGGATCCTTTTTAATACGCCCGCGCCTTGAGGGATTAGCGTTGCCGCGCGGCCCGGAAGCGCCCGGAAGCGCCGGGATTCCCCTGCATCGCCAGGTGCGCGGCCCGGCTCTAGCACCCGCCACCGCCGCCGAGCGCTTGAACAAACAGCCGGCGGTTACCGGAATTTTCTTCGAACCTCGCGTCGCTCACCCTAGTACGGCCATTTGCAACCGGCTGTACTTGTCCCGATTCGTGCGCCTCTCGATGAAGACATATAAGTAACGAGCTTCTTTTTCTTTTCAGCGATTGGCGGCCACGAGGAGATCGAGGAACTGGACCCGAGCGTTCAAGATTACACGGATGAGGAGGACAACGACGTTTTCGACAGCACTTCAAACGGGTAAGCGAGCCGCCATTGAGAAGGTTGGCCCTTCAATTCGCGAGACGTCGCTCGGCTGAATGCAAAGGTTCATTGAATAAGCGGCAACCCGAGGCGCAAAAGCCCCTTCCCGAGAGCCTCCCAGGAGGAAAACGGAAAGGAATTACTTTTCATAAGCGCCCCCTGCACAATGAATGTTCATTCCGGTAAACGTGTCGCGTTACAGCCGCCCGGTCAATAAGCCTGGGCAGAGGCCGAAAGAAAGACGCCCGCGGCCCCGAGACGGCAAGCAATTAAGCCGCTTAATGAAGGTTTTGTTCCGCGATCGCTCGAGGAGCCTCGGGACAGCGCCCGGGACAAAATGCTTTCGGCCCTCGCGCAATGACGTTTTCCTCCATTTATACCCCGAGCGGCTTCGGGCTTCTTTCGGGGCTTTGCAGGGGAGCCTCCCCGCGGCGGCCGGCCGACCTACACCCGCGCAATTAATTCGAGCGTCCTAGTGGGCGCAGGGCCGGCTACGGTCTCGTTGGCTTCGACAGCTCGTCTCCGAGCCCGGGACTTACCGCGGCAGAAAAGAAGCCGCTCTTGCGTAAACATAAGCGCGCTGTGTGCCAAGGGCAAAGTTGCCGCGAGGAAAAGTTTTAATTGCGCTGGATATTAGGGGCCGGGCGGAGCCGACAATAATTCTTTCCGCTCCGGAAAATCGAGTGGCGACGGGGCAGGTGAGCGCGAGCGGGGGGGGGGGGGGGCAGCGATCGAAGCGGCCACGTCGGGCCTCGGTAAGGCGGCGCCCCGCCGCCTCGCCGGGACAATTAGTTTAGCCCGTGGATATTGAATATTGGCCGTGTCTGTAGCACCGCCGGCGAGGGGCGGCGCCCGTCACCCCGGCGACGCCCACCTCGCGAATTCCGGGAAATTAAAGAGCGGCCGGGCCGCCGCGCCGATTCTCCATTAGCCCGTCTGGGCGGGCGCCGATCGGAAGCCACCCCCCGGGCTTAATCACATTTTTCGAAGGAGCGCGGGGGACTCCGCGACCCTTGAATTTCCCGCCTCGTCGACATTGTTGCACTATCGGCTGTCGGATTCCTGCTCGGGGATCCCGGGGAATGTCAAAGGCTGACTCGGGAGTTGGCCGGCTTAATGCGCTCTATGACGAATCGACGGGAGGCCGCGAGGAATCGCCCTTTTTGTCGCACTGCCGCGCGCTTCGGGCGGAGATACGTCCTTGCGGACGCGGCGCCTCGTAAATCTCGGGATAGAGGCACTCTAGGGGCGGCTCTCAATGGCCGCGGCGCCGGAGGTGCGACCGAGAGCCCGCGAGGAAAAGCTTCCCCTGTCGAGAGGCAGACTGATCAAACGGGAGGCGGTCTAAGCAAAGTTTGGCCGGGGCGACTGCTGCCGAGTCCTCGGGCGCCGCCGCGGGGCTTAATAAGCCAGCGGGCCGATATCGCTTCGATTCCCAAGCTAATAACGCCCGGCCGGGGCTTCCCGAGCCGAGGGTTTTTCCACTGCGCCCGGCGCGGCCCCTTTTTCTTCGATCGGCTGCGCCCGCCTCCGCGCCCCGCGGAGCAGGATAATTAGGCCGATTACGCGGTGTGGCTTGCATCCCGTGCCGCGGCACTCCTCGGCCAACCGCCGCTGAAATACGAGCCTATAATGCCGGCCCGCGCCTTCGAATAAAGTACAAGCCCGAAGGATTTAGTAGTCCTGGCGCGGGCCCTCGACTCCAAGTTATTGTGCCGCGATAGGGACGAGCCGCGGGATGTATCTCCCCGGCCATTAGTCATTGAATAATCTGGAGCAACCGGAGCCCGGGGCTGCCGCGGCGCGCCTCCGCCTCCTCGGGCCGACTCGCGCACTTTGTCACCCGGCGCACTCGCGCTAATTCGGGGGGCCCGACCAACGAGCCTCGTTAATCTTGCTAAAAAGTCCGAGGGCCGCGGGCGTCTCCGGTTGCGGGCGCGAGGGCCGCGTCATCGCGCCCTCCCTCCGATTGCGCGCGCCCGCTGGCCTGTCCCCGCGGGTCCGCTTACGCGGCGACCGATGCGCGCCTCCCACGAGTTTTAAAGCCTCTCTTCCGGCGGCGGGGCTCGATGCGCAATGGGGCGTCGTCCGCCGCTAGGTGCCCGCCTCGCCCGGCTCGCGCGCCCCGGCAAACTTCCCCGTGGCGGCAGGAATTTTCGATAATTATGCGGCCCCGGGCCAATTAGCGCCCGGTCTCGAGAGCCCGGCGTAATAACTCGCGGCGCGATACGCGACACGTCTGTCGGCGGCCCGAATTGAAAATCAAAGGCCGGCCCGTGTCTCCGGCGTAATCGATAGCGCGCCCACCGGCCCGTTATCATCCTCCGTCAGAGGTGCGCTCGCGAAATTCTGCCCGCCTGAAAACCGATAGCGCTACCCCCGCTCGCCGGCCCCGCGCCCGTCTATTTAAACGCCGCCCGAGCCCACCCGTTTATCGCCGCTCGCCGCCGACAAGGACTATCCCCGGCCACGCCTGGGGAATAAATTTCCGTCCGCTCGTGTAACCTCATCCTCGCCCTATCCATACGCTGGACAATATTTTCCACGAGCACACCTAAACCGACTTCATTCCGATACTCGCTGCTCACGCATACACGTCAAGTTTGAGCCCCCAGCGTACACTCCTGATTAATTAGCGATTTTCAGGAAATACACGTATCGCCAGACTAATTAGCGAGATATTCCAGGCATGTATCTTTATAGACTTCAATGAACCAGATACAAGTTACCTAAAAACATTTATTCGGCGTCAACAATAGGCTTTGAGAAAATACGGCTTCTATAAGGATCTCTTTAATTGGACAGAGTTTAGCTATTTTATTTTAAATAAAATTTATCTTGTACGATGAGTATTTTCAGCATAAATTTATTAAAATATTATTCATGAAATTTTAATATTACATTAACTTGGTAAAAGTTACTCAAATTTTACGAATGTTCTTGGTTTTTACAATAATTTTCCATTTTTTAGTCGTGTTGATCTTCTATTCAGTGCAATTGTAAACAATGTAAATCAGGGGATCTGACGTTTTTACATTATTCCATGAAAAGTCTTTTAGCTCCATAAAGAAGACGCCACAATTTTCTACCGGTTTCTTTGTAAGGGCCAATTCACTTTCCGATAGTTGATCTGTTCTTCGCTCAAAATGGCTAATCCTGCCATCGATCTATCAAGGCACTTAAAACTATGAATAAAGTCACTTTAGAACACTTATATCTAAGATTCAAGGGAGAATTGGTCCTCGGAAAGAAGAGCGAGGAAAATTGGATCGTCTGGGTCGGAGTCTTATAGAACAGAGTGCATTTCTATATGGTTTATAGGATCACAACCCGGAGAGCGAATATATAGGTGCATTATTGGGCTGCTTGCCGCGAATGTTGCGCCACAGTGGAATAACTCATGCTGGCAGGGCGGAATAGGCGAGTCTTTGTCGCGGTCTTAAAAGCATGAAAGGATCGGCAGGAGCGGAGGCGTCGGGTGAGCCGGGCTGCGGCTCCCGATAGGGGCCGGGTCGCCGAGCCTCCCGCGCCCATACATTATTCCCGCGGGCCGTAAGCGGGACTGGAGCAGCCATTAATATTGATGGGGCTGCGTGGGGCGCACATCCGGTGCCCGGGGACGTGGCCCAGTCCCGGCAGCCCGGCTCGCGGGCGCCGCACTCGGGAAAAAGCCGCCGGCTAATCGGTTATCGCTTTATCTCCCGAGGGCGGCTCCCGGCGCTGAGTGCGCCGCTCCCTCCCAGCCGCGCTAATCCTAATCCGCGCCCCTTACCCAGACGATCATCTCCCGCGCTAACTAGGGCCGGCTGCGCGCGAGATTAGCGGCGTCGCGGATTAGGCCCGAGTGCTCACGGCGATTAGTCCCCCGCGAGGCCGCGCCCTTCAAAAACCGCCCGGCTTTGTCCCGGGCGCTCGGCCGGCTAATTGCCCTCGAGGACGCGCGCCGAATGCAAATGCCCGGCTGATGGACCCGGGGCTAATCAGACTCGGCCGCGAAGCCGGGCCCAAGCCCAGGCCGCCACTTTCTTTCGCGGCGCGCTTTGCTTGCCCATTGCTCCTTTCGCCTCGTCCGCCTCCTCCTCCTCCTCCTCCTCCTCTCCTTCCTCTTTCCCCAGAAGATCCGGCGAGATTAAGTGGCCGGCCCGGTTGGACACGCGACCTAGCGACACCGCAATTTCTCCGTTAGCTCCGACGCGTCGAGATCGAGGCCCGGCCCTCGGTCGATCCACTTTTCCGCGCTAATATCGACGCATTAGGGTATATCGGCTTATACCGAGCTAATTACCTCGGGAAATACGTTTCACGTGATTCCTCTTCGCCGGGGGAGCTCTTCAACTTTGAGCCATGGATTTTAATCAAGCCTTAATAAGGACTTTCTTATACGCTATCGGAAAAAGTCCAAGTGCCTCAAGTTCGATTTTATGTACTCCATTATACCTTATTTAGCTTGTTATATATGGAAATCTAGCGCGCACTTTACCCGAAGCGTCTTCCAAGTGTATCAATATACCTTTTCTTAACGTCTTCATCGACCCTTTTTATAGCGAAGCTAGCCATTCCAAAAGAAATACTAATATTTGCGGTAGCTTATACTTGGCCGGTGAGCTAATGTTATCAAAACGCAAGAGATGGAGGTCGAGAAATCCTTTTCTCGTCGCTAAATACATTTACCCGTCGGGGGCTTTTAAAGTAAATAAGTATTGAATAGAAAGACACTCGAGTCAATTTAGTCGGGAGCTGCATTAATTGGAGTAGCTGAAAGGCCGTTTGCAAACGAAGCAGTTCTCTAGGCAAAAATAATTCGGACCGCTTATTATACAAATAAAATGGGATGGCATTACAATTACAGGTCATGCAGTGGCAATTCCGGGTAATTGCCTCAATTCCGCGCTTTATCGCATTAGGGGCCATAATGGACGCTTCGGTTCTAACGCGAGCGGGGGATATATTCGCAGACGGCGAATAGCCTCGAATCAATGAACTTGAAACGACTGGGTAATTTAATTTTGCGCGCTCGAGGCTTGGGGCGCGCAGACAGGGCGCTCTCGACGCGAGCCCCATCTATTAATAGCGGGAATAATAAAAAAGGCCGCTCGGCGCGGAAAACGCGCGGCCGGCTGTCTCTGCCGGCTATCGGCCAATCGATGAGCGGTCCGCTGAAAATTTTATTAATCGCGCGCCGAACGCGCCGTCGATGCCTCGGGACATATCCCGCGCTGTGCCGCTATTCCTGGGCCGCGCGCCCCCCGTTTATAGAGGCACTCCAATCGGCCCATCCGGGGCTGCATCGGCTCGAATCATTCCGAACGGCATTGTCGGCGGCGCATAAAAACCCGGGCGTGGGGGAGGAAGGGCCGCGCCTCGAAAGTCCTGGAGGACCCGGAGCTCGGAGGGATCCCCGAGCGTTCGGATGAATTAAGGAGGCCGGGGAATCAGGTGGGAGCCGGGCGCAACAACATCCCGTATTGATGGGCCGGAGACTCGGCCGTCGCCCGGACTCCCCGCGGCGCTGCACTCGAATAATTGATCGGCTTCCCGGCGCGCCTTTGTCCCCAGGCACGTCTTCGCGACGCACTCGGACGGCCTCGGCGCGGGCGCAGCGGCCCCATCGCCCTTGGGCCCCTAATCGAGTGAAGGAAGAGACGCGCGCGTGCTCTTCTCCCGCGGGCGAGCCGTCGCCGAGGATGCCGCGGTCGATGTCTCGAGATGCAGCCGAGAGACTCGTTTCGAGCCGCCGGTGCGATTCTCGTGCCCCGTGCGGAGACGGAAAAGCACGAGGGCCGAGTGGGCCGATCCGCGGCCGTCGCCGGATAAATCACTCGCAGGTCGTTGGCAGGGCGGAGTTCGGAGCTCTCGTTAACGCTCCGCGGCTCCGCTTTTTCCCGGGGCTCGGTTTATCAGTTTCCGAGGGGGGCGCCCGCGGCCTCGCGAGCGACGACCTTGCCGTGCCGGGCAAAAGGCGCTATCCGTGTCCCCTGATCTGCATTCAGTAACCGGGGAGGTAAACGCGAGGTTAGTTACCGCGGCGGGCTCGTCCCCTCGTATGCAGGTGATTACGCGGCGGGCGCGCTCGCGCCTCTCCCGCAGCTGTCGGTGCCCGAGTGGCCTGCCCGCGTCTCTCCAGAGGCAACCGGAGCCGCCCGGAGCTATGCGTGCGCCGGCCGGGCTATTCTCGCGCGGTGCAGGACAAGCGTAAACAGCCGTCCGGCCGGCCCTCGTGCAGTTAATCCGCCCTGTCCTCCGAATAATTCCCGCCCCCTAGACTAATGCCGCCCGGCGGCACCGACGAGCCCCCGTACGTGTATGATTACCCGACATCGTGTTCGCTGTTTCCATTCGGAGAAAACTCTTCCTGCTTCTTACTCCTTCGATTCGTCTTTTTTGCATTCCACTTGGATGGCGTGCTACTGCCAATTACAAGATTGTCCTCGAAGGTCGCCTACAAATAGAGTACCAACGCGCACCTGGGTAATCATTTTCTCGATGATTTTAGTGATTTTCTGAACTTGTTCTTTGATTTGACGTACGTATCGAAATACCACTTTGAATTCCACACTCGATTTTTTACTACGGTTTTCAAGTAATGACGGAAATAAGTTGCCATGTTCAATGGAAACTGGTTTAGTCGATGAAACGGATAATCGAATAGATTTTAAAAAGCAAATAAGTAAATAAACAAGTTGTTTGTCAATAAACTATACTAGGAAGGTAGATTTGAATTGCATGCAGAACGACTATGAACGATGTTAGATGATTTCCATTCTGCACAAACAGACGGATAATTGAATAGGTTAGCCTAGTTGATTTCGTGAGGAGTATCAGGAGAGGCTGTTTGCACTAACAGGTAGGCGGGTGGGCTTCGGCCGGCGCGTGCTACTCGTTTGCGGTCAAACACTCGGCCGCGTGCGAGGCGACAGGACAGTCACGCCCCGCCACAATCTGTAGGCGCGAGGGCTCGCATAATCGGGAGGCCCCGCAGAAGCCCCGGCGCACACAGCCTCGGATATGAAGCGACTGTTTACGCGTCGGCTCCGCCGTCGCTCGGGCCTTTTATTCGCGCCGCGCGGTCGTGCCGAAGTTTGCGTCGGGCGCTCGGGCTAACGGTTATATCGGTCGTTACGGCCCGAGCGTCCGGCCGTCGTCGCTTTCGTTACGGATTCCTCGAGACTCGCGGGCTGGAGATAAGGCTTGTTTACCCCCGGGCGACGCTTCCCGTCCGAGCGAAGGACGGTGGGAGATAAAGAGCCCCGAGCCCCAGGCCGGCGGGAAGTAAGAGAGGGCCGCGAGGCGGAAGTACCGCGGCGGCAATGGGGCCCATGAGCCGCGACTACCCGACTGCATGTTTGTCAGTCCCCGCAGGTGCGCGAGGGCCCACACATAACAGATGTTTTGTCGCTTGGCTCGCAGTCTGAACGGGACGTCGGTTGCTCCTTCCAGGACCGAGGCGGAGACGCCCCCTAGCGGGAAGAGCGGCTCCCTCAAGTTCGTCCGGGCGCTGACCAACCTGACCAAGGACGCCGGAAGCGTCGTCCACATGCGCTGCGAGATCGTCGGCGACCCCCCGCCAACGAGGATCCGTTGGTTCAAGAACGAGGCGCCCGTCCTCGGGGAGCCCGACCGCATCATCATCAAGAGGATCAACCCCCAGGTGAGTAGCACCGCGGCCCAGCCGCCCCCGCACCCCTGACGACGCTCACACCCTTGGCTTTGCGTCCGCAGAACCACGAGCTGGCAGCGAAGAACATCGCCGGCAGCCGGCTCAAGATCAGCCGACTCGACGTCAACGACCGGGGCTTCTACTCGTGTCGCGCCGACAATGGCAAGGACTCCATCCAGAGCGAGGGCATCCTCCAAGTGCGCACCTCCAGACACGGTAAGTGTAGCCCCAGCCTTATGCCGGCCGCCGGACATTCACTGAAAGCCCCTACGCACGCGAACCCCCTGTCCGGCGCTCTCATGTCGTCATGGGGCCGTCGGCCGAATTAAGAGGCCATAAAACCGCGCCGGGCAGGCAAAGACCCGCGGAAGGGCTCGGCTCTGCGCGCCGACTCGCCCAATTATCGACTTATATTCCAGGAAGCTCGCCCTCGCCCGATTCGTTTGCGGCCTCGGCCGACTGTCCCCAGGCTCTCTATTTACCCCGCGCTCCCTTTTTATCACAGAGCCCGTGGATCCTTTCAATTAGCGCGATCGAGGCGGCTATTGCGTCCCGCGCGGCCAATGCACTAATGGACAACCAGTGGCTTTCAATCGGCAGGGCTTTGAAGCTGCGAAAGCGGCCCGCGCGACGGAGAATAGATTATGCGGTTAAGCGTCCTACTTGACGCGGGAATAAGTCGATCAAAAATTAGCTAATATAGCTCGAATATTCCGGGGAAATGGGGAGGAAAGTT
The DNA here is from genome assembly GCA_018906755.1 of Sycophaga agraensis. Classification (NCBI taxonomy): domain Eukaryota; kingdom Metazoa; phylum Arthropoda; class Insecta; order Hymenoptera; family Pteromalidae; genus Sycophaga; species Sycophaga agraensis. Next base: position 1,212,027 of record JACCIE010000037.1, read on the forward strand.
GAGTACAAGTTGAAAAATGTTGAAAAGAATAGGGGAGCCGGGGGGGAAAAGTTTGAAAGCCTCGCCCGGCGGCTGGCGACTCGGAGAAAACTTTCTTCGGGGAGTGCAATAAAAGAGCCTATCGCCAAAGTAGATACGGAAATAAATTGTTTTCCCGAAGGTAATTTATGCAGTCGAGCGGCATAACGAGCCGCGACTCGGCCAAAAGAAGCGATCATTTTGAAAGTACTTTAATTTTACGAGGCGGCCCGCCCGAAAAGTCCGGGGAAACAAAGTTTCCGCGAGCGAGCGGCCCTTGAAGCGGCGCTCGCGGCCCCGGCGCCTCTCGCGCGCAATCGCGACATTATGTAAACAATGTCGGCGCGAGCATTTCCGAATTGAATAAAGGCAATTTAGCCGGGGCCGCGTTAGGGTGCGCCCCGCAAACGCCCGGCTCCCACCGACCCGGTTAAAGGGGGATCATCGCCGATCCTCCGGGCTCAGGGCGGGAAAAAGCGGTGCCGGGGTCGCGCGCGCGATCCTCCGCGGGGGAGGCTGCGCCCCTCTCTCTCTCTCACTCTCGTCCTCGTAAACAAGGGCGTAATCCGAAATTCAGGGGCGGAAGAAGGTGCGCGGGGCGTCGGCGGCTTGGCTCCTCAACTTGTTATCTCGGGGCGGAAGTCGCGGGGCGTCGCGGGAACGTCGCGGGCGCCGACGCCCCAATAAAACCTAATCTAATCCCGGCCGCGGGACTAATGCGCGGCGCGCCGGAAGCTGCCCGGCCTCGGATGCGCCAACATTCCCCCTTTTTCATACTTCTGCCCGGGATATTTTTTCGAATTCGTTTATTCGCCGCGCGAGGGGTGGGGGAGGCTCGTACATCGCGGGATCCGGCGGTACGGGCGCGGTTTACGAGAGCGGCTTTCGCGAAAACATTAATATTTGCCAGGGGAGGGGGGGCGGCGGCCCTCGCAAATATTTTTCCTGGCCTCGATCGGGATCGCACGCGGGCCCAATTGTTTATTCGGCGAAAGGGGCGCGAGCTCGCGAGCGCCGAGTGAAAGAGTCCGCGGCAATTAGAGGGCGGTGCGGGCGCGGGGGCGGGTGATAATGGGGGCAATCAGGCTGTCGCGCCCGGCGGCGTTTACAGCGTCATCGCGAAAACCTCGGGCGAGGGCTGGGCGCATAATAAGCCGGCGCGGGGCGGCTAAACGCGAGAATCATCCCCCGAGGGGCGGGGGCGATTCGGCGCGCGGGCGGCCCCCCAGGGCTCGGGGAGCCGCGCCAGTTTGATATTAGTACTGCGCAAGTCAAACTCCCGCGGGGTGCGGAGCCGCTGAAAAATGAAAAGAACTCGCCGGCTGTTTGGCGAGCGCCGGGATGCCCGGGCGGGGAAAGGATCCGCTTGGCGCCGGCTAATCTCGGCGCGGACTTTGCCGGCGCCGGGGAAGCCCCGATCTAATTACTCGGCCGGGACTTAGACCCGGGGCCGTTACAGGGGCTGCAGCCAACTGGCAGGTGGGCGCGCCGGATATCGGCCCGATTGTTTGTCCCGCCGCGCCGCCCGAGACGGGGAACTTGTCTTTAATCTGGCAAATTGACTCGAAAATTGCGGGGAGCGTCGCGCCCTAGCCCCGGGCCCGGCCGACTATACTCCCTATCCGCGCGGCTGCCTCCAAGATCAGAGGCGAAGTTTGCCGGGCCGAGGGCCGCGCGCGGGCAAGGATCGCGCCCTCGTCTCGGGGCTGCTCCCCCGGCTCCCGGGGAGACAAGCTCCCAAAGCGGAGTCGGCCATTGGGCTAACCGCCGACGGCTCGCGGAAAGAATGGCTTATCGGCGGATGGGATCCCGGGTGGGTCCGACCTCGGGCTGCTTGATAGCTGGACGGCTGCCTCGAGTTCCCCCTCCTACACAGAGCTTGTGTACAGAGGAGAGCGTAACGGAAACCGACTGCACCGCAGCGCCTTGTCGAATTTATAGGTCGCGCTATTGACGAGGGAGCGCCGTCGCATTGGCTGCAGAGCACCTCGCGCCCGACTCCTCGGCGGGCTTCGACTCTGCTGCGACTGCATTTCCAGCCGGGGCTGCGCTCGCGCTCGCTTTTTCCTTCCCGGGATTGAAAACACCTTTACGGCTGTCATCGGCGCGAGAGTCGCAGGGATCTCGCGCCGCCTTTCCCGGGGAAATAAAAAATGTTTTTCGCGCGTCGGCCCGATCGCTCCTCGCAAGTTTTAGAGCAGAAGGATAAAGGGAGGAAAAGTGGACTGCCGAATCTTGGGTTCGCGTGAAAAGGCCCGCAACGAAAAGCGGAATACACCCGGACTGGAATTATCGCCAGTCATCGAGGCGATCGATCGCTTCCCCCACAGCCTACACAGTTCTGCGAAACTCGCAAATTCTACTCTACCATAACACCGTGGCAGAAAATAAAAACCCTCGTACTCGGGACTAAATAAGTTTTAGCTTTTTTCGATAGCTAAAAGTATGCTGAAATTTTGAGACTGTACCGAAGGAAATGTACGATTTTGTGACAATTTATACGATATTGAAATTTAATTGAATGGCATTATAAATATGAAGGGTAATGATTTATCTGGCGATAATATATGCGACAATAATGTAACATGTAGTAGATATAATACTAGTGCATACTTTTCTGCAGCATTCTTGTATCTTGTATATCTATTTTGCAATTTCTATGTTACTCTAAAATAACTTTTTAGTTATAAATTGACACCGACCAACATTACGTCGATCCATGCACAGTAAGTTAGCACTGCTAGGAATAGCACTGCTTATGGCCATCCAATAGTCTATTTATTAAGTATATCTTTGAGGAAATATAAGTCGTAACATACCTCGGTATTTAACTAAAATCACGTAAGAATATATACAGCTCTTGTTTGCACTAGTGATAGGGGAAAAATGTCGAAAAGCAGCTAAATTTGAGAAAGGTAAGAGAACATGAGTTACGAATCGCGTGCGTCGAGTTGAGTGACTCTGTGGGAAAAAGGGGCGGCGTGGCGGGTGATCGGTCGCGTGTCTCCCGGGGGCTCGGCCGGCAAACGGGCCGCCGACTCGAAAGGCAGCGCGGCTCGGAGCGCCGGCCTAAATCACGGGCGGACGCGCTCGGGAGGCTTTCGCCGCGCGACTGACCGAGTGGTCGGGCGCCGGCGCGATTTACGCCCCCGGCGGGTACACAGGCGCAGGCCATTAGCCGCGCCATCCCGAAAGCATTAAACGCCGGGAAAATGAAGCCGCGGAGGTGAGTCGGCGGGCGCGGCGGAGGCGGGCCGAAAGCGCCGCTCCCCGGGGAGCAGTGGCGAGTCGCGCCCGGCTCTATAATTCCCGGGCAATCGAGGGCCAACTTTGCAGCCGTATAATTCAGCTAGTGCCGCGTAAACGTCGGGCCGAGTCAGCCGAGGCCCGGCCCTTTACGGGCGTCTCCTTCGCGCCGAGTTTACATGCCGGCGAGGCGACGCGCCTCGAGGCTGCCCTCGCCGCGCCCCGGGTAAAACGCCCGGCTTTTACAGGCGGCTATTACTCCGCGGGTAGGCGCGTAAACGCCCGGGGGACTGGAGGCCGCGCTTATTGGCAATCGTCGCCGGGGCGATCGGGGCCGCGCTTATCAGCTCCTGCCGCGGGGCCGCCGCGCGGACCGCCCATATCGCGACAATTGGCACGCGGCGCACGCGAGCTCCGCACGCGACTCGCCGAGGGCGACGGCGCTTCCTCCTCGGCGACGACGGCCAGATGCAGGCGCCGCAGTGCCGCTAATTAAAATCGCCCTGCGAATTAAGCCCATCACAGCGACCGGCCAGGAAGAAAATTGACCAACCCAATTATATCCCAAAGCCCCGACCGCGCGAAGCCCCTCGCGGCTCAAGCATTTCGAAGGCCGATCGAGTCACGTCGCTCAGATAATTATGTATTTAATATCGATCACGCGCATATATTGCAGAGCGTTTAGAAAAAAAGGCGAAGGCGAGTTACGCGAGGGTAGTCGAGGCGTAGCCCCGATAATCAATCTAACGTTATAATTTGCGGTCAAAGCGGCGCAGAGTTTAAAGCAATTATCCCGCAACAACCGGGACGCACCCCCGGAGCACATTATCCCAGCCGATACATACCTCGAGGGAGAGCGATAAAGCACATCCTGTCGCGATGGAGGCGCAGGCCGCAGCGCCGAGTAAACCCGCGCGTCGGCTTAAAAAGCCGGCCGAGCCTTTGGGGGCCGGCGCGGCGTTATCGTCCGGGTCGATTAACCTCCCGGCGGCGGCGGCGGGCCGGAGGCGGCGTGCACGCGCACCTCGCGCCCGGATGAGCCTCGGCCGGCGCCGCCTGCGTGAAATTACACACCGCGGGGCCCGCGCGACGCGCCCGCGAATAAACTATCTGCCCCGCGAAACCGGAGAGGCCGCCGGGGGCTCGGGGCCGATCTCGCCGCCCGTCCATCCGAGCGGCCCTTGGATCGTCCCGCGCTTCGGCGCCCGATACGAGCGCCGCTCGATGATCGGCCGTCGGCTGGGGGAGGCCAGGATCCCGGGGAGCCCACCGATCCCCACCGCGGGTAAAAACTTTCATAAAACCCCCGAGCATCGGCCGACTAAGCCTCCCAATGTTTAATAAAAGGTGCACTCGGCGCGACCCCCCTCGCGGATATAGATATAGATGTCTGTGTGTGTATACTCGTGCATAAAAGGCGCGGGTAAAGATCTCCCAAGCACGTGCTTCCCCATAGAGCATTCCTTTGACGAGCCCGTCTCTATACAGTTATAGCCGACAATGCAGTCGGCGAACGACGATAGAGCGCCAAGCGAACTTGGCCGGCCGGGCAATCACCTTAAAAGCGCCCCTAATATCGTACGGCGGCTCCCGCGCAAAGTGTATACGCGCCATCTCGATCTACTTATATTTATAGGGGCCGGACGATCAAGCGTTGATGTGGCTTTTTACTCGCTCGCCAGCGCCAACTGCGCGATACGCCGCGGCCGACGGCAAACTCCCTTATCTCCGGGGGCTGCGCGCCAGTCGACCGATTAATCAAATGGAATATTATCTGTCGAAGGCAGGGGGCGAGTTGGCCGCACCCGGCGATACCGGCAACTTCCCCGCGGCAACTTGTGGGCAAAGTGGGTCGTCGGGAGGAATATGGACGGGCCGCGTCCGAAAGCCGCTGGCGCGGCCCTCGCCTCGAAAAGTCCGCGAGGCCTCCCCAGATAAGTAGTTACGCCCGCCGCGGCTCCGGCCGCAACAAAGTTTCGCCGACCGGGGAATGGCGCGGACAACAGAGTCCCCGGGGTTATAGCCGGGCGCGGCCCTCCGCTGCGCCTCCGCGTCTAACGCTCCTCCGAGCGTATCAATTAGCGCGAGCGGCCCCACCCGTCCCCCCGTGTTAACTGGACGCCCGCGCCGCCTCCTCATTAATTTACGAGGGCGTGGCCGGCCGAAAAGCCGGAGGACACGCGCGCCCGCGCCGGAGCTGCGCGCTTCGACCGCCGGGCAGTTTACGGGGGCACATATAAACCTGCGGCTGGACCCGCGACGCGTCGGCGGCCCCTAAAGCCTCCGTCCCCGCGGCGCGATTTTAAATCCGCCGGGGAAAAGTGCGGCGTCCGCAGGGCCGTCACGTCCGGCCCGTTGGCCGAATCGAAGCGGCAGTTAGCGCCGAGGACGCGCGAGCGCCTTACTCCCTGGACCGCCGGCGCGATAAGCCGGGCGAGCCGCTCGGTTAAAAGGAGCCGGGGGCGTCGCCGGCCGAGCCGCGCCCGTTTTAAGGAGCCGCGGGGGACGCAAAGGGCGCCTTATCTGCCTGCAGCCGCGGGAGACGCTTACTCGCCGAGCTCCGAAAAATACTTCCCCCGAGCGCCCTTCCCTTATCTCCATTCGCTCGGCCCCGCCCGCGGACTCTTTAAACGGACTTTTATTTCGGCGGGCGCGGGCCCGGCAGATCCTTAACGCCCGGGGCTTGCCAAGAAACAAGACCAATTTTGGGGAGGATTTGACGCCGGCCGGGGCAGAGGCCGCCTCTCGAAAAAAGAATCCATTCTCGCGCTAATGCGTCAAGCGCTAAAACTGCAGGGGGAGGACAATAATAATAATAATAACGCCGGAGAGACCGGGGGAAGACGGAGGGAAGAGACGGGGGGGAGGGCCCTACGTGTCTTAAGAGCGTTAGATAAGCCCCGTGACGCGGACCGAGGACCGAGACGCGGCTTTCTAAGGCGCTCCGCAGACGAAGCCCTTGTGTATCGGGACAACAAAAGAAAACAAACGGGCGCGCGTGCGTGAGGCGACCGGATTAGAAAGCTCTATGATCTCCCCTCGCCTGGATTAGCTATGTAAACGGCAAAATTAAAGACAATTTGCATGACTGCACCTGTAAATCTTCCAGGCATTTTTTCTTCGCAATATTATTTACTATATTATACGTTACAGTGCATTTCTATCCTTTACACATTTGCATACAAAAGATGCTCTGAGTCACTCCATTAACTTTACATTCACCCTGCGACGCCAGTATACATATTAAAAAAATTCTTCAAATAAAGCAATGGAAAAGATAAAGCGGCGTTCACAGCATTCTCGTCCAATCGTTATATGCTTAACAAACCGTGACATATTAAAATTACGTATACATAATTATATAAACAAACAATTGTACTTATACAATACTAATTTTTAAATCTTCCATCATAATAATTGCCGATTGAAATTGTAAGCAATAATTGCTCCAAATGAATTAACGATGTACATGCTTTTAATTAACATATAAATTATTATTTTTTACTTTATTTATACAAACAAACTGAATTACTGTACTTTATCCAAGTTCGGTTCGGATCAAGTTCAATTATTTATAATTGGATTACATTATGTAATTTTCATTATGTTTTTCAAGAAATTCTACCGATTCAAGATAAATTTATTCTCCAAGTGATCTCATTCAAAATAAATGTAAAAATTTCAATGGCCAATCAACGGGGCAACGGTACTTGCCGTCGTTCCGGCCACGAGCAAAAATCGCGACCACGTCAGTCGCTCTTGGGGGTCCCACCTGGCAAACCTCCATCTTTCCACGTAACCAATCGCCAAGTGACACTCTAACCGCTAACCTTAGTCGCTCTTCATAGCATAAAGAGGCCTACACTGTACATGACTCTTCTAAAGCTATATAATAAAACTACCGTCGACCATCTGCTCATCCCCATTAAAGTCTTCTATTCGTTCAGTTTAAATTATAAAAGTTATAAAATGTTTATCGCTCAAATTTCAATCATTAATTGAGCATTGAACGAATATGTACATAAAATTATACATGTACAATTTATTACTGGTTGTTATTCTTTTCGAAAAATAAATCAAATGGAGAGCGTTTTCTATGTAATGAATCCGGCGTACCGATACTGAAAAAACTAGAACAACTAGACCCAGAGCTAGATGAAGTTTGAAGTAACGCTTCATTGTCAGTGATTTCAAATAATTCTTCATTTTTTCGAGTGATTTTTGATAACAAGTTGCATCTACGGTAAGCTGCTACGCGTATATAAGGTGACCTCTCATCTTTCATAGCTTTTAGAATAAGAACTAGATAAGATGTAACCCTACTGTAAATACCAATGTATTTGTTTACTTTGCACTCGTAAGAACTTCCGGCAACTACGCCAATTATGGTGTTGTCTACAACAAGTGGACTGCCAAGATCACCCTGTTAATGATAAATTCTTAGATTAAAAAATCATCTTCAAAAATATTTGTGCATTTTATCTGTATAATATACATATTAATGGAGAGAAAACAAACTTACTGGAGAGAGACAAGTAGGAGTCGAAACAGAAGCTTGTTTATTAAGAATAGTGCAAAGATGCCAATCTTGAATGTCCTCGAATTGTATTTTGCACATAGAATTAGGAATTACTTTCGCCGGAGTATAATGTCTAGAATTACGACCTACTTTACCCACAACATCAACACTGTTCAACGTTTGGCTACCAAAACTGGATAAAACAGCAATTTGATCCTCGTATGTAACAACTTTGTCAGATATTTCAGGTAATTTTAATTTTCTCGCGAGGGAAATGTCGCTAATATCTATAGCCTGCCTTAACTGAATAATAGAAATAATACATTATGATCAGAATCTATATTAGAAATCACAACAATCATTGCGTTACCTATTAATACTTTAATTATTATATATATATAACAAAATTCTGCTGACAGAATTCACACATTCTCGTAAAAATTCGTCTGGTAACAATTCATAAACTCACCTTCAAAACTGCTATACCGTCTGCACTAATTTCAATAGAATCACCAACGTCTTCGCTTTCAAGTTGGCTACGCACATATATTCTATCAACGTCAATTGCAATTCCAAGGGGATTAGAAATGTCAGTAATTGCTGTATAAATCCAATATCTATCTTGTATAAATTGGTTCGATTCATCGATGAAACATTGGGCAGAACTAAGAACGTGATGAGTTCCAATAATTGATCCTGTACAGAGGTGCAATTGTCTAGCACCTAGGACAGATACCGTGTATCTATGCTGATTTCTTTGAGATGGAATACCATTAAGGACTCCTTCTGTTATTTCTACACGAGTATATATGCATTACATGATTAAAGAGCAATTAAATCAACTCCGACGAAAATTACAATGTCCAATTGTAATAAAACACTTACCTGATTTGAAGTAAAGAATTAAAAACAAAAAGCAAATTTTCCAGAACAGAAATCCCTGCATTTTTTGGTTATTTTAGAACTTAATATTCCAAATAGAATTAAAAAAATAGTCAAAAGAAACTATTATGAATATAGATTTAAAATATATACGATACAGTATCAGTTATGTATATATAAAGTTTTTATCTAAAAAACGACCGTCGATAACAGATATTTGTATAGTTAAGAACAACGGTATATTTTACTTCTATATAATATATTTAAGATTCTATCAAATTTATGACCTTAGTTTTTTATATTAAAACTTAATTATTTAATTAAATATTTTCCTTTATTTTTCACCAGGAAATGATTAACAATCCTCGAGTTGTAAGTTTTTATCAAACTATATATAATATAATGCCTATATATTATAATATTCTACAAGTCAGAGAACTTTTGTGCGACCGATTGAGGTGCTTAAAAGCATCAATGGTTTCTTAGATATATTCTGACTTTCTTATTACAAATATTGAGAATATATTTCTGTATTTATAAATTAAAAGTGATCAATAATTTAATAATATAATGCACTACTGAAATAAAATTTTAAATAAAAAAATTGACCTTAATATTACACAGTTAATTTTAAACGTTTATTTAAAATTATTACTTTTTAGTTTAATAACACGACTAATCATGTTACCGTGATCGTCGTTAACGAATCACAAGGAAAACCTTTTTGCTGTATGCAAAATGCCCGTCAATGTATACGCAGTAAATACAGCGTATTATTATAGTTCTCGTATGGAAATAAAACTTGGAACTTAAAATGTATTATTCTGATCAATTTACCGCAATATAGATTACTAAACAGTAAATAGTTAGAGTTCGTTCAATGTTATCCAACCATGTATCACATTTGATTTAATATTTACAATAATCGAATGCAGCATATTAAAAAAACGATCTAAAATGGATCTAACAATAGCATTTAAAAAAATATTTTTATTCAGTTTAACAGAAAAGATATGACACCATTAAATGCTCAAATAATAAACTATATTCATTTTTGAAAGTATTGAAAATTTGAAGAAAAAATTTAATTCCTAAATATTTTTTTAAAAAAACTATATAAAAAAACTATGTAACTCATGATATTAGAACACGTCATGATGTGTAGAATAAGCACTTCATGCAATATTGTAATATCCAAATTCAATAAGTACTACTGCAGGCAGAAAATAAAATAACAAAACATATTGAAAAATTTCTACATTATTTATTATTTAAACTTTTTATTTAAAGCTAAAAACTTACATTGTATTCTAGATTTAAACTTTAGTATAACTACAAAATATCAAATCCAATACTAAAATCAAACCTAAAAAATTATTACAAAAATCTTAAGTATAGATATAGACACGGAAAGACTAAATATTGTGCACAATTTTCTCAAAAAAACTTCACCGATACATCTAGTTCTAAGTATTAAGAAACGAATACTTAGCAGTAGAATTATTTATTACATCGGTTACAGAAAAATATTATTGCAACATAAAATATACGTTTATTAATTTCTCAGGACATTAAATTTTTAATGTACCAAATATATTTAGATTTATATACAAGTTGCTCTTACTATCCCTATCTATCAAATTTTGTGAGGGCCTAGTTTACACAAAATCTTCCGGATTTTTACAAATTTTCACAAATTGCTATGGAGAATTTCCATTTGCATATGCACATGTACACTGGACTTCATGGAGAAGGAGTAATTATCGTGCGACCTATGGACATATTATAATCTATGACATCTCAGGCAAACCCGATATAACTGCCTGTAGGTACGACTGATTAGTCGACGCGGATCCCTTACAATATAGGAACGTGCGGTTGTAAATACAATAGCGCAGTAGCTCTCGCTCCCTGAAATTTACGAACAATAGTGATATCTTTTCACCGTTTGCATCAAAGTTTAATTATATTTTAATCGCGTCATAGTTAGATTAAGCGCTATGTAATTTATGACTAAAAATGATTTAAAATCACGTATACATAATAGTAATAATGAATACCAATAAGTGTAGTATGAATAGCCTGGAAGTAAATTAATATCAATGTTAATTTATAAAGAAATTGTACTTCATAATTGATAAAATTTGTAAGAGCAAGTTGTATAGAAAAATTCAATATATGAATGCCTTACTATATTGACAATATATATAATTAGACGACGAACATAAAAAATTCACAATAATAGAAAGCAGTTGCATAACAGACGACTATAATATATTTTTCAAATTGTTCTACATAGTAGCTTACAAATCATAACAATGACTCGTATAAATCGAAAACATGTTATCGAAGTACTGTCACGTTCGTTAATATGAATTTCCGTGGTTTCCAATTGGACATTTCCGCAATCAAATAAACACCGAATATGCTCTCCAGTTTTATATTCATCCAAATCTACGCTTCAAAAGCAAATTTGGTCTCATAGGCAGTGGAGGCGGCACCGCAAAGTCCGCTCGTATGCACATGCGGATGCCTAGCTGAACGGCACAGTATGTAATCTGAATGCGGGAGGTGTACACACACACGGTTTTCCCAGTCCCCGGAAATCCGCCGGATTAAAGGGCGACACCACTCGCGGTCGCATCTGAAATAATCTCCCCAGAGCGCCTGCATTATTTGCATCTTCGAATCTCCCGCTTGCGCTCGTCGTGCCTTTTGCCCCGTTAATCCGCTCGTTAAAGCGCTTAATTATACGCCGATACTCGTTCCAACATTCGAACTCATTGCCGTGGAAGGAATGCGTTTCAGCGGAATCAATCCTGGAATTTTCCACACACGTTTTTGCTTGTTTCGCCTTGCGTGATAATAGTGAGTGCTTAATTTCGAGTATTGGTGCAAATTTTGCTGTAGCGCAAATTTAATTTTTTCATTTGCCCCTTTTTCGAGTGGAAAGTTTCAAAAAGAACTATATACATGATTCAGCGTTGATTTTGTTATTTTAAAAATGTCAAACGAATGTTGTAGCAGCTGGGGATTGTTTTTGATTTTTAAAAATGTTAAAGTGTAATAAATCAAATCTTTTAATTGTTAAATATTATAATTATATAAAACAATAAAAATAATCGATTCATAATTCTTTGTTCTTTTAAATTGGTTATTTTAGTACGATTACCGATAATTTGAGAGCAATTTCAACGAAAACTCAGTTTCAGTATCCTACATACTGTATGCGTTTTATTAAATATCTGCATAATTTATGGCTTCTGTGGGTACGGATACTTAATTAATTAAACAATTTTGACGTTACTTAATAGAAAACGTGATAAATGGGGAATGAAGCAATACTGTATTTTATATACTAGTAATTGATTAAATCAAATTGATGTTAAATATTATACTGCATGCATTGTAATAATTTTGCAGACAACTGAAATTTGTTATATCAATGAATCCCCCTAGGGCTGAGACATTTACATTACCCACATATAACCGTCAGCACTGTAATTTATTATAATGATTATAAATACCTACAACAATATAGCTGTTATCATTTAAAATTAAGATAAAATAATTACTTTTATTTAACTTGTTTCTAATCATGATTTTTTTGGATTATAACACTTGTATAAGTAGATAAGTCCCTAATTAAACAATGTATAATATGTATACTGTGCATAATATTTTAGTATTTGCTTGATCTAATAAATTACTGTTTCTTTTTATTCATATAATAGTCATGAATAGTAAAGAAACATAATCGGTTAGGTAACGCATGAATAAAGATATTTTTAGTAGATCGGTGCAGCTGAGACACCCTATTTAATATTTAAATAATGCACCCATCAGTTAGTCTAAGTATACATTCAATATATAAGAAACTCTTCTATTCTTGGTTTGTGAATGTAACAAGCTTGACTCTTAATATTTGAGTAAATAATAAATGTAAATCTTTCACAGCGCGTTAAATTTCCTTATTTGTGGATTCTCAAGTGTTGAAAATTCGATAAATGTTAAAACGGCGTGAGTTTACAGGCTTCGCGTAAAAAAGATAAGCGTATTTGCTGAAAACACACACGCGCAGTGTATGTTGCCTAATGCGATTTCTCAAGAGCGCCATGTTTATTTGGCCAAATCGTCATCGAATCGGAAATAAAAAATTCAGGGAGCAAATTGAAAATAGAGCGGCGGCTCGGTCGGGCCGGGGATTTTTGCAGTTCCGAGGGCGTGAGCGAGTGGGCCGTAACAAAGTGGCGTCAATAAATAACGCAAGCGCGGAAAAGGCTCGATATGCACAGTGGCGCTAGAGGCGGCCCCATTATGTCGGCCGATTGCCACAGGGCGGCGCGAGTCTGGCGAAAACCGGCGCACTTGCCGGAAATTGCTCCCTCTGTCCGGGCGAGCGCAGGGCGAGGATCCGTTGAACTGGCCGGCCGCCGCTTTTGAGGGCGGGCCGGACAAAAAGTAGACAGGGGCCGGAGTCCCTCCCGCGAGCCGCGGCGACTAATGAAGCGGCGCGGGCTTACCGACCGAGCGCGGGCGCCGCCCGGCGTTATTAGTCGCGCCGGCCGCGAGTCGTGTTTCACAAACGCGCCCGCTGATGGGCGCGTACGGGCGCATCCCGCGCGGGTGCGCCGAACGGCCGCCGCCCGGCCGGGCCATTACCGGGAATTAGGAGCCGGCCGCGCCCGGGAAATTCGGCAATTGCGCAGGGGCCGTTGGCCCGGACAGCCGGCCGCTTAACGGCGCCCCGCTCGGACCGCGCGAAAGAAGTAGGCCGCGCCCCCGGGGGCATTCACGAAGGCGCCGCGGTCGATTACGCGCCGAGGAGTATTCAAAGGCCTCCCGCCGGCCCTTATCACGCAGTCGGGGCAGGCCGGGCGCAGCCGTAAAAAGAGGGCGGGGGCCGTTAAGCGCGCGCCGCGCCCGATGGCATTAATCCGCGCGGCTCCCTCGCGCCGTTTATTGTCGCCCGGGCCCGCGGATGTTTATTCGGCCGGACGGACCGCGCCCCTGGCGCCGAGGGCGGAGGCTGCGCCCCTCCGGCGAGCGGCCGCCAGCGGGGGAGCCAGCGCGCCGCGCCCGCCTCTCGTTACAGGGATTGTTATAGAAAAAGTTTAGCTGGCAGCTCGCGCGATCCCCCGAGTTAACGAGGGCCGGCGTCGCTCCAATTAAAGACGAGTCGACCTGGCGACGCTGCTCCTCCGTTCCTTTAATTGTGTCCCGGGTGCAGGCAGGGGATTGCCGGGGCGATGCGCCTCCTCCCCGAGCCAATGAGCCCCGGCTCCCGCTTTCCGGCAATCTTTGTACGCGGCTCTGCAGTTGTCAGGGAGGGCGATATAAAACTTTGAGCTGCGATATAAACTCCCGAGTGTTCCCGTATGATTCGCCGAAAAATTAATAGAGAATGACTGTAACGCGACGCAGTGAATCACGCTTAACGGCCGGTCCATTCGTCGAATCGCTGTAACGATCAGTGGTTCAGCCTGCCGCGGCCTCTGCGCCAATAATGCACAGCCTTCTCTATCTATTCGCTTTCGAGAGACGTAATTAACTTATGCCTGCATTAATTGTCGATGCGGCGCGAATTGTAGACGTAGAATCGAGCTAGATTGGAGCGAAACCCCCGCAATTATGCCCTGTCTGTTTGTACGCGGGCACATGCACGTGCGTGTAGCATGGGCGTGTTATGTGGTATTGGGTGCCGGTATCGCTTTGCCAACAATACAGCCACAAATTATTATAGCGATTAATTCAAACATCAATTGAGGGCGCCACTCCCGGCTCGGGAGCCAACGCATCACGCTGTAAGTTTCATAGGCGAATTTTACAATTGGAATGTACGCCGGACATACGCGTCGGCGCCCGCGGGCCCGGTACGGCCTCCATTATGGATCTAATTAAATTTCCATTTTCAGTAATCGACGTACGCGACTGCGTGCGTTATCCTCGTTTTACTCCCGGCGGCCCGAGAATATTTCGCAATTATTACTTATCGGGCACGCTTGCCGCGGGCGCAGCGGTGGGCTTTTATGCCACGCGCAGACGTCGCCGCGGTTTTGTTTAATTAATCGATCCGCGACTCGTTACATCGGCCGCGACGAATGGCGCATTAGCCTAAAGCTCGCGGTGATGATTCAAGTTTTCAATGCAGCCGCGGGAATAAGCGGTAATGATTACGCGAGTTGGCCGTTGTGCAAACTTCCCGTAGAATCGGAGCGCGCGGCCGGGCTCCCAGTTGCCCGCGCGCGCGCGCGCGCCTCCCGCCAAGTAATAATGAAACGCGCAGACTCCTAAAAAGCTTTTGATGAGCAGCGGCGCTCCGCGGCTGCATCCTTTATTATAATATAATTCGCAATGGGTACTAAACTCTCATTACTACCGGTTTACTCGTTTTGTATCAAATTATGCAGATCTTCGGCGCCGGCGTATACTAATTAAATTGGTAATAATTGCAAGGCTCGTCTATAGCCGCTCGAGCTTCAGAGAGCTTTGGCCCTGTATCAAATTTAATTAATAAATTAATAACTCTAGGCTACTTTTTCACCATAATTAGACATTATATAGGCTATAACACAAATATAAAGATACAAATATTAAAGGTAATTAAAAAGGCATTGGCTGATTTATTATCGTTACACATGCGGAAAATTCACGGACATTATATACACACTCCAAGGCATTAGGATATAAGTCGAGTCCGCGCCGCGGATTAATAATGAATAAGTGCGCCGGACGGAGATGAATAATACTCCGATCGCAGATGAGCGCATATAAACGAAGGGAATATTTATTGCTTGGACATTATGCGATTGACGAGGGCCATGAATTTCTATATGCGCATAAGAGCCGGAGGTATATAGGGTTCGCCTGGAAAGGGAGGCGTGATTCCCATCAGAGCGGCATTTTTAAAGTCGAGCCATCAACGAGTCCCATTACTCGCGGACTGCAGCGGGTGAAAAGCGGGCTAAAAGCGGGCGAAAAGCGGGCAATTTTTCCGAAGAAAGGGCCGTAAACATCCGGCGTCGGCGGAGGATCGGCGGGAGTAATTGGGCCGGGTGTCCCCGGCGTAATTAAATTTCCGGCCTGCAGTCGGGCGCGCGGGAAGAATGCAGTGCCCCGCGCGTAATAAAGAGCCGCGGGCGGCCGCGCCCCGGCGGACCGTTAGATTTAGGAGGGTCATCGCTCTTCCCGGCGCCGGCATTTTTTCCCCCGGGTCCGAGTTAATTAAATGTTTAATCGGCGGCCTGGTTTTCGCGGGAGAGTAACGGCCCGGCGTCGCGCGATCCCCGCGCATTGATAAGCCGCGGCGGAGGAGCGAGGCCCCCGCGGGCGGCTTTGTGCCGCGCCGCGGCCGATTGATCGCTCGTCCGAGGCACCGCAAGGCCGGGCGCAATTAGCGCACTCTCGATGGCCTCGCCGCGTCCGCGTCCTGCGTGCTTACAACTCACCTGGCGGGGCGCGGCCGCGTTCCCTGTGTCGCCGGCCCTCGGGGGCCCGCCCACCGCCCGCCGCGCCCCTCCCCCTCTCGCTTACAGCAAATAATTGCTTTAATTGCGCGAGTTCGATAAATTACGCCGGGCGCACGCATGGCCGCGGGCCGTCTTTGCATAAGGCCGGATGATTAACGCTCGTAAAACCTCGTGTGACCGGGGCACATTCGGCCCGACTGCCTGGGCGCAATCGCCGGGGATCGAGGGCCCTTCGAGTACTCGTGCACCGCCCCCCCCCCTCCCCCGGGCGGGGTCACTCCCGGGTAGCGTCACGCGCGGCCCCGCACTAAATGAAAGAACTCGGCCGGCTGCGCGGGGACACAAACGGCTTTATTCCATTGACGAGTCGGGGGCCGCACGCGAAACAGAAGAAGCGCCCGGGGGCGAAGGCGCCGCCCTGCCCTCCTTGGCCGCCCCCGCCAATCTCCATTAGCCGGAATTGCAGCCCGGCGAAAGCCAGGGCGCCTCGGGGATTTTTCGCGCGAGGTCCGTTAATCGGCGCAACGGCGCTTGAGCGCGGCTGCGATTTTACCAGCCGGCGCTCCGGTAGAGCGCCCGCGACTAATTATGCGCGGATTAGGGACCGGCTGCGCCCTCCATCGAGAGGGATTGTTGGTTGCGCGGGCCAGGGCCGACGTTGCCATGCCGTCTCTCTGTGTCTATGTAGGTTATTCATATTTCACATTTCCTCGTAAATAATTGCTCAATTTAAACTTATAATTACTTCTCCGTGCGGAATGATTTGCTTTTCGGTAGATTAATTATAAGGGCGGCGCCCACTTGCCATCGGGAGTCTTGCGGCAAAAGTTGTCGCGCGACTCATTCATACAAGTTTAATCGAATGCTTCCGCCTTCCGCCAGCGCTGGCGCCTCTCAACCTGCTACAATTTCCTTGCGTCAAACTAGCGATTGCGCCTATTGTAATTGTTTTTGCCAAAACTTGACTGCTTGCTTGAGATATCGGAGGGCTGCGGTCTAAAGGACCGCGAGGGACGCTTGGGCAAGCCGATTGGAAGCGGCCGCAGGGGACGCCAGGCCGTTCACCGGTCTGCCCTTGGTTCTTCCACCGGCTGGAGCGATGGAATCTGGAGGACGGCCTCGAGGCGAGGCCGGAGTCAGCCGCAGCCGGGGCAGGGGGCCGAGCAGACCACCTGGCAGGAGGCCGCCTCGGGCCTGCAGGGCACCGCCTTCAGGACCTTGTACTGCAAGTTGCCCTGGACCATCGTGCACCGGGCGACGGCGTAGGGGCAGGGCGCCAACTCTCTGCAACTGCGCTCGGAGGATGAAGCGTCGCCGCGGGCACCTCGGCCGGGGTCAGACTTACATGTACGACCGCTGGGGGATGCAGCATAGCGAGGGCGGCGCCGCCGGCACGCACTGCACTTCTCTGGAGCAGCAAGCCGACCTGGACAAGCAGTTACATACGCTGGATTACAAGGCGAACCGGCCCATTAGCTAGCGGCTCCTCGCCGGCTTACCGTTTCTCCTGTATCTGGCGGCCGGTGATGTCGCAGGACTTGTTCAGCCCACACTTTACGATTACTTTCGGTCGGGCCATGTTCTCCGTGTTTCTTTCTTTACTGGGAATTGTAGATTGAGGGCGCACGAGCGAGTGAAATTTCAACTGGTAATTTTGGGGTGTTCCGCGTCGCCGAAAAGGTTAGGACGTCTGCGTTGACCGCTCAAAAAAAAGTGAGCAGCGGTGGGGACAAACACGGGTCCGATAGCGGCATAATTGATGGATCGCGCTCGCGGCGCGCATGTAGGTAAACCCGAGGGACACCGCGAGCCCGTGGAAAAAGCCTATCAGATGCCAGGGCAAATCTGGCCGAGGGGTAATTTATTTACCCGTTGACACACTTATTCAGGGGTATTATCCGGGCAGCATCATCAGGGCCGGCGTGAATGGGCTTCGGCCGGGCGCCGCGGCCCCGAGTCCACTATCGCGCAAATATTTGCCCGGCGCGGACGCTCCGGCGGGCGATTCGCCGGGCTTTTTCCGAGCGCGGGCCTCCCACGCGCCCGATAAATCGCGCCCGGCCATCGATCAAACGCC
Organism: Sycophaga agraensis; assembly: GCA_018906755.1. Lineage (NCBI taxonomy): Eukaryota > Metazoa > Arthropoda > Insecta > Hymenoptera > Pteromalidae > Sycophaga > Sycophaga agraensis. The sequence continues at coordinate 1,230,238 of JACCIE010000037.1, forward strand.
CGCGGCGAAATATCAAGGGCCGGGGCCTCGCAGGCCTCGGGGGCCCGCGCTTATCGGCCCTCATGAATAATTCCCCGCGGCCGGGTGATCGATGCCCCGCGCGAGAGTCCGGCGCCGACCGATAAGGCACGCCCCGGCGCCTCCTCGCGCGACCTTCGACCGGAGCCACCTGGGCCGCCAGTTATCAAAACACCGGCCGCGCCCGGCTCCCGGGCCCGAAAAGGAAATCCGAGATCAAAGCCCGGGCGGGAAGCAATTTCCCCCGATCACCGCCGGGGCTTACGCCGTGCACCAAAGAGCGCCGCTCGAGTGGCTGCGCCGTCTTGCGGGGACCCGCGGCCTTATTGTCGTGCGCCGTACCCGCGCCGCCCGTGTATACTTTGCCCGCGATGCAAAAGTTCGTCCCCGTTTTTCCGCGGGGGGATCGCCCGGGAAAAACATTTCCCCTGTAACCACTCGTGTTTTCAATTTGCAATACCTCGGGCTTCGTTGATTGCGCCTCGCGGCCCGGCCCGCGCAGACCGTACTTTCCCAACTATATATTTGGCGTTTAACATCGACTTCGGCCCTCCCGCATTGTTCCCGCTTCCCCGTGCACGTAGAGGCGCGCGGCTGCGTGTGGCCGCCGCGCACTCGAGGAAACTAAGCGAGAGCTCCGTGACGCGGTAACACAATATTTCCCACTTTATTAAATTTCCCCCGTTTCTGGAATAACAAGGGGCGAAAGGGAGACCGGGGGCTCGGCCGGGAGCCCGATATTTTCGCAACAGCTCGCAGTCCCGCGAGCCTCGAGCGCACCGCGCGCCCCTGTGTGCGCGCGTGCACCTATTGCTCGCGCGCCCCCCCGAAGCCGAGCGTCCAAAAGCCAAGGGGCGCACGCGCCTCCCGCCCGAACCGACGAGCGGCGCCCTCCGAGCCGAGCCAACCGCCCCAGCAGCCGCTGAAACAGTGAGAAATCGCTCGCCTTGACAACCTGCCAATTTCCCGCGCCCCCAACTCCAAGCCGAGTCGAGCACGCGGCCCGGATAATAGGGCAGGCCCTTGCAGGCAAATGCGCCGCGCGAAAAACTTCCCCGGCCCTCGGCACATAGTCCCTTGGAACGGACTCTCCAGGCCATGTTTTCTCAGCTCTCCCTTTTGTTTGTTGTATGTTTTCCCAGGACTTTGATCTTTTCTGACGCAGCCTCGTTTATAAAACCCTCGCAGTCCATTATCGGGACATTGCCGAGGGAAGACCTCATTGACCAGCATCCCGCGTAAAAATAAATATCTATTTTTTTTCTAAACTGCTAAAACTTGCTTGAACAGCACAACTTCCGAACTTTGGTACAGTTTAAGTAAGAAGACTTGCCCAAAGTTTTTCGTGGAAAAAATTATCGATTTTCTAACACTTAAATTTATTCAATTTTGAATTGAAAGTTCTTGAAAGTGAAACTTCAAAATGTATTAATTAAACCATTCGTTTTTGATGTTATAACTAAGATTTGTATATACAACTTTATTTATTTACATAATTAAAAATCTAACTAAACGTTTTGAATACACCCAATTTTTCTCGATTTAATTTATACTGACTTTAGTAATGACACAGCTCTTAGGGTGATTATTATCCATGATAATCATGATTTCATGGATCTAGATATTAATAAATATTTCATATAAATACATATAAACCTGCAGACTTTTGCTTATCACGAATTATAATCAATTCGGTAAAATTGTAACCCCCTGCAGTCTACTCGTTATACCTTGGTGGATTACTTTCAATCGCAAACATATTTACAATAATTAATTTCAACCTTATTTAGTTACAAAATAAACAAGATTACAATAAGTGTACAAAATTTTTTAATTTTTTAATTTTTTTATAAGTATTTTAAATCATTTTATGAACAATGTACATTTAAAATCTGAGAACCTTCCTAAGAGCACGATATATTTTTCTCACAAAAATTATGTATTATAATTTATCTAAATAGAAATTTTATGCAAGTGCTACTTTAAATGCTATAACTTTTATTTACTTACTAAGTATAAGATATAAATGAATGAAAGCTTATCAAAAGTAGATTCAAACTTATTCTCCCAGATAATAACGCTTTAATTGTAAAAGTGATTATTAAACACTTTTGAATGAATGTATAAATAGCACGTATTAAACCCTAAGTATTAATAGAATAGCTTATACAATATTTGAACAATGGGATATTGCAGGCATCTAAAAAACCTGATTATAATTATCTATAAAATAATACAGTAGATAATCAAAATAATTTAAAATATAAAATAAATCAAACAAAATATTCTGTAATAATTATGTTCTCTGTTAAATATGTATTCACAACTATCGCAACAGAAACACCTTTTTTGATACGAATCATCGTACCGTAAAAACGAAATATTACAGCACAAAGCATTTTTATACGGGGAAAATCCCACCTGAGGTCGCACGACAAATAAAGAGGCGCCCTCCCATACGGAACACACGTGTACGTATGTATGTATTCAAAATGGTAGACTGTCTTGTCCTTTTAGCTCGCAAGCACCTTGGCCACCGACCCTCGGGCTCCAGCTGAAGCTCGCTTCAGAATCGTGTTTACATAAAGGATTATCGTGCTACGAAAAACGAGAAAAGCAAATCCTGGAGCGATATTCATGCAATGGAATGACAGAGAAAGAGACAAAAATCGCTAGTGTGAATTAAGAGAAATCCGTAGTGTTGTAACGTGGAAGAATTTTGTTTTAAAACGGTGGATGCACGACTTGTTGTACCTACTGTCGAACCTACTGCATATGTGTGTCTATTTTCTATACTAACTATAGAACGTTGCGTTCGCGCTTTCGTTCAACAACTCGGCCATTCAGTTCTATTTCTTTGTGTGAATTCAAATCCTCGATAGTGATTATATTATGCACTGAAAACGTGTGCGACTAAATTTCTCGGAACGTATTCCATTAAAATCGTTACATAACACATTTTCAGTTGCACAAAAATTCGATATAATGAAATAAACAATCGCATATATACATGATTAACCTATAATAAAAAAGTATCTACAAGTACACTATCAAAAAATGCATTTAAGTGTAGGAAAAGATTCGCAAAATCATAAGTTTACTCTACGGTAGGGGAACAGGTATACAAGCACGACAATTATCTTTTTAAAAGAACCCGGGAAAGGGGAGGAGGTGTGCGGAGCCGAACACCCGCAAATGCATAAACGCAGGCTTTATACGAGAGACGGTCTATATGAATTTACGTAAACGAAAAAGAATGGAAAAATACGAGAAGGGATTATCCAGCGTGCGTTTCTCTTTTCTTCTCCACCTCCCTTATAGCTTTCGCTGACTTCCATATTAAATGCTCGTATTACACATTTCTTGCAAAATATCTAACTTTGCTAACAGTTCTTTAAGTTTTTATTCATAGAAATTCAAATATGATTCTCATTTCTAATGTCCATTGCTTTTTCATTTTAAATATAACAAAAATAAAGCTACAGAACAGTGGTATCTACTTTATTTAAATGAACAATTTTTTTTTTCATAATCATTTAATAATGAGAGCTCGAATGCATATAACATTCTCCGTGGGAGGTTACACTAAATCTCTATACTTACATATCTGTAAGAAAGAATATTCTATTATCAAAAAATTGGATATCCCAAAAATACAAAAAAAGCAGTATCACTTAAGCCTTAAATCATAAACGTCTATTAGTTCAAGCTGCAACCTAAGTTAAAACCAAAATTTTGCAGCTAAAAATTATGTAAAAACATTTTACATATGAATCTCTAATTGGTATTATTTAACACTTATAGTTTTTAATTGTAAATTTCAAAAAAAAATTCAAATTTCTTCTAACAATATATTTCTTGTTACAGATATTTGCAGCACAAGTAGGGAATTAGTGTAGCTTCACTTTAATACGTTGCACCCATTAAATTTCAATCTCACATTTTTGACATATCAAGACTCAGGCAGAAATTCCACGTCAAATTATGAGTCCTTCTCCTTCATTCGCAAAGCGAATCTCTCAAAACATCGTATTACAAACCCTAAGCTGAGCACCGAAGACAGCTCTCTCCTCGGTTTTCTCAGATATTAGGGGCCATTTCTTCCATTCCATTCAAAATAATAAATATTTCTTCTTGGAGTTAATAAAGAACGTAATATAAATTACTTATATTCGAAAAATGATATACGGATATTATTTAAATACCTTCTTTCTACATGCGCATAGATGTATATGGATTCCAGAAATTATCTCAATAATTATAGAATATGACATATTTAAAAAAGTCAAGTGAAACATAAAGTTTAAAAGTTAGATCCAGTTTAGCCGTAAAAAATAAGGATAAAACAGCGTTAAAAATATCGCTATAAAGTATTAGAAATATTAGCCGAGAAGAAAGTGCTAGCTACTCTATGTTGATATTATAGTCAAACGTATAACTTTGAGTCTTAAAAAAGAAATTATAAAAATCCGAATATTTGCAAGTGATATTTCAATCAAAATGTTAATTTAAAAAATTAAATATTTACATTGCTCTATATTTAAAAAAAAGTACATAATAATCGTCATAAAGCATTTATACACATGCACCGAATATTTATTCTAATATGAGTTTTGGATTGGAAAAAACGAAATTCATGAGTAATTTATCGCATGTAACAAAATGAAATGCCTTCTTAACCTTATAATGTGCGGACTAGTTTAATATACCAGTATATGTATTTGTATCTGTGCACATGTATATGCGCGCAATATAAAGCTGCACGTTATATTATGAAGTATAGTTACTTTATAATATATATTTATTTAGCAATGATATATTATTATCAATTTTGAAAGCTATAATTATTTATATATTAAATTGATAATAATTAAATATACATTATTAAATGGCATTTTTATAATTGCAGGAGGGCACGGAGGAAATCCTTCAATTGATATGGGCAGCTATTCCCCCATTTCACCACACTTACCAGATTTACTAGATGAGTAAGTTGATTCGCATAAATTTTTGATATATTAAAGAGAATCGTAAGTTTCATATTATTTCAGAAATTGGAATACCATGTTATAATAAAGTAGAAATGTCTCTTCTATCATAAATTACAATAGAGTCAAATTAATTAACAATTTTTAAAATAGAAGTACCTTAACTATAATTTATTATTAAATAAATTAAGCAGTTAATAATGTTATTCATAAATCAATAAATAATTTTTAAATATTACCAGCTATATTGTAACAAAAAATAAAATTTTTAGTATTGAAATGATATTTTTTCTATGATTATACTGATGATTATACATTATTTCTTTTAAAAACTCTGAAACTTCTGTCCCTAAATATGTTCAAAAATTTTTCATCCTTTGTTGACTTTCATGTACTTTCATGTAATTTCTCTTGAAAGAATTTAAAAGTATTTTGTAACTGTTTGTACCGTGGAATTGTTTTTGTAATCTAAATTTTTATTTTATATGTTAATTAAATTATAATTACATGTATTTCTATAATTCTAGAATGTACAAAATAAATACACGTTGCTTTATACTAACACACTACACACTGCAATGCAGTGTGAAGGGCAGTGGCAACTGCGTTACATCTTTCATTACAAAGGCAACTCGCGCGCGCATCTAGTCTGTATAGCTCGTAATAAGTTTTCTATTTTATTTAGACCATAGCCTCATGGAGAGCCATATTTTATAAGAGCACTTTTCGTAGTATATAATCTAATGCTATATTATGAGTGCTTACTGCTTACAAGTATATTTCTATATAGTTGAAATGAATAGTTTTTCGTTCCTACATTTGCATTACATCTTGCACGCTTGGCGGCGCAGCAAAGTTCTCATGCAGGCTAAGGTGGGCTAAGACTGTGTAAGGCTACTACCCAATTCTCTTTTAACTCCTGTTCGGGTAGTCGCGGCTCTCGCTCGTCTTTATCTGGCACACGCTATATAGAAAAACAACATCCCTTCGAGTAGCGTTAGCGACCAGCAGCGCCAACGAGCTCAGAATGGCTCAAACGCTAGAAATGGCCGCCAAGTGTTCTGTGAAATGACACAAGCTCTACTGTTATATTTAATGTTTTGTTGCTTTTATTACAATTATGAAGCTACTCGTGTACCTAGTGTTATTTTTAAATATCTGTATTTTTATAAAAGCAAGAAAAAGTGCAAGAAGTTCACCTGATATTCTCGAATCGAGGTTTGTACGCGTGTCTTCTTACCGACTATATTTCTCGTTTATTTTTTACTTCTGTTACAACGGTTTCACGATAGTTTCATCTTTATAAATCTCAATATTATTTACATTTTTATTTTAATTACAATTTAAAGCTCTTTATAAATAAATAGATTTTAAAGAATTATTAAATTCATGTCAAGAGGTTATGTTTATCTTGTAATCAATTTGTTTACATACTGAATTTTACAAATTAGTGTAATTTTTAATTTATTTTTTGGTGATTCGCTGGATTAAGATAAATACATAAATTATTGTTAATCTTATTGTTAGGCAGTTTCGAAAAAATTGTAGTTTCATTTATAATATAAATAACAGTATTTGTACTCTGTGAATTTGAAGTCAAGCAATTATTAAAGTTCTTTTTCTTTAATTATAAAAAGATAACAGGTTTATTAATTTTTTCAGCAACAATGATGAAGATTCATTTGATATATCTGGAAGTGGAGTATCAACTCCACACCAATCAGGCTCATCTAACCCATTTGGAAGATTACCTGCAAGCCCCCAGCCAACAAGTTCACAAACCACCATAGATCTTTCTCAAATCAGCGGCCTTAAAAATGTCAATATGCAATTACCAGTAGGTGTTAGTCTCGCTAGCCTTCCTGGAGCATCTGCACTTCCAGGTCGCAAGGACAATCATGAAGGAATTTGCGAGGTTGGAATTTTTTTTAGTTATAAAATAAGATAAAATTGATTTTAAATTATTATGTATTAATAGTTAACTTTTTTAAACTAACAAAAATTTAATTTCAATTTTCCATTGCAGCTTTACGAGGGAAAAATTTGTGCACAGTTTGTTAGTAATCAGTCCGTCTACATTCCTCACCCTTTGACACAGAGAGCACTAGAAGATAAACTTATACGAGCATTTCATGTTATTAATCAATCAAAGTAGATTTCAACAACTTTTTTACTATTAATCCTTTAATTTTCAATTAATTATAATATAATATTATTTGCAGAGAATTATCTTCAAACTGTGAACGATATGCACAACCTTCACTTTGCTATTCAACATTTCCAATTTGTAGAGAAACACCAAGAAATCAGAAACACAGCACTCAATTGTTCAACATGTTGAACTCGAATCAGCAGGACTCTTTCGAGGAAGTAGATAATGAAGATACTCTGAATGATCTCTCGCGTTTACAGCATGGTATACCGCGTAAACGAGATGCCAAATACAAGTCTACCTTGGACTCTACTTTTGATATCAATAAAGAAAGAGGTATTCACATTAATAAACATGTAAAAATTACTTGCTTACTTGTGATACAAATTTATAAAACTTATAAAATGCAGTCATTGTTTGTTCACATAATATGAATATTTATAATTTAGAAGTTATTTCTATTAAATACAAGTACTATTTAATTATTTTTAGGAGTGTCAACTCGCAAAATCATTACCACAGCATATGGTGATTCGCGTTCAGCTAAAAAAATTAGTTTGAATCGCAAACTTAGGAGAATCTGTCGTAAGGAATGTGAAATCTTGGAGAATGATCTTTGTAGAATGGAGTATGCTATTGCTAAAAGGCATCCTGAAATTGGTAAACAGCTACCACTTGTCCACTGTGCAGATTTGCCCGAGGAAGGGACTCCTGAAGCCAGTGATTGTATGAGAATTGATCTTTCGATACAACATAATGTTAATGAAAGTACGTATTTTTTTAAATTTATATTAGTACTGTATTTTAACAACTGTCAAAAAATCATTATTATGAATAGTCTAATCTTTTTTTAGTCAAAATTTTTTATTTATATAAATGGAAATAGTCATAATATAGCTTACTTTCAAAATTGATATCTATTATAAAATAATTTCAATATCGTTTTCAATAGATGATTATTGTTATTGGGGAAGTGGAAAGTCGTATCGTGGTGTAGTGAACACAAGCATATCTGGTCTTCCATGTTTACGTTGGATAGATCAATTTAATCTTCCAATATCAGATCACCTTGAGCTTGTAGGACTTCATTCTTACTGCCGAAATCCTGGTGGCATTGAACCACAGCCATGGTGCTATGTCTTAACAAATGATCGTAGTCAAAAAGAATTTTGTAATATACCTAAATGTGGTAAGTCTTTTATACAACATGCATATGATTTTACATTATTTAAATATCAAATAGACGGTTTGTGTTCAAATGAATAATTTTATTTGCAGTTGAAAACTTATGGTTTTATGCTGTTGTTGGTTTTGTATTTACTGGAGGAATAGTAATTATATTAGTTTGTTATTGTTGTTGCTACAAAAACAGAAAATCTAGCAGACAGACTAATCATTTACCAACAAATAAAGTATGTTTATTATTTCTTTGTATCAAACAAGCACAAGCTTATATTTTTAATTCAAAATTTAATTTTCAATAATTGGATCTTATACAGATGATAACTGGATTGCAGTCTGATAAAAATATATATGATGGAAGACGTAATACAACTCAACCAATGGAAATGAGTTCTCTTTTGGCTGGTCCTGGAAATACAACTCCCGGAACTGGAACTTTGAGCAGTGGAAGTAGTAGAGCTTCTAATAATCGTGTGCCACAGTTTACAATAAATAATGTCATGTTGTTGCAAGAATTAGGAGAGGGTGCATTTGGTATGAAATTTAATAGAATATTAGTAATATTAAAAAATAAAATTTTTGATTGTTATTATAATAATAAAATAATTTTTAATGCAGGAAAAGTTTATAAAGGAGAATTACAGACTGGAAATAAGTCTGACGAAGTAATTTATGTAGCTGTTAAAACTTTGAAAGAAAACGCAAGTCCTATGACACAAAGTGATTTCAAACGAGAAGTTGATTTAATGACAGATCTCAGGCATCCAAACATCATTTGTCTATTAGGTGTGATACTTAATGGCGAACCAATGTGCATGCTCTTTGAATATATGACTCAAGGTGATTTACATGAATTTTTAATTTGTCATTCACCGAGATCGGATGTTCCTCTTAATAACGCCAATGGAAAAGTGCTTGAACAACCAGAATTTTTGCACATTGCTCTTCAAATTGCTTCCGGTAAATCTATAGTCCTAAACTTTATCTATTAATATTATTGTGATGTTATAAATAATTCAATCTTTTTCTAATTGAAGGCATGGAATACTTAGCAAGTCACCATTATGTTCATAGAGATTTAGCAGCTAGAAATTGTTTAGTTGGCGAAAACCTAACAGTAAAAATTTCTGATTTCGGTCTTTCTCGAGATATTTATAGCAGTGATTATTACAGAGTACAGTCAAAAAGTCTACTTCCTGTTAGATGGATGCCACCAGAATCAATATTATATGGAAAATTCACTACAGAATCGGATGTATGGAGTTTTGGAGTAGTTTTATGGGAAATCTATAGTTACGGTTTACAGGTATTTTAATTGCTGTTGTTATCATTACCATTATTATTATTTTTATGTACGACTAGTCTTTTATTTTACAATATATATATTTTTAAATATTTAAAATAATCTCTTCATATTGTGAATTTTTACAGCCTTACTACGGCTACAATAACCAAGAGGTCATTGACATGATTCGATCGCGGCAGCTGCTTCCTTGCCCTGAAGACTGTCCCACGATGATTTACAGTCTGATGATCGAATGCTGGCACGAGGTGGCAAATCGTCGACCGCAGTTTCCTGAAATTCATCACAGGCTTCACAACTGGTACGTCAATCAAACATACCTCAGTGACTTTTGCAACGAGTCGATAACCAGTTACTCGGGCAGCAGTCACAAGAGCACCAACAAAACTAACTCAACGCAACTCTCAACGCCAGTCTACAAAAGCGATTCTCTAACTAGGAATCAACAATCGCAGCTCGCCATAAGCAAGCAGCAACACGTTCTGGAGCAGCAATCAATGTATGGAGGTGTGACAACGGCACCGTCGAATAACATTATGAAAATGATGTCCAACAACTTTCATAATAATGTCCAGCAGCAAACCTTTTCAAATGGTAACACTTGCGTCCCTTACGGCATAACCGGTGAGCAGATCACGTCAATGAAGCTGGGTTACCAGAATCAAAATTCGGATGGCGCCCTGATTGGCGAGTATGAGGAAAAACAGTGCTGCTCTCCTAAACTTAGCGGAGCTAAAAAGGTTTTACCACACCAACCAGTGCTTAAAAACGGTCTGCAAAACGGTGCGCAACTCGTCGTTAGATTGCCCGATCCCAGCAAAGTTATTACCGAGACGAGGCTTTCGAAACAATGAGTCCCAAAGTGAAAAGTATGTTTATTTAGTCTTCATTGAATTTTTCATATGCAAAAAGATAAACTTTTAAGAATTTTTTAATCAATGAATCTTTTACTATCAAGCTCGTTATCACATTGATCATGCATAGTTATTGAATCATAGTTATAAACTGAAGATTACGATAGAATTACAGGTTTATTCTAAATTATCTTCATGAAAAGATCCAGGTGCCATTTTAATCAGTAATTGATATCAAATGACTTATCAAAAATTTTTGTAAACGTACTTAAAATACATAATAATTGAAAACAATATTTATATCAAAAAAATTTAAATAAGTTACAAAATATATTTTCATTCCTAGAGAAAGGTAATTAATCAAATATTGATTTGGTATTTATTACAAAAAAATAACGAGTTAAATGCATATGTATAAAAAAACAAACAAATTATACTAGATTTTTATAGCTATTTAAATAGCTTTCGTTTTTATTCCAAATACTTTCGATTTAGACAATGAATGAAGATACGTTTCTAATTACTGTTTTTTTTCAGAAAAAAATGATACAAAGTTATTAAGATGAATAAGGTAAATTAACAGATGAGTGTTACCTTGTAGTTTTTAATAGTAATTTATTTTATAATATAAATTCGTTAGAATTGAATTTTTTAATTAAATTGTTTTTATAAGTTGATGACAACAAAATCTTTTTAATGATTACTTATTTATTGCAGCACAAAAGAACTTTGTCCAAAATGTGATTTTTTTAGTATCAGATAGTATGCATTTATAAATTAATATTTATATAAATAATAAACATAATTTTATAGCTGTTTATTTCATTAATTACACGACTATTTCAATCGTAATTTAGTCAATTTTTTAAGTTTTATTCAACTCACTTTTTCATTTTCAACTTATAGAAATAATTTTGTGCGATAACTATTTATAAGTTTATACTATCCAGTAATAATACCGATCAGTCATAGGAGTTGCATTGTTGTAATTTTTATAATAATAATACATTTTAATTGACAATTATTCATTTTAACGTTAAGTTTCATATCATGAAACTTTTTTTTATTAATATTAAGTATTTCTTACGAATTAATAATGATATATTAAAATGTCTGTTTAAAAGTGGTATACATGTTACTATATGCATACCATTTTTATTTGGTCTATCTATTAAGTAAAAAATTGTATATTTTTAAAGACAAAGTGCCATTCATTCTATAAATTTTAATGTATAGATAATTAAAAATTTAATAACTATCAGTTAAAATTTTTTTTAAATCTTTTGCTATACTTAAAAAATTACAATTTTATTAAACATGTTATTTTTACATTGAAAAGAAAATTTACTTTAATAGCGATTAAAGTAAATAGCATAATCACCTAAAGAATGTTTCAGGTGCAAGAGCAGCAAAAGTAATGTTTACTGTTGGATTTAATGTAAAGAAATGATTCAATCAATAGAATAAGAAGTTTCTAGTTCTTTTAAAAATGTTACTTTGATAAACAAAACTTTTTTTTTAAAAAATGAGATCTTACCAAAAACAAAGTTAAGTCTTACAATCGATTTCATATTCTTGAGAATTCTAAATGAAACTGTAAAAACATATTAACGAAATACGTTATTTATACCCGTACTAGAATGATGCCTTACACAATTTTGAATAAATATTTCTTAATTACAAGGCAATTTTTTAATTGTAGTTTTAAAAGTTAACGGATTTTCAATAATGATATTGAAAAACTAACTGAAACTGATAAATGTTATCATTGTCGCAAAACTGTATTAGAAGAAAGACTAAAGCACTTCAACTCAAACGTTTGGTATTAATGTTCGGTATAGTGTTTGTAGAAACATCATTGCAATAATAATTTAATCATTAATTTATGCAGCATTCTCTCAAATTCGTTGAACTTCTTATGAGATCATAAATCTAAAAATCAATCAACTTCAAAATTAAAAACTTTTGTGCTTCGAAAGTTATTCTCTTTATATTCTTTAACAAATTTGAAAATATGCTGTACTATTGTAGATATATAGAGGAATTTTTAAATACATACATTACAGTTTTTATTATTTTAATTAATATATTCAGCTTTTTTATCCTTATTAGGTACATATTATTTATGATTTAAAGATTATAATTTTTCTACAATACTTCTGTCTAGATTAAAATAGATTTAAAAATAAAATACTGAAATTGACTCATTATATATGTAATCAGTTTACTTATTGCTCTTTATATCTACAATTAAAATAATAAAAACTAGTTTAAGTGTAATATTTTCATTTGTTGATATTTATTCATACTTTATATTAGATATATTCAAAGATCATTGTCAAGGTATGTTTTTCTAGATTTTAATTTTTTTTCATACATTGAGTGTAAAAAAGGTATAAAATAAGACAAATATGCAAGCAAATATGAAAAGATGTGATTTCGAATAAAATTTCAAAACACTTACTCTAAATTCTCTTATTTTATAGAGAACAAAAATTTTCATATTTGCTTGCAGTAATATAATAAAAATATTTTAGTCGGATAAGGATACATTATGTAATGAAAGAATGAAGCGACATACTGAATTATATAATTCGTGTAATTAAAGAAAAACGTGTATGATAATTTTTATAATTAATTTTTTTATATACATATAATATAGATTTATACGTGTATATGCGATACGAATAAGTGTGAACAAAACAATTTTTGAGCTTGGCTCTAATCTATAAATATATTATCGACTACTACAATGTTTACTAAAGAACTTAACTTGTATGTACAGGTACATTGACTGAATACTTAATTATTTTTTTCGTTACTATAAAACTGCATCTTTTGATGCTATTTGCGAGCGGTTTTTGTCAATTTTTTAATATATGTATAATGATCAAATATTCATTTTTTTACCAAAATAGAGTCTCATGCTTTTTTTTGCAGGGAACTGTCGAAATCGGACTTTTTTTTAATGTAATGAAAATCTTAATGTAAGTCTATTCTTTAGTCTGCCTGCATTTTTCAATCGTAATTTTATTATTATTAATACTTGTATAAATACCTAATTATGCAGAATTTAAAATCAAAGTTATAAAGTAATTTTTTTGTAAAATGGAACATGTTTATAACCTTGGATTAAAATAATATTTTTTTCATTGTCCAATTATATGATTGTTTCTTCTGCAGCAGTCTAAAGTCATAGATCTATAATTTTTTTTACTTTACATACATTTCTTTCACACCATTGTGAAAGTTTCTCAAAAAATAAAAGTTGTAGATTTCTAATGTAATTTATATTATGTATTTAGCATATTAAACTTTATATATATTCGGTCAAATATATAATCAATGTTTTTGTAAATAAGTTGTTTATCTTCTTCGATTATTTACTGCAGACTCCTATACCTTTACCTAAATACCTAATGAAATCTTCTTAGTATCAAGATGTGGTAAGAAAAAGTAACAAACTGTTAAACTATACAATTCAAAACACTCCATAGAATCAATTTTAGACATAAACATTTTTCAAGTACTTAGTTATTAATAATTATTTTTATCAAAATTCTATATAATATATATTGTATAAAATATAATCTTTCTCTCCTTTTTTTTATAATGTATTTTTGTACTATTATACTATATCTAGAAAAAATGCTGCAGTAATACAATTATTTTATAATTGTTCTAGAGAACACGTAAAAAATTTTTTTACATTTTAACTTCTTTTTACACAACTCTAAATCACTTCTATAATTAATATTAAAGCTTGTAAAACATTTTAGATTTGTAGTAAAGAATTATTTTGACATTAAAATTTCTAGATAAGTTTTATCTTTTAATACTGTTTTGGATTAAACTAAAAATAATGCTTGCTTAATGTAAAATATGTTGCTTGATTCTAAAATAGTATGATTGTATAAATCTGAAAATATATTAAAAATTGTTCGTTTTATACAAAAATGAATAAAATACTAATATCCAAATAATATACTAAACTATTTTTTTCAAGCTTTTTCATTCATTGAAAAAAATTCCTAATCTTTACTAACCAAAACAATTACATAAAAAAGTTAGACACATTAAAGGACTATTTGAACAGCAATCAGTATTATCTTCTTCGAACTCATTTTTACTATTATTCTCTCTATTAATATCTTTTTGATTCATGAATAAATCTTCATTTACATCCATTGTATATTTATCAGTTTCTGTTTGATGATTAACATTTTCAGAATCAAAATTATTTACTAAGTCAACACATTTTTCTGACTCATTTTGAGACTTCTGAGATATGGAATCCTCTAATTCAGTAGAATTAAAATTTAACGTAGAATCAATAGATTTATCAACAGTTGGCAATGTCTGTGAATTTGAATTCGTTTCTTCCAATAATGTAGAATAAACATTTTCCTGAAGTTTATAATATTATATAATAATAAATATAAAAATATATTGATAAATACAAAATCAAAATTTCTTACTTTAGTATAGTAGTCTGAGGTGTCTCGTTCAGTGGCATTTTGTGGATATGAGTTTGTTTGATCAAAGTCTACATTAGTAAAAACATCTGCAGTTTATTAAATTTGTATTAAATTTATTTTCTAATATAATATTTAAAATGTTATTATATTAGATAGTATAATTAGCATAATTATACATCTACAATTTTAAAGAATACATATAAGTATGAAAATTGTATAAAACTTTGTATTACTAAAAATAAAACAAGAAAATCACAAAATAACTTTCAATACTTAACCTTTAATATTTTACATTTAAAATAAATATATGTGATAATGATCAAAAAAAAGAAAATATAACATCAAATAAAGCAGACAATTTATTTTATTAAATCTTACCATTGGATCCATAATCATAATCGTAATCCATATTCGTATTTGAAAATATTCAACAAATGATACTTTTACCGATGTGCGCAACTAGTGAGGCAACATTTAACATTACTTAAGTAAATACTGCGTAGTAAATTTAAAATTCTTCAACTATTTTAAGCTAATTCTCTCACAGCGTCCACTTTCTAGTTTAAATAATTGTTTGACTCTCTTAATAGATCTTTAAAATAATTATTATACTATTATATATTTCTAATTATTAATTTACTTATAAAACTATAGTTGCACTCCTATGGATATTATAACGGATTCTTATAACAAAAGGTTCTCGGAAAGTTTTATGTGTTTCCAGAAAAAAACAGCTAAAAAACAATCTCAACACAATTGCGAAATCTCGAAGACATGACTAACTGGTACTCGGTTTATATGTCAGTTGTGCAACAGTGCGTGATGCCTGTACTATGTACTATAAATTTGCAATTAAAATTTATATTAAAATCGCCATTAGCAAATCTAGTAATTTATACTATAGCAACTTTTGGACTTTTATTATAATGTTGGTGATTTATTATAATATTGCTCCTTGCTACAGAGAATAAATTAAATAAATAATTTAAATGCAAGTGGTTTTTTAATTTTTTGTGTTACTGGCTGTAAAATAAAATTGATTAATAAATGCGATCTTAGTAGTCGGTAGTGACATTTTACATCACGCATCTATTTTTTTTATTATATAAAAAATTATATTGTTGAAACCTACGGCGCTGCGAGTTTTTAGCGGAAACGAGCCATATAAAAATCATTGCACAACCCACAAATAATCAGAATATTCAACTCTCTCGACTGGTAGAATTTCTGAATAAGAAGTATACTAGTCGGAGAAGGGAGTTTTCTTCTTTTATTCCTTACCCTTTGATCACCTTTGCTACTGCGATACTTCAGGACTGACCTAGTTTCTACTGGTTCCTTATAAAGCATTACATTAAGCAATTGGTTACCCCTTGCTAAATGAAACTGCAGTTCCGGACTGTGAGGGCTCTTACCGCAAGGATTAGCCAATTCGTCTCGCCACTACACTGCTTAGGGCTCATTCGGTTCTGCCGACGCTGTATAAGCCAATGTATTAACTAATTACCCCTTACCATATGAGACTATAGTACCCTATAAGTAGGATAAGGGATAGTTGGCCTCTAGTCATAAACCTAATTAAATCAACAGTACATTCGAATAACGATTTGATCTCAGTCAAACTAAAGCTGACAAATCATTATCCACCATACGGATAAGGAATCAAAGTAAGGGATATAATAGTTTCATACAGGCACCTTACTTGTTCCTTCTTTACAAATGAATTGTAACGTAGCGTAATTAGAAAAAATAATTAATGCGCAATTTCGAATTATAACTTGTACGTATACCAAAATAAATTCAAATTAAAATTAAAAACCGATTCAATTCTATTTTATTTAGAAGAACCTCCTTTTACACAAGCTGCAAAGCTTTTTTCCCGAGTTTTTTGCGGTTAATAAAGAAAGGGGTCTTCCCCAATATCTTGGGAAAATCCATAAGCCTTCGCCTTCGAGATAATCCCGGCAAGGTATATCATAAAGTTGATTACCCCCTTTCGGTCACTGTTCTCAGGCTATTAGGCGCAAACTTAGGCCTAAAAATCGGCATAAAAACTTTCAGTCTTCTACTAACGCGCTAACAACTGTGTCACTTTGTAGTAGAGATTTTTCAACTTTAACGTATTTTTCCTTTTTAAAATAAACAATTGAGTATATTTAAAATGACTAGATGTGACAGTAGAAACTGCTAGATGCAGTGGAAAATTTAGAAATAGTAGTATACTGTTTTCACGCAGGATACTAAGCTTGTTAAAAAAATAGTTTGTGGATATAAGAGATAGATTGAATTAAAGGAATCAGAAATTAAGCTCCTTTTTCACCCAGACTTCTATACTGTTTCGAAAAGGTAGCTTGAACGAAATGCAGTGGAAATAGAGGGATATAGTGGATACAGTGATACTGGAAATGTATAGGTAGGTTTTTCTATATAGGGTGAGCCCTTTAAATGGACTGCGAGAGGCAGTGAGATGCTTTCCTAAATTTCTCTGTCGTTCTCTCTTGTCTGCGGATTTTTCAGTTTTCACTTGATTTTCTATATTTATATTTGAAATAAAATAACTATATAGCGTAGAAGGTATGAGTTTTGATCATAATAGTGAGGTAATATAAATTTTTACCCTATTTGTTATTTTTATTTATAATTGTAATGTTTTTCATTGCAAAGATTTTTGTTCTTATTGCAACTGATTATTTTATTTGTTTTAGCGATGTTAATTGTTTTTATATTTTTAGCTAAATTCGTACTCACTAAAATTATTGTTTAGTATATTTTAGAATATTTATGTAATTTAGAGTTTTGTGAGTCTTTTGTTTATTTATACGTTATGATTTTTAGAATAATTACAGTTATTTGTAATAATATCTTGTAACGGTTCCTAATTATACTTAAATCTTATACATCTTAAATTTATTATAAAAATATAAATAAAATACTTGATATAATGATAATATAATATTTTGTTGTAATTTTTATAATCTTATAAGTGATATGTAATGTTGATAATATTTAATTTTGGTTCTTACTTTGTTTCTATGTTTATGGCTCTCAGCTTATTTGCTTTCATTTATGTTTACTAATTGTTTTATTATATTCATTTTTAGCTTCGAAAATAATTTTAAATTAATTTAAAAAAAAGTGTGGGTATGAGGATTTTGGGCCTGTTTGCCTTCTTTATCGACTGTAGGCCTCGAATCATAGAATAGATAACCCTTTTTAACGACATCCAAATCCTGAATGTCACAAATATATGATTTGGAGTACAAAAATTACGAACATTACACAACCTGTTCTTATATTTTCACATTTGTTTAAAAAGTGTACGAAAATAGATTTTAAAAAATGAAAATATATTTTAATACATGCTTAATTTTGTTTATAAAATTAATTATAAATCTTATTAATTTTTTTAACATTTTAGATATCTTGAATAACTATAGAAGATACTCAATATCGCCATATAAACTATATAATTACTATGTATTCAACTCTGAGAATTTTTCATTATATCCCTTTGATCATTTCGGCGATATTGTATGAGTTAGTTTCAATTTAAATATAAATACCGTGTCAATCTTCATACTCATATATGTGCATAAAATTTAATCTGTGCAATTCAGGTCACAATCACAACAATCACAAGAATCATCATTGGATTGACCATCATAAGAACTCGAAAAACAACAAATACTAAGAAAATGATCATCATTATTTTCACATGTCTGTTGAAGAAACGAAGATGTACAATTGTCACTTATTGACGATGTAGGTTGAATAGCCAATTCTTTTAGAGAATTTGTTTCAGTGTACGGTTGTGTAGTTATGGCTAAGAGTTCGAAATCATTGTCGGTTATATCCATAACATTTGACGATACATCTGTCAATATTAAGTCGTCTGAATAAATATTCAATAAAATAAATATTCAATATAATAAATCTAAATCAGTGAAAGATATAAATTACCTTGAGTAGGTATCAAATTGTGAGTTATATTACTTATAGACGAGGGTAATTCTGGCTCAATTATTGGATTAACTTTTAATAATTTTACGTTATCGAAAATAACATTCGATGATGGCACATTTAACATATTTGATGTCACTTCTAGATTATTTAATGTTTCGATTGGTTCAGGAACATGAAGTATTTCACAAGTCGTAGGATCAAGAACACTTGCATTAGGTAATAAACTATTAGAAGAACTATCCATTCTTTCCTAGAAATGAGATGATTATTAATTTTTATTATAATTCTTTTTCTATTTGTTCAATTTTCAGTCAAATTACATTTTAATATATTTCGATACAAGTTACTAAATTAATACTAACTAATTTATTAAGTATAGAAGATATATACTAACCATTATATCTGAATTTTCGTGACAACCAAATACTTCATTTACTTCCTGAAAGTAGGGCCAACTTCTATTATCGAAACCAGCGGTTATTATACTTTTGTATATACTGAATTGATATTCCCAAAAAGATATCAAATCACTTATTAAAAAGTTATAATTATTGCTGGAAAGTTCATGTGATATAACGATCCATAACAAATCAGAATCCCAGGAAGATTTTGCGCGGTCAAACAAATGGTTCATTTCTAAACGTTTTGTGATTAAAATTTTTGTAGCTCTTGCATCCCATTTCTCGAACTTTTTATGATTGCAGATACTTGAAGGGGATTTATCTATAAATTAAATTCTAGTATAATTACCTATTTATAGTTATCAATTATAATTTTAACCAGTATGTTGATATAATGTATGTTAATATTACTGAAATATAATTGATTACCTGATTGTAGTAATTGAGACATTACACAGTTTGTTTTATTCATACGTTTTGATCTGGATATTTTATTCCTTGCATGACTTTTATAGTAAAAGGAGGTGAAATAGATAATTCGTCATTGAGTTTATGATTCGTAGCTTCAGTTTTATTTTCTATGTGTATGATATCAATAAAAAACTATTATAAAAATTAAATATAAAATATTCGTAAGGCGTAGAGGAAGACGTATGGTAATGAAATATTAAATAAGCTTTAAATAAAGCAAACATTTCTTAATGTTATTTTTCATAAAGGTTCACTTTAACCCTTTGCGGCATAGTACACTCGTATAATATCACCATTTTCTACATAATTTTTTGCCATTTCAAATAAGTTTTTGAGCATTTTATTTGAATTTGTTTGCAATCAAATTATCTTGGTATAATATGAAATCAAAATTCATGCACAAATGATATTAAATTATAATATTATTGCTAATTTGTTGTTATTCGTAAGCAAATGCTCAATAGTGCTGTATTTTGTGAAATAATTCATTATTGAACAAAGTTTTATATATTCTTAGGAAAATTAACATTTAGGTGTTTCTGAGGATGGTAATTACGAATCTGCTGTCAGATTCACCAAATTGAAACTTTCTACATATAATTTTTAGCATATATCTAACAATATTTCCTATTTTGTCCTCCATGTTTTTTCGTATTTTATTTTTAACTTGTATTCATGCTATATAACAATACTATTATTCATTTGGCTATAAACAATAATTTAAATCTATTTATAGGCAGGGAGTGTATTTGCAACGGTCTCAAGAATGGCCTCCTAAATTCAATTCTTTTTCTGTTTTCTCTCTCTGTCACTCTACATTTAATTCGTTTAATATATGTACTCGTAATAATACATAAATATATACGTTTTAAAGGATCATACCTTTGAAAGTACACTAATCTTTTCTTGTTAGAATAAAACCTATTTTAATTTAGTTTAATTATTATTAATGATGACATTTAACCCGAAAAGTAAACTAAAGGGAACAAATTATCACAAACACTTTGGCACTTTTAATTGCCGATGCATAATGAAGAGATATTCCATGAGATATTGATTATTAACATTTGATCTTGAAATGACCTTGCAGAGCACCATCACGGTCTAATTTGGTATGACTATTAATTACAATAAAAGAAAATAACTAAAGTAACTAAACGAGTATAATCAGGTGGTTCTATTGTATTTACCGAGGTATTTTATTTACCTCTTGAACTGGTCGCTGATTCTGTGGTAAAGGGAATCTCCATTTCTCCGTACTTATTAGTTATATAAAAAAGAAATCTTGATACAAAGTAATAATGAAATATATCCTCGAAATTTACATTTAAATAAAAATACTTAAAAATTAAAATATTTAGATTTGAATATTTAATCTTGAATGAGTTTAATTGTATGATTTTCGCAGAAAAGTTTTACTAAATTTTTTACGTCTCAGATATAGATCAACTATTATCTGTTCCTTATCTGTAATTTTTGCTTTATAAAGAAATTACTTTTATTAAAAATTAACGAATCGAGCTATCCTGATAACAGCTAATTTTTCGCAAAGTCCCGTTATACAATATTATTAAATAATATTAATAAGAAGACAATATTGTAATATACATTAAACATTATTTAACCTTATTACTAATTAAGCATAATCTCAGTTTTGTAAATAATATAGCAAAAGTCATTTACTGCTAAAACTAGTATTTAATCGAGTGTACTTAAGTAAAAACTAGAGTAAAAGGTATACAAAAATTGAGCATGCAATTTCCTCAAAAGAAAGATTGTAATCATTAAGTATGACAAATACGTATTTTGCTGCCTAAGCCATTTTATAAATTAACAATTAATAATCACGTTCTATAATAAATATTTATTATGAAATTATAAAAAATATTTATTAAAAACTTTGCAGTTGTTTAATGTAACCTTCTTAGCAACTTTAGCATAATTCTATAATTTAATACTGTACGATTGAAATTGTTTAAATTAAAAATAACATAATCCAAATAATTGTTCACGATTGCAGGATTGATTTCCGAGTCAATTTGTCGAAATAAGATTCAATAGTATATACAAAATTAGATTTATTATAATTAATTTTGTTGTTTTTAATATGAAGGATATCATAATTTTAAGGATAATATACATTAATATTTATCGATTTTTTTATAACATGAATTTAATTAAGGTACAATTAATTAATATTTCAGTTTAGATTATAAAGAACGTAACAAATTTAAATAGTTGAAATTGAAAAAAAAACATCAAACATATCCTTATAAGTTTTAGTTATGCAGTATATATCTATTGTAAAATTAAACAAAATTATAAGAACTAATTTTAAAACTATTAAACTTATTTTGTAAATATTCATTAAATATAGAAGCATACAAATATCAACTTTTTTAAGGATAAATTTGTATACCACTTTTTCTAGATTAATTTTCATAAAGTCAATTTTTTGTCAAGTTTTCCTGTACAATTAATCTTTGAGCGCAAAAAAGTCCGTTATACAATTCCTGACAACCGAACTTAAAATTCTATTATAACTGGTATCGCATTAATTTTTTTAATAAAGCTGCTATTAAAATTATTGTTAATATATTACATCAAATGATCATTTTGTATAAACACATCTATATACAAAAATCAAAGTAATATTTAGAATATAACTTACGTACTTTATGTTAAAAATACAACACTTTGTGATATAAAAGTCAGTATAAAAAGCTAAATAAAATTAAGCTTAAAAATATTTTAGTTTTCCTTAAGAATATTGGCATTATATAAGTTATGCTTTATTGAAATCTTGTTTCTATACATATTTAGGTCAAACTACAGAGCAAGTTGAGTAAGTCGTAAGAACGATTGTATGCGGACGCGCAGCTTATACTGGGGAGTGCGTGGAATCGCTTGCAAGCGCGCAGCTCCTATAGGACCTACACCCTAGTCCTAGCGCGAAACAACTTATATGACTATATCTAAATTTCTCTTCTTAGCCCTCGGCTGTACCACTACACGACTATTTTGGACGCATCGTTCTTCATATTTTTTATAATTTTATGTTTACAACTCTTCTAAAATATGATATTTTCAAATTTAAGTTTCAATAACGTAAAAATTGTTTATTTTGTATATAATACTGTTTAAAATATGTTTATGAAGATACAACTCTATGTTTTCAAAAACAATAAATATGTTAATGAAAAATAATGGATTTTCCTATTTTTTTAATTTTTTCGTTTTTAATCGTCCCTTTTACATTTGTATATTTTAAATATGCTTTAATAAGATAAACTCTTTTGACAGCGTGTAATGTTTGCAATAATAAGTTTAGTTACAATGGACTGAGCATGGCTATTATCAATGCTTTGTAGTTTATAACTTAATATGAAAAAACGTTTTAAGCATGCTTAAAAACTCTTTTTTATTTCTGTGCATTTATTTAATGAATACGAATCTCGATATAAATATAATTCTTTCGTGACGTTCTGAAGAATACATATAGACATGTGTTATTACTATATCAATAAGATGACTCAGAATCTGAAGGGCAACTATATGTCTGCAGACTTCAAGAAGAGTAACGATAGGTGCCGAATTCAGACCGAGATTCAGGCAATAATATAATTAACATATTACTTCTCAATAATAAATAAAAATAATAAGATTGATAAATAGTTGTTCAAAATCTTTATTTTTTTTTGCATTTAAATTAAATGTTCAATTTATATTGAATTTAATTTTTGGCTCATATAGTATCAAAATGTGATATGCACATACATGTCATTATTTTCATTAAAAGAGCTATTCTTTGAGGATTTAACGAACCTATAATATATTAGTTTGGATTTGGAGCAATCAACCTTCAGCATCCTATTTATATATATATATAGTAATCAGAAATAATGCGCAATGCTATCTAACTGCTAATACCAACTTATACGGTGGCGGAACAATGCTAGGGGCAAAATTGAGAGACATTTTGAGTGCTCCAGCCTGCACCTTACTAGCTAGTGTTTAACGGTGCCATTGGCTGCCGTCACTATGTATATACTGATCAATATCGCAGGACGTATCAGCCTTTCGCAGCCTCCAAGAGTCCAGACTCCATAGCAGTCAGTTACAGGGTGGCCACCAGTAGAGTTATTCTCACAGTGATTTTATTCCTTCAGAGTTCAGTCACCTTCACGTTCAATGCGAGTGGATTGAGTGGATCACCCTGCACATCGGATGCAGCAAACTTATCTCGCTTACCAATGACGTTGAACTATACAAGGATTCAAATTCTTCCGTTACTTATGGGGAGTTGGGGACTGTGGCTGTGTCTCCATTAGTCCAGTTCAGTTCATTTGCTTTCCGCTTGGAAATATTTGGGATATTTCTTACGGTAAACAAATATTTCTTTAATGAACGATAAAACACTAATTTTTTATATACAAGATATTGCTTTCGTTTTTTGATTTATTATTCCTTCAAAACTTAATATTATAATTCACGTCTATTAACAATACTGGTAAATATTTGAAAATTAAAATAGATACAATTTTCAAACACAATTTCAATAAAATCTGATTATCTAATAATATGTAAGAAAAAGTTGGTTAATGATTTTTAATATTTTAAAATTATATTCATGATTATGAATGATGAATACTAATACAATTTATAATATACATTTGCCATTGTGAATTTTGATAAACATTACCATAATTTTAATTAATGTAAAAATTTTTTCAGATATAAAAATATGGATTGTTCTAAATGGACACCAAATAAAAATAGGATGAACTATGAACATGAAAGTGAGATAATATTAAGTCCTGTTACCAAAACTCCAGTGCAAGAACGTCATATAAGAGTTAGAAATTTTCAAAATAATACTAATACCTTTTCAATTTTACCAAGTCATATAACACCCCCATCTGGATTAACAAAATTTATAGCCAGGAACCCATTTGATGCTGATTTAACAAATAAATTACATATTTCAGTTATCAGTCCATCAGTTTTTAAAAAGGTACAGTTCATTTTAAATCTTATAAAAGTTAAAATTGTGTTTGTTATATAATTAAAAAACTATGTTATATAAATTAATAGAATAATATGTTATTGATTCTAATACTATTTCAAAATGAAATATAACAGGTTGCTAGTCCTGATAAAAAGAGTTCTCCTGGATTTACATGGAGCATCGATGAAATTGCTCTAATACAACCAGCTAAAATAGATGAATTTCCATTACAACAATTACATTGTTCAGATCCAGAAATTGAAAGAAATGCTCAGGAAGCAATTAGTAGATTTTTTAGTGAAAATGAAATAATTCCAAGCCCTTATGAAGTAAAAAAATGTGAAATTGAAAGTAGAATGGAATTAAAAACCCCAACTCAATCCTTCGATTACAGTTTGAAAGAATCCCATAAATTAAAAAAAGAAAATAAAGACAGTAAGTTCTGCAATTAAATAAAATATAAATAAAACCAATAATAATTAGGTAAATCATTATTTGATTATTTACCTTAAAAACATTTAATTTCTATAGACTGGAGCCAGACTAATTTGTCACTGCCTCCAGAACTACCTGAACATGTAGAGGAGATTTTAAAACCCTATTTTAATTTTAAACAGGTTAGTAAATAATATAATTAAATTTACTAAGTTATTATAATTTTTAAAAAATTATTTAAAAAATTATAGGAGCAAAATTATGAAAATGAAGAAGCAAATTCAAGTAATTCTAGTAATACTTCTTTAAGGAGAAAGTTATTTTGTAATGATGATAATGATTCTCAAGATGAATCAGATCATTCAATTTTAATATCACCAATAAAATGTAAAACTCCAATAACTCATCATCCTATAAGCCCAGCTCAAAGTGGAATATTCTTCCATGGTACCCCTTTAAAGGTATATGTGTACAGTATTTTAACATATAAAATAATAACCAGATATAGAGATTTTATTGTAATACAAAATACTGTCATTATCTAAGATATTTTAAAAGACTATTATTCTTTTATAAAGTTATGTTATTATAAATATTAAATTTATTAGTGTTCACTATTTTTTATTTTCAACTTTGATAACTTAGTTATCGTCTTTAAGTACACATTAATTTCTACAGAGAGTTAAATTATTATTTTTTAAATTATTATTTTTTAATTCTTTGTTATATATAGATTTGTTATATATTTGTTATATATATCTGTTATATCTAGACTCGTTCTCAAATTGTACAAAGAACATATGGAACTCCTCTCATGTATAGTCAAGATTGTTCTCCATGCAATGTTTCGCCAATCAACAATTTATATATGTCTTGTCAAAGTATCAAATGTCAGAATAGATCTGAATCAAAGTTAGATTTTACTAAAGATATGAGTATTGAAGATTTTGTTACAGAAGAAAAAAGTATTAGGAGAAGTCCAGTGAACGAAAATATATGTAAGTAAAGTTTATTTAAATTAAATTTGGTTTTTAATATTTTCATATTGTTACGTTGTATATAATAATACAAAATTAAAAATAATTCAAAGGTAAAACACTATTTGCGGAAAATACACCAAATGCAGCAGTAAAAGTTAATCATAAAAATGAAATAGAAGACTGTGATATTACTCAAATGATTACTGAAAGTTCTTTAAGGCTGAGAAATGAAGACAAAGAAAATTTTGTATTCAATAATTTTAACACTACTGATAAGACTAAATTTTCAGGATTTAGTAAAACAAATTTCAGTGATAGTTATGCAATGCAACAAAGTAACATGTTATCAGGTAATTATGCCCAACAAATGGCATACAATTCTGCTCATGACACTGGATATCAAACTTATAGTAGCAGTAACATAACAAGTACCTTAGATAGTTATAGTAATTCAATTAAACAAAAGATGTGTTGGAATGACCAAACTGTTCAAATTGATGAGGAAGTTCAGTTGTTGGATTGGAGGGAAAATATAAAAAATGTCATAAGTTCGACACCATCAAAAATTTTCAGGATCAAAAATAATGTATGACTATTGCAAAAAAGCACTAAAAAATAGTGCAATGTAATAGTTTTGTATATAACTTGAAAATATTTGATTGGTGTTTAGTTTGTAGTACATTTAGTGAATGGACTCTTCTTCGTATATCTTAAAATATGAATTTGAGTTTGAATATAAGCAATTTAGTTCAGATATTTTGAAATAATTTAAAATACTTTTAAAAAATTTTTTAAATTCAGATACATAAAGTATTTTATTGTTTCTAAGCTTTTATCTCTTCAATGAAGAAATGCAAGTTCTTAATATTTAAAATTGAAAATTATTGACTAAACTACGAATTCAAAGTTATTTCAACTTGTTGTAGTTTTGATGATTGTGATCAAGTATTCACCACCTCATTAAGATTTATGACACGAAAGATTCATAAATCTTTATGCATCGTGCAATTTCTTTGCTATGTAAGATTCTAACAAAATAATGTTACTGTTTAGGTATCGGGTTTAAGTCAGTGAGTGTAGTTCCATATTGAGGTAAAAAATTGAACCTAAAATTATGAGTTTTAAAGCAGTAATTTTCTGCAAAGATTAATCCTAAAGTATATTTTAAATATAATTAATAAAGCTGTACTTGATACAAAATAATATTGCAAAAATGTAATTTTTTATAAGAAGTTCTGAAGCTTTTTTTATATTATAACTTATTTATAAATTAATAAGAGTTTCAGTTCAATGTCAAAAATCTAATTTCAAAATCACTATGTTTAAATATTTATTTAACATCTATGCAAGCAAAAAATGTTATAATATTTTTAAATATAAATAAACAATTAGAAATTTATTTTTAAATTATTAAATAGCTAGTAATATTTTTCTGATTATAAACTTTAATATATAAATAATGAAAAATAATATTAGCTATTTATTTTTAATTACAATTTTCAAAACTAAAAATGCAATTGTTCTAAATTTTATATTTCAAATATAATTGATCAGTATCAGTTTTGGGATAATTATAGTATATTTTAACTATAGCATTTTCACTAAGATATTGCAAGACTGAATAAGATTTTTCAGAAACTGTGGGTTTTACTGTTTTTAAATGAGAAAATATGAAAATGATGTATACAAATTTGTACTTTGGTACACTAATAAAATTATTTTTAATTTTATACATTATGACTTTTTATTTAGTATTTATTAATAATTAATTTATTAATAATTAGTTATTAAATATTTTTATAATATGTATTAGTCTATTATTTTTTAACTTTTACTAGATATATTTGTTTACATGTACTACTTAATGTTGTCTTAATAAATATAACAATTGGCATATCTACACATGCTATTTAGATACTTGGTCCATTCAAATATATTGATGGATATTCAGGTAGATGATCCATATAGAAATTCAATTGGATTTTATATGCATCTCATACGGTTCTTGTTAAATTTTATGGAATAATTTATGAATAGTTTAAAAAATATAGTGAAGATTAAATTAAAATAAATAATTCATTGTATCTATCCACATATTTTCAAAAGGGTAGGCACGATTTATTACAATGGTACAATTTATAATATTATATACGTGCTGCCTAAAATACTATATAATTTGTTAATTTGTTATTACCTGAGATCTGAGTAGCGTGCATCAATTGATAAAGTAATATTTCAAAAATTAAAGATACTAAAATAAATAAAATCCCAACCGTTATTGGAAAAATTATTTGTTATATGTAAACATACTAGTGACGATAATACTTTGGGCTTCTATAATTAACATCATCCACAAGTTAAAAAAATAAAATGTTCAGCAAATAAATTATTAAGTATTAATTAATTAAGTATTACATTTTATTACTGTATGTAAGTAGTTACATTCTCTTAAAATTTTAATTACACTGCACATCTTTCCATCTAAATTTTATTAATAAATTTGTTCAAATTTATTCAAATGGAAAGATATTTGTCTCAATAACTTAATTTTTTCGCTTAAAAAAGATCCATAGTAAATTTTTTTATAATTTTTTCAAGTTATGTTTATTATACTTTATTTTTCTGTTATTAATTTTTATTAACCAAACTATTCATAATAATTTCATTAGCATGTTTTGTATGAGTTAGTCTTTCATGCAAAAGAAAAAAAATATTTCACGCAATGTTGTATTATTAATTTATTTGCATATGGCAAATTAAAGAATAATGGTTACTTAAAATTTTTTTTATTGTTGTGTAATCGAACTTTTGAGGATTTGTGTGATTTTTTTAACCTTAATTTTGTTTTATCTTAAACATGATTTAAAAAATATAAATACTTGTAATAATTACATTGGAATTTTTTTTGTTTTAAAATCCTAGTTTAATAATTATATAAAAGAATAAAACACAAATGATGTATATCGTGTTAGATTAGCAAGTCCAGTTTATGCAAGGAACGCAGCAACTTGCAACACGGAAGTGGAGACGTATGGATAACGGAACTAAAGGATGGCAAGTATATATACGTTATATTTTACAGAATTACTATAGCAGCCGTATGCTTGACTCATTTGAGTTGACCATGCTTGACACCTGACTCCTGAGTCATATATGTATACATAATATGTAATTCGGCCAATGATACGAACCGGTTCAGCTTCGGATGTGTTACTTCCTTTTTCATATTTATTATATTTACAATCTAATTTCGCAAGTAAATCCATTTGTAAATTGGGTCCTACAGGTAAGATTATAAATAAAAAATTTAAGCAAAGATGTTTGATTTGAATCGGGTGAAAATTCTATACAGAAAATCAACGTAGGTATTCTTCTTTTGGTCAGGTTTATGTAGTGAATTTTCAGAATATCATTCCTATTGAGTCGATTTGTGCCAAATTCGAAATATAAGTATTGTATCGCAAGCACGAAGAATAGAATGTAGTACTATATGAAATGTCATTGTAGTATATAAGAATGTAAAAATTAAAGATGCAGGAACGATATACGAATTTAACTTTATTCGCAGTCGCAAAATTGTAACGTAATCCGATGTATCGACGTATTGATTAATTGTAACATATATACTATTTGGTATGTATTAAAAGTAATGATTTTCGGGAGCTGGAGTATGAAAATGGACAGTTTCCAAATATACGTTTGATTCTGTATAAGCGCTGAAAAATGCGAAGGGAGGAGCTGCTGCGCACGTGTACTGTCAGTCCAGTTTTTTGTTTAGTGGCCAATTGGTGGCAATTAAGCGATTGAGCAGAAGGAAATTTGGAAGAGAAGCGCGCGTGTCCGTAGCTTTCAAAAGGCATAGGAGGCGCGTGGTCTAACAATTTAGTCGATTACAAAGCCGAGTCTCTCGAGGGAGGGAAACGAAATTTAAAGCGCAATGCCTCGGGCTAGGCTACACCAGTGCACGACGGCGCAGGAGATACAGGCTGCGCTGGCGCTGGGCCATACCGGGCTGTATCCTACGAAGGCAGGCCGCGGCAACGGCAACGGCATCCCCAAACGGCTCCCGCACGCACATACGAGGACCGAGGCGCGCTACAAGGAGGAGGGGATGGAATGGCGTTAGGCGCAGCGCGTACGCGGTTGTAAATATACACGGAGAGGCTCCGAGGACGCGTTGGAGTGTGTGGGTTGCAGGAGTCGCGGCTCGGCGAGGGGCATGCCGCAAGGCTCGCGGAGAGAGAGCGCAAGCATAAACAGAGGCGGGCGCGAGGGAGTCGATCGAGCCCAAGGGCCAAGGGCCAAGGTGGCGCGGGGCGGGGGCGGGGGCGCGCAAGTGGGCGCAGGGGCGGGGCGGGCCGGTGGCCCCGGTGGCCCCGGTGGCCCCGGCCGATTACTCAGCCCCTCGGGCCGCGCGAGCTTGCGTCTGCTTGCGCCGCGGGGGTCCGGGCAGCCTCGGGCTCTCGGCGCTCGGGGGGCGCGGCGGGCGCGCGCGTGGGGCCCTCGGCGGCCGCGGAGGGCGCTAGGCGCTCGGCCGAGACTCGGCGCCGCCGCCGCCGCCGCCGCCGCCGCCGCGGCAGTAGGCAGTTGGGCGCGCGGCGGCTCGGCTCGCTCGGCTGGCTCCCTCTGACCTCGGTCCGCGCGCGCCGCGCGCACGTCCTCGGTGCGCCTCGTCCACGGGAGCGAGCCCCGGGTGGGCGGCTGCGCGCATGTGCTCCGATGCCGCCCGGCGCCGGGCGAGGCCGCGGGCCGCGGCTCCCGCGGGAGGACGCGGCTGCTGATGCTGGTGCCGCTGGTGCCGCTGCCGATGCCGCTGCTGCTGCTGCCGCCGCCGCCGCCGAGTGCGGGGCCGCGGGGACGATGCGCCCGCGCCTCGAGCAACGACCCCACGCCAGCTGCGCCACTGCGAGAGGTAGGCGACCGGGCCCGGGCCCTCCTCCCCCCGCGGCTGCCCAACTGCCCAGCCCGCCGGCCCCCCTCCCGCGGCCCAGCCCCCGACCTCCGCCGAGTCCCGAGGAACGCCTAAGCCTCCTCTCGTTTTCTGCAATATCGCCACCTACGAGCTCCCAGCCGCTCTACGGCTCCTGTGTACCTTTCCCCCTGTCGCTCTCTCCCTCGCCCCGCGGCGAGCTCCTTCGCTCGCTCTTTCTCGGCCCCCTGTAGGTGTATATAGAGCTACAGTGCCGTTTCTTCTACGCACACTCGCGTGCTCGGCGCGAGCTGGCGCCCCTCTGCAGCCCATGGCTCGATGCGAACCCGCGCGCCTTGCCGCCTTCCTGCCGTCCCGCCGCCGTCCGCTCCTGCCACGGCCCTCCTCCTTTCCACTAGGACGTGCATCCACATAATTTGTCAACCCCCGGCGGCCCCGGGCGCGTATATGCACGCGCAGAGCACGCGCCCGTACATGCTATTATATTATATACACGGCCGCGCGCGGCGGGCTTCTATTCCTTCCTCTATACTGTATCCCTGCGACGGCGCGCACACCAACGCGCCCGCTCGTGAGTCGCGCTCTTCTCCGGCTTCACCGTTTTTCCATTATGCGAAATGCGTGAAATAATGTAACGGTAGAGCCTGACACGCGCGCGCCAGCCAGCGAGCCTCCTTACCTTCGCTCGCCGCTTCTCCCGTTTCTCCCCCCCGCGAATCTACGCTGCTTATGTTGTGCTTGTCGGCCTGGCAGACCTCTGATACGTACGCCGCCTCGCCTCGCGCCCGACTTTTACAAGCCGCTTTTCTTACACTTTTACTTGCACGCCCCGCTTCCGTGCATAACCAGTCAAATTTCAATTCTACTACTCCACTCGCTGTTTGCATTTCATTAGAGCCACCTAGTTCCACGCTGATACACTCCTACGACTTTGTTGATCAATCGTTCGCGCGATAACAAGTGTCACATTTTGCGGATGCCTTCATGGGACACCTTTCAAGAATTTACAACCCTGCAATAATAGCAGCATACTTTCCCTCGGCTTTCTTCTCTTTCTCGCCTTTTTCTTTTCTCTTTTAATTATTACATTGGGCAACTTTTTCAAAAATATAATAAGATCAGTGTTATATACGATCACTCCAGAAGCAATGATGTCAACTATCCTTTGATGCTCCAAATCCAGTCATATGTTTCTTATAATGTGAATGTAATTAATAACAATTAGTTGGGTGAATGCTGTCTTTCATTTTTATTTTATTACTAGTTTATCGGATCCTGAATCACACATTATTGTGTACCATAAATATTCAATTCTTTTTTCATTCATATATCACTATTATCCCATTTAATATTATACTATTTATTAAAGATTAAGGTATGACTATTTATTAAAACAGTATATAATACAAACAATTTAAGTAACGTAATCATAAACTGCAATACCGCATTTATTCAATTATTGTAAAATAGAAAGGCTCTCTTCTTATATAACACTAAATCAGATAAAATTACATTCCGTAATATGGCGAAAGTTTCGCAAATAAATCAAGTATAATTGTATAATAAATATTTATTTTCCTGTGCGAAACAATTGATATCCTCGTACTTATATTTTTAACGTTCTTGATACATAATAAGTCTAATAATATTCTAAAAATCTTATCTCAGATATATTTAAATATTTGAAACGATACATACAGATATACACACGAATATTGGCGCTCGATAGTTGAATATTTTTATTTTTATTTTTAGGAAATGGAATGGTGGGCATTTAAACACACAGAAAAATTGTTATAACTGAATTATTTATTTTCTTAAGTGTTTTTTTTTCTATTTTATGTAGGCAGTAAAAAGTTTAAATTTAACTATAAACATAGCATTACGGCAAAGCCGGAAGAATAATAAAATAGGTTTGAATGTCTTAAAATTAAATAAATCTCTGCATAAACATTGTTGATTATACATATAAATAAGTAGGTTTACACCAAAGTACAATTCAACATTTCTTTAAAAATTTTATTAAAAGCAGTATTCGCGCTCAATTCAAGTTTAAAAAAATACACAAAAAATGTTAAAAATTATAAATAATTTCTGCAATCCACACTATTGATTTTTAAACTGTTATAGATTATAGATTATATACACACTTATATTATTTTATTTAAACATTAAATACAGCAAAATTTAAATAATAAAAATATACATGCTTTCATAAATGCAAACTGCGAATCTCATCCTATCGTAGTCTGATGGTATTATATGTGAACCTTTAATACCAGCATACGTACCGCATTATTATCAGAAAATATAGTTTAATTAGCATTATAGATGTGCATATACTAAATAATACTAGAAGGTTGATTGTATAAGTGTGATAATTGCTTATTTGTAATTAATACTTTAATAATAGAACATTATTTGATTGTTATTATTTTCTTCTAATTTGTTAAACATATTTGTCTATTTATTTCTCAAATTAGACTAGAATTTATAAAAAACTTTATTTACAGTCTTGAATTTTCAAAACGAATTAGAGTAAAAGTAGTTATGCACACTTAATTCCAAACAGCATTTGAAGTCCTAATTTATACACTCATATACCTCTGATCCAGAAATTGTAACTGTAACTTAGGTTCTATTATGAAATGACCATTTAATGCTTGATTGTCACAGTTTGATCTAGTTCTTGAATGAAATTAGACAAGTGTGCTGTAATTACTTTATTTTATCATTAAATCTTTGCTATAACAATTCATTTAATATTAAATAAAATGCATTTTTTATCTTTTAACTAATAACATAGTGTTGACATTTAGGTTAAATGATTGAATTACATTTTTATAACTAATATATCGAATTGTCGATTCAAAAAAAGAAATTAAATAGAATAAATATATTCGATAGAATAATTTTAATTGGTATTTTACGTATATTACGTAATATTCATTAAATGTTTAATTCTCGCAATACATATAAGGACTGGTTTAAAAATTATAAAATGAAAAAATGGACTTAAATGTTCTTATAATTGGTATTTTAGATTGATAGTTTAGAGTCGATAATTCTTATTTGATTGAAATGTACAATATATGCCAAGAGTGGGCGTACGTGTTTTATGTGTAGCACTTGTGATTGATGACAAACATATGATTAGAAACAATCAACGAAAGCGGAATGTTTTCTTTGATTACAATGTATATGACATTCAGATATAAAGAATAGGTAAAAATGTAGACTGAGATTTAGAATTAAATATGAAAGAAAAATATAATGCTTTTATTATAAAACATAATTATTTGCATAATAAAAACAATGAATAAAATCTGTGCAAATTCAATATTTATATACGTTGAATTATTTATGTTTAAAATTTCATTACTTTATTATGATACTATAAAATTATGATTATATAATAACGCAGTTTATATGAAATTAAAATAAAATTGATTTTAATATTTAAATTCATTTTATATTTTCAATTTATCTACATTTCAGTCATAACCAAATTTTTGATAGTCTTAACAAAATATAGAACAAAGTAAACGTCACCTCGAAATAACTTGATTCCCGTTAAAACAGACTGCTTACGAGTATTTCATCCTCACCCTCCTCTAATGGAAATCAACGTACCTCACGCAAGCAAGAAATTAATCGATAGTTTGAATTGAAACGAAGTATTACATAGAAAAAACTCGGTCACCGCTTAAGAAAATAGTAATGTAACTCTTGAGTGCACAATAGCTTTCTATAAACAATAGACATGAAAACTACTGTGTTGGTGAAGAAAGTATGAACGCGATATACAAATTTGCAGCCCCCATAAGAATAAACAGTAAAGTATAGTTTCTTATCTGCATAATGTGTCACGGCAAATTTGCCAGCAATATATTATAACCAATTAATTTATATTAATCAAAAGCTAAAATAAAATAGAATTTATTATATCTATCGATTCATGCATAAAATTTTTATTAAGCAATAAATATGTATTACTCCTATTACATGTTAGTGGTATATCATTATCAAGAAAAAAGAGATCATGGATTTATATATTTAGATTTTGATGAAACTTTAAAAAATGGGACGAAATTCGTTCATTTTGTTAGTAACTAGCAAATAAATGACATGTTTATACCGGTATAATTACAAATAAGGGGAAAGTAGGTACTTCTTGCATGAGCGCAAAAACACTATACGTCTCAAATCCAATCACGCGATTGTCTAAAGTATTTCAAAAGTTTCAGAACTTACGAGTTACAAACAACTTTATCTTCCGGCGTTGTAGATGTTAACTAGACTTGAAATATTTATATTTTGGGGGTGTAAATTTAAACTATGAATTGTACAGGTGTAAAGTAAAAACTACAAGGACATTCAGCATAAGTGATCGACTGTAAACACGACATCGGTTTTCGATCGATGTCATACATAGACATGGGTTTTTGCATGGTCTACTAATATACTATAGCTAACAGTTATTATGGATAAAATAAGACTGTTATGTTTTGTTCAGTTTATTTGTCACAGTCTCTTTGGTATTTCTGAAACTATCGATTTTGCGCTGTTATGTATTGACGTCATAACAGTAGTCCAAAAGTAACTAAAGCAAAATCTAACTTACACAATTACATGTAAAAATTAAAGTAAAAATAGTTTTTAAAAATCAATTCTTCAAATGATTTAATTAAGTAGTTTAATTACGTAAGGATACAGCTGCTATCGTTTATATTAGATTACATGTAACACGATTTATACCGATTTATACCTTAAAAGAAAATTAAATTATTCTACTTTCAAGTTACGGTCTAATAGTGTCAGTTTTAGTGAAAAGAACATAACGAATATATGATGTTTCTTATTTTTATGTCAGATCAGACATAAATATTATCAAATAATAGATTGATGCAGAGCTCTATCATAATTTCCAAGTAATTTACTTAGTTTGTACAGATTTAGTTGATTAATATTGCAGATACATGAAGCATAAATATACAGAATTCATTCATTAAACGCTATTGGTCTGGTTAATTTTATATATCTAATTGCATAGTAGACTCTGTATATCAGTTTAAACAGATATTTTGTTAGTTTCGCTGTATTATAAGGTCTATTCGTAATATCAAATTGAATCAAATTAGCGCATCTGTACTCTATATCGATCGGTTCTACAGAATTGGACATGGGGATTTATCGAACAAGCGGATGCTTCTCTATTTCAAATCTTTACTCGAATCTTACACGTGTGTTGTATAACAGTGAAATTCGCAAGGCGATGTACATACATTGTACATGATACTTAGAATGGATTATAATATAACACAATAATAAATCGTACTGTGGGGAACTTTTGTATAAAAAGAAAAGACCGAGTGCAGTGTTTGCTCCGCACTCGCTGATTCACGCCTTCTCTCTCTCTCTCTCTCTCTCTCTCTCTCTCTCTCTCTCTCCTCTCTTTTTACTTTTACATGCGCAAGCTCAGAATAACACGCCCGTTTCTTCATGCGCAAAAGGATTCGTAGCCGCCGGCGCATCTGCACATATCGCGGATTGGGATTATCACTCAAAGAGGCTTTGATATGCGGCGATGCTGTGTCGAATCGAAAGTCTGGATACGCATGTGTTAAGAACCGGGACTCGCGGGAGAACCTGGAAGAATGAAAGACCGTTTCTTGCCATGGAAAGGGGGGAGTCTTACTTTCGAAGGGAAATGCTGCAACTCTGCATACCTACAGAATAGAATGCTCGGATGAAATGTACCTATTACAAAGGGATTGTTTTCTCCTAAGCCATTCGGACTTCTTTGATTGTGCGGTGTTTCATGTTTCGAGTTTTATGTCGTGACGTATACTGAGATTTCGTTCAGTAAAATATAAAGAGGTCTTTTTTCTTCAAAGCGCGCTGAGTGTTGAATTACGATACATGGGTTATAGTTGACAGTTGACTAACATGGACCATGACAAGTAATTTTATAACCTAATGAATTCTTCATGCACAATACATTACATTATTGTTTCTTCAGTACATAATATAAAAAAGACTGTAGAATGAGAGCCTATATATTTTTATTTACATGATTAATTAGATATTATATAATATTGAGTATATGCATCTTATATTGACAAAAAGTATATTTTCTACAATAGTATTGAATTTATTGAAATTGAATACTTATTAGCAAAACATCTACACTTTTCTGCTAAACACTATGATTTAATTAATAATGCATAGAGAGTGGTGTCAACAAATATGTAAGGTAGTAAATTATATTTTGAAAAAGAAATTAAAATTTACTGTATGCTTTTTCCTTTCATTCCTGAATCAAAGAATTCTATTGAATTCGCTAGAAGTTAGTGCAAAGTTTAAAACTAAAGTGATAAAATATTCTATTACGGAACTACTAATATTTCGTATCCAGAAACCAAACGATAAACATGCAAAGTAAAGCTGTAAAAAATCTAAAAATTATAAAAGCAAAAACGTCAGAATACGTAACTTATGATGAACTTCCACATGAACTTATGCATTCCTTATTAGAAATAAATTATTCTTTTGTAGATAAATTTGCAAAAGTATAAATTAAAATAAAGTTTTATTAATTATACGGTTGCTGTATATATACCGTTTAGTAAAGTGTATATTACTTTCTATATACCTAAACAGTGTATTTTTAATTTAAAACGTCTTGAAGAGGATATAGTTATTACTTTTTATTACAAATTTTTTTTTCGCTATTTAAACTTTAGAAATAGAATTACTCGGCATTAAATAAGTATATATAATTAAGGTAATAATTTTATAATTAATATATTTTTATCTACTTTTTTAAATCGATAATAAAGTAATCAATATTACTGCTTTTAATATCTCTGCGTAAATTATAAATACTCGAGGTGCGTTATTCATGCACACTGTTTTTATTAGAAATATATATTTTTAAATTATAATATGCATACCACTTGTAGTTTCATAGAGACCAATAATAAGTATTTGTTAAAGTGAGAGTACCGTTTGTTTTTTTAAATTCACTTCGATACTGCATCCTTCAGTTTGTAGAACATAGTTGTCACAAAACTGTCATGGAACTCAAACGCTCGTTCCTCTGAAGAGCGATATGCAAGCTGTCGGAAATTCTGCGTCACACAGACATATTATACATATATATAACGCATAACGTAACGGTGCCTACTGCTACATGTATAGAATTGGATCTTGTCTATCATGAATATCGATTCAATGCAATCAAAAAATTTTCATTCCTTGATGTGAATATGTTTGGTTTTAGCTTGTGTACGTACTTAGTAGCTATTATATAATTTATTTCAATTTTTCTTATACATGTATCGATATATTGCATTGAAATATTTTTCTCTAAACAATTTGGGGATACTCTCTTTTTCCTTTGATTTTTTATTTATTATTTCTTTTTTATTTTAAATTCCATAGTCCTCTAATAACATTATTTAGTATACGTATGTTATATAACAAATAAAAAAGTTTATGATAAAAAAATCCATTTTTTTGAAAATGAGGAACAGAATGAAAATACTCAATGGAACGATTTTATAAATAGAAAGGAACAATGTATCTGTTTTAAGTATAGTTGAATTGATTCACTGGCAAAAATTAAGGAGTCTATAACGGTACTGTAAACTGTAGATTGTATCAAGATTGGAAGCCTATCTTTTTGTGACCAATAGAAGTAATGAACTAGCTATAGCAATAATTATACTGTATATGTATATATTTTAAGCTTTGAGACATCTTTTAAACTTTTTTAGTGTGTTTGAAGATATACAAGAGGATTTATGTTACAATGCAGATACATTGGTTTTCAATTAAATTTTTTATTTGAAGCACCCTAAAAATAATTTATAAACTTTAATAACTTGATGATAAGAAATACATATGAACTAATAATACAGTATATTCAAGAATTTCGTAAAAAGCTTGTAATTATTTATATTATTATTTTCGAAGCAGTTAGTAACAATATATATTTAGATAGTTATACATTTTCAATTAGAGATTAGCTAGAAAATAATCAATTTCACTGTACACCTTAAAAAAATTGATACCTTTTCGGGAAAAGGAAGTTGCCGTAAGCATTTCGCAACCGTTACGCTACGCATCGTCCGCCTTGGAATGTAATTTCCGCGACTACTTGTTTTTGTCTCGATGCAAAAGTGTGCCGAAGTTTTAAAGTGGGCTGAACTAGATTGTAGAAATGGATTCTAAAATTTTCCAATCTTTCTTTCTCTTTTTTGAAAAAACTTGAAACACTCCTGTATTTTTATATATATTTAATTTTGCAGCTTATTGATTGTATTTTTATAAACTATCACAAATTTGGCTAGATTTGGATAGCTGTTAAATATTAAATGCATAAAATAAAATCAACATCACACTTTATTTAAGTATATTTAATGATATATAAACATAAGAGTTTAAAAAAGAGAGGACTGTCTCTTAAGTACAATTCGATAGAGCTGAACAACATATATAGCTATTTAAAGTTTTATGTTTATAATACAGATTCCGCGTAGGTGTAGGCCAAT
This sequence comes from Sycophaga agraensis, assembly GCA_018906755.1. Classification (NCBI taxonomy): domain Eukaryota; kingdom Metazoa; phylum Arthropoda; class Insecta; order Hymenoptera; family Pteromalidae; genus Sycophaga; species Sycophaga agraensis. The sequence continues at coordinate 1,269,959 of JACCIE010000037.1, forward strand.
TGAACCTTTTTTCTTAAAAACTGCTTATTTCATTACTAAAAGAGAAAGTATACATTATAGTAGTATGCCGTCGTAGATCTATAATCCTATTTTTATCAGTGCATAATCCGCTTGGAATTACATTAACGTAGTTAACGCAACTGAGCGTCATACTGTTCCATGTCATCAAAACTGCCTTGAAGCACACACTTAACACAACTATCTGTTTAAGAAATTAGGTAAACTACATATTAATAATGCTTATCATATGTTTATACTAAGTAGCAAAATGCGATACACAAAAATTATTGTTGTAATTGCAACCCAGATGAGTCATGTTTATTATTAAATTTTACAAACTGTATGTTTTCCAGTTTTTTCGTAAATCTATACGAGCACTCTTGTGTATGAATATTATGCAGCGTTTCAAACACTGTAAGCTTTTCCTCTAAAAGAACTCCAATCTTAATGATTTATTCATTATAATAATCTTATTCAAAAGAAAACATCAACACTCAATTCAAATGGATTAAAAATATCTACTTCTGTTTGTATTGAATGTATTTATCTAACAATTGATAGAGCTTGTAAGAAAAAATCAATCCAAACTCGAACTCCTCATAAAGTCTATTAATTACAACCAACCTGTATATAAAAAGATAAATCTTTCCTACGTATTTTAAATATAGTAGATTCAACCACTATGTGATTGCAGAAGTACAGGTGTTTATAATATTGGATGGTTGGTTGAATTTTGCAGCGGTGATTAGGTGGAAGTGACAATAAATATGGACAACTTGCGGCCGCTGCTGAGCAAGATGGACGTAATTCGGGCGGCGGAGGTGCTACCTCTACTGCAGGAGCGGTTGGCGATTCTCCCGGGTGGACGGGACCGCAGAGGTGGCCTCCTGCTCCTCTTCCCGACGACGCCAAGGCGCGAGCGGGCGAAGCCCGAAGACTACCGCCGCTTACTCCAGTATCTCATGGCCATACCTAACGACGACGATCGAGGGCTGCGATTTACCATCGTCGTCGACATGCGTGGTACTACGTGGGACTCCGTCAAACCCATACTCAAGGTGATCATTATCTTAAATTACCCGAGAAATTACCCACCTGTTCAATGAATGCTACACAATTCAATGATTAAGGTTTGCCGCGCGCGTTTTGCTTGGAGCCTTTTCTTATTTGATTTGTCTTCCTAACTGTATGATTGATGATGCATTTAAGAAGAAAAAATGCACGTGTATTTTAATTTTAGTAATTGTCAGTACGTTTATGTTTCCATAATTCTAGCGCAATTAAATAGCGCCTTAAGAATATTATAGCTACATCTTAAGAATTGATTTGTATATTTGAAAGGTTATCAATCTAGTATTACGCTAGGTACTGTACTGTGATGAATGTTGCTTTAATGAATTTAGACTAAATTATACTTGCTATTGAGGTGTGCTACCGCATTCCCTTAATTATTCAAATAGAGCCGTATATTTTAACCTTTTTCAGCTTATAAGTGTCATTGGTGCACTCCGAATATTGTTTTTTTCATAACGAACAAAAAGGCGATGAAGGATCCTCAGATATAGGGATTTCAGTAGTGTATTTTTTCTATTATAGTTATAAGTTTTATTATAAAATTATTTTTCAAAAGAAAAATAAACGCTCTTGAATCATTGCCATTAAAAATTATTAAACGAAAAAAATGGCACTATATTGTGTATTGACTTTATTGTATTTCTCTGCGAGGATATAATCTTTTATGGTGAACATTATTTAATTTTAATGATTATATTACTTTAAAAATCATTTATAGCCCTAAAAGTATAATACAAGAAAAAAACTTTGAATGAACTAACGAATGATTGTGAATGAAGATTGTAGATTGAAGTCATGCATTGCTAATAGCAAGCAAGAGCAGAATTTGTTGACTCTCTCTCTTTTTATTTGACGCGTGCTCATTTGTTACACACTGTTAAACTGGCTACTCTCGAAGCTTTATGGTCTTTAAAATTTCAATGGTTTCTTGAACTAACAAATTAACGAGACGGCGATCGTTTCCAGGCCCGTGCGGTAACGTTGACTCTCATGCTCATACCGTTTCTGACTCGCAGGTACTGCACGACCACTTTCACCATTCGGTCTACGTAGCCTTCCTGATAAAGCCGGAGAACTTTTGGCAGAAACAAAGGACTTCGTTGGCCAAACAGAAGAAGTACAACTTTGAGGTAAGGGGGCAACAATGGCGCGTGCGAGTGTGCAGAGGGGAGCGAGCGAGAGAAGAGACGGGCGGCCTACCCTTGTGGGTAAGGGCGCCCTGGCGCTCGGGCGTCGGACGCTCGGAATAGCCCTGGCGGATGCAGATTGCAGATGCGCGCCGCGAGTCTCCGTCGCTGGCGCACGTGTACTAATAGTGCACACAGCCTCGGTGAATATAAGCCTGGCCTAGTTTTCGTCCACCGCCCGCGAAATGGTATATCTGTGCACGCTCGCCGCGCACTCACTGGAGCATCAAGACTCGAGAGAGTGTCGACACACATCTCTGCGACGACGAGTCCGTCCGGAGGCGCAAGTGGGCGTTTCGCCGCAGTTCCGCGCGCGCGAGAGCCACAAAACAAAAAGGGGGATGATGACGCCGCGCCCGCACCGGGGACTGGGGGATGCCGCAGGGGAATGACCCTCGGCCCGAGGGCGCATCGACGCTCCTTTATCACTTATCCGTCTTTGTGCTGCAGCATCGAGCGAGCGCGCTTCGCTGCTCCTCTCGCGCGCTATCTGCTCGGGATGAGCGGGCCTCGTGTAAGGGCCTCGGAAAATCGGGAATTTCCTCTCGATACGCTGCGCACATTCGCCGCGAGATATGCATGCATTGATTTTCATCTCCCTTTTTCTCTGCGGTTCTTTTTCTCCTGTTTCTCGAGAGCTCCGCACGTGACGGGGCCGCGGCCCGCGGACGTCACCGATCGCTGCCTTTTAAAGCGCTTTTAAATTCAATGTCGGATAGTCTAGTGCGACTAGCGATGATACTCCTCGTACATTTATCAATAACACCTGTCTTTTTACTTGTATCGACTGAACTTAGACAAGAGGGGGAAAATTCATTGGCTGTTAATTGACAAGCAACTTCCTTTCAAATTAATATGTTTTCACTGGATGCTTCTTTTTATCCTATAAAGTATTTTATTAATTCTCAAGAACAATTATTACATTAACTCTAAATTTTGGGTTTGTTTATTGTCTGTTTAGATAAATACTGTTAATTTAGAAGCGTTAGCTAGGAGTGTAGATCCTTCGCAGCTAACTGCAGATTTAGATGGCTCTCTTCAGTACGATCATGCCCAGTGGATCGATATTCGTTTAGCTGTAGAAGATTTCACTTGGCAGGCTACTGACCTACTCGATAGATTGGATGATTTGCAAGAGGACCTTAGCCGTAATGATTTTGCTGATGATGTCGGAGGAGCGAAACATGGTATCGATCTTCATAACGAAATGAAGAAGAATATTATGAAAGTTCCAGTTGAAGGTGAGTTCTCACTGCACGTCGAGTTATTTTAGCATATTTTTGTTACAGCATATTCGTGTCACTAAATTCTCTAAAATTAACCGAAACTAATGGAAAAATTAAATACTAAAATAATTAAAATATAAATAGCCATATTAAATTAAATATAGCTATCTGTTGATGAATAAAAATATCAAAGTTAAAATTGTGTCTTTTTTCTGCAGAAATCGGAACGGTCGGTAATCGGCTCCTACAACGTTTCAACATAAATGTCAATGGTAGTGGCGAGGGTGGTAGTATCGAGTCCGGAGCAGCTGGTGGTTCGGATTCGGACGGTCGTGATATAGCCAACCTCGTCATTCAACATCTTGACTCAGTAAATGCTGCACAACAGCACCTTCTCCAGCTCTGGCATATTAAAAAAATGAAGCTTGAACAGTGCTTCCAACTGAGACTATTTGAGCAGGATTGCGAAAAAATGTTCGAGTGGATATGTCACAATCGCGAGAATTTCTTAGCTAATTACGTAGAAATTGGAAGATCTTATCAATTAGGTAACCATTTATAGTGTTAATATATTTATACTGAGTAGTGTATTGAGAAAATAGTATAAAAAAGTAAACACAGTAAAATAATCTCAAATAAACCTTAAATCGTTCAACAGCTAAGGGTCTGCAAGAGGAACACAAACACTTTGCTATGAACTCAAAGAATATGAGCGTTAACATAAACAAGATCTTGACGATGGCAGGTTGTCTGTTAGAAACTCAACACTATGCAGCAGGCCATGTTCGCGCGGTAGCTGGTCGTCTCGATCGGGCTTGGAAAGAATTCGCCGCAGGCCTGGACGAACGCTCAGCAGTGCTCGGCCTCAGTGTTGTTTTCCATCACAAAGCCGAGCAATATGTCGACAGTGTAGGTGGTTGGAGCCAGGCCTGCGACGCGGTCAATCTGCCCGGTGAAATACCTGTCCTCGAGTCTCACATCAGACAGCACCAGACGCTTTATGAAGCCATGTGTCAGGCGTATACGGAGGTAAAACAGCACTTTTCATGCTTTTCGACTTACACATACACGCTTAACAAAACAAAAACTTCAAGAGCTTATATAATAGATATTCAGATAAAAAATTAAAGCAGGCTTTAGTTTTTGTAGAAACACAAAAACAATTATTTAATGTCCAAAAGTCTTGTATTTAAATCTTTAAAAAAGTGATATTTATAATAGCAGATACGATATTTTACTTTTTTATTTAAATTTTATTTTAAAATTTGAATCTTAATTTTGAAATAACCGTATTAATAACAGCAAAAATATCCTATCAAATACTTTTGAATTAGGATGTTTCGTTATAAGGAAAAATTTATATCACAAGAAAGTAATACAAAATATCAGGACCCTTAGTGAATAAAAAATGACTCAAAACTTTTTACAATATTCTTATATGTATGGGATTTCATAATGGTTATATTTATTGTTGATTTATTTTAAAATACATTTATTCTTTCACTTCAAATAATTGAATAAAATCTATGTAAAAAATTAATTAATAAATTATAAAGTGTTTGTTATAAACAAGTGTTCTGTCAAGTTACATATCATGTCTTGCTATGTTTTGGACGCTTGGGGAAATATTTTGTTGGATATTTTCATGAAATTTATGTTTGTAAAAAATATTTTATTTTTATCGTAAATACTTAATGGTTAAATTGAGAATGTACTTTTATGCAATAAAAGATAAATTATAACTTATTATAACGTTTTTGCTAAGATAATAAAAGTTTGCTGTTTTTGGAACCTTCAAATTTCATTAATTATTATTGAACTATAACAACAATATAATCATAATTACTTTGAGACGAAAAATACATATTTTCTTTTTCTGTTACGATTAATAAAGCATAATAGAATAATGTCGTTTAAATTAGCGATTCCAACAATGAATTCATATTCATGAAATTATCCAATCTGCATAGCGGTAATAATCAATGAATTACATTCCTACAGGTATATAATGCATATCAGTCTTTATTGAGTGGACTAGGCAAGATGTTGCAAGTTTGTCACAGTGCGAGCGCAACCATTGGCTCAGATGATTATGTACGAAGCATTTATGATTTTTGATTTTTATCTAATTAATAGTTTTTAGCAATCAATTAAATAAATAATGAGATTATGCTAACACGGTGCCTGGGTGGAATTCAAATAACTTAATTAGCTCAAAAGTCAATAAGAGGCGATAACTATTCGCGAGAAGCAGTATAAATTAAACAGTATCGAACGTTTTGGTACATAACACTTAATATCGAGTATTTGTTTTTTGATCTACATAACTCAATTATACTATTAAATGTTTAATTTATTATTGTAATAAGTCAGTTGAATGATTCATAAATAAATACTCGTTTATTTATGAGCTAACTTTAGGATCTAAACGAAAAATTTTATGTTTCAACAGACAATTCTGGATTATTTTTATGAAGTAATATCAATTATACAATTATATAAATAATGTATTCTTACGGTTTCTTAAATTCTATCAGAATATCCGTTAAACATAGAAATTTCCGCTTGGATCCACGGTTGCGCAAAGCGCCAATTAAAGGAGGAAAAGTACAAAACAAGAAAATCAAGGAAAGATAAGCAAAAGAAGGTAGATAATATAAACTGGTCATGCATAGGTAGCCCCTTCCGCTTAATTGTGCAATTCATTGCACGGGAGCCTGCAGATATATAAAGGGACAATTCATGCCTTGACTCCTGTGGGTGGCTGGCTGATGGGCATCCCTTTATTATTACTATATCCAGTAGTTGCCCTCTTGCAAAAGCGCACATTCAAACAAACACAAGTATACAAACACCTAACATACACAAGAAAACAAGAATTCCGCGCGTTAACTCGAATTGTCTAACACGCGACATTACGCTCGTGCGCCGGTGTTGTTTAGGTTCATAGTACCAGTAAGAAGCTGCTTTACCAGCTGGATCATCTTGTGCAAGTCTGTAACCAACCACAGGGAATAGACCACGCGACAAGAAAACACGTACGTGGATTCATGCATGCTCTGCCTGCCTTTTGTGTTTTTTTTCTTGTGTGCGCACATATATATTTCGTTGCTTGCTTTTTGCTACTTATTTTTATCGTTAGATTGCTCGTAAAGCAATTTTTACACATTGACACAACGCCTACACATGCCACATAAGCTTTTTTTGCATGTATTTTGGCTTACGCTTCAAGCGTTAGGTGTATCATAGTTGGAGAATTAGTAGATGATGTTCATGTATATTTTCGTTTAAATATTATATACTGTATTATTTAGAAATTGTACCATCTTATGAATTCTTTACAAAAAATAATCTTTTGTAAGTACTACTGTCTGCACTGTACATGCAATTATATACTATAAATTCACCATTAAACATTATATGACTGTTCAGTATTAGTTCGATTAACGCAATATATGTACGATAAAATACATGTTCATAAAATTTGTATTTTTGTTAATGCATTACTGTTAAGAGCTAAAAGGAATTTCGACTGTAGATTTCTACAATTTCTCAATTTGATTGTACTAATGAACTTTCTTAAAATCATACATATATTGCCGATATGTAATATTTATTATTCATAAAAGTTTAATATACTCTTAATGAAAACAAAATAGTATTATATTCTCAATAAGTTTATTTCTTCATAAAAACTTACTCAAATATTTATTTTTATATTTGACACACAATTTTCTTATTATTTGTGCATGTAAAGTGTTAAAACTATACACCTACTTAGAATGAATACTTTGTGTGTTTTTTACAGTAATATAGTTTATCTATTTAACGGTAGTGTGTAATTAGAGTTTTATAGGTCTCTATGGATTAAGCAGTTGCATTTAATATTTAATAGAATTATATCTTTAGATTGTAAAAAAAGTTTTTTAATATATATTCACAGTCAAAAGAGAATCAAAATAAATTTTTGTTTTTTTAATTTTTTATTTTTCCAGAATTACCAAGAACTTTTTTCATAAATAGTTAAAATTATTGCAGTTTTCTATTTTTGTTATTAACATTTTAGTATCTTATTTTACAGTAACTTTTTTTCGAAACGTATAGTTTTAAAAAGTAACACATTCCTTTTAATAGTGGTTGACTGAAATAGTTTCTTCTATTCAAATGTGCCTATCATATATATTCATACAATAGTGCAGTAGGAACTTTGTGACATACACTATTTGACCTATCCTTTTCAATACTAATTCTATATATTTCATGTAGTTTTTATAAAAAATGTTCCTTTTTTAAAAACTAAATTACCTAAATTTAAATTATAAATGTTATGATAATGAAAATTGGAATTTCGCCCAAAATTTCCTTATCAAGCTTTATTAATGCTTTACACTACTCTGATCCGTTACTACCTTAGTTCAAAACAATCTTTAAAATCATATTTCTTAATCCTTAAAAGCACTTATGGTATAGTCGTTTGGTAAACTTAATCAATTTATAGAATTATATGTGTAGTTCATAATGTAAATTTAAATACAATAGAATCTGTTTTTTGGATTATTCCTTAATTACGTAATTCTTATGACTGAGAAAGTGTAATCTGTTTTCACAATTTTCACCAAAAATATAAATATTTGACTTAGAGAAGATAGTGAATCATAAAAAAGTCTTACGTAGTTAAAGAACAACCCTTCATTTTGTAAGATGCAGTGCAGATGCATATCGTATGTGTAATATTAACATCTTCGATATTGCAAGTAAGAAGAATATAGATTATAATAAAGAATAAATTATAAAAACTGAATTTTTTAATCGTATTTTATCAATTTTTTCGCGTGGTTCTTACCGAACACAGAGTCAGGATGGACATGTCATGGATGGTCGTGGTGGGATGAGTGGGAACCCTGCTGCAGACTACAGCGAAGGCGCTTCCCACGTCCTAGCAGTTATACATCAAATATTGGGCCACCATCGGGCACTCGAAGCTCGTTGGCATGCCAGAAAGATCAAGCTGCATCAAAGGCTAGCTTTAAGGTGAGTATTGTGTATTATCTGAGATAAATTTTCGCATTATATTTGTCATTCATAATTTATAGTAACATATACATATATAAAAAATAAAATTTTGAGATTAGAAAAATTAGAAAAGCTTAGTTCGCAAAATTTGTAAAGGAACAATCCACTATGGGGGAATGCATAGAGAAACGCATACTAATAATACTGAAAAGAGAGAAACTAGTGATAAGAATTTAAGGAAAATATGATACTCTATATTGCTGATTTGCAGGCTATTCCAAGAGGACGTGAAGCAGGTGCTCGATTGGCTTACCAATCACGGCGAGGTCTTCATCCGAAAGAATACTGGTGTTGGTCGTAACTTGCAGAAGGCCCGCGTATATCAGAAAAGTCATGAACATTTTGAGAATGTAGCGCAGAACACGTATACAAACGCCTCGAAGCTTCTCACTGCGGCAGAGGAGCTGGCACACACGGGAGAATGCGCCCCTGACGAAATCTATGCAGTCGCCCAAGAGCTCGAAGCTCACGTGAGCAGCTTCGCAGCGAGGGTAGAACAGCGCAGACGACGTCTTGATCTCGCTGTTGTCTTTTACACCCATGAGAAGGAGGTATTTAAAAATTAAATCAACATTAATATCATAAAGTTCACATATTTAACTTAGACAATCACATCAATTCATTAGTACATCATAATCAACTAATATTTATAATTGTAGACTTAAAAATATTTTGATAATGATTTATACTAAATAGACGTGCGAAGGTACAAAACAAATCATGTAAATCAATTTAACCATTTTTTAAAGAATTCAATGTTTCAATTAGTGTTTAAAAACAGTATGCAAATTATATTTAAGTAGAGGTTTCTTTATAGATTGAACTTAACCGATTTCAAAGATGTTTTATGTTTTGATAAACCTGTTCTAAATAAAGTAATTATTTTTAAAAATGCATATATAATACATAAGCAGGGTTGTACAAATTCATAACCGATGATACGCACATATAAAGAGGAAAAAAAAGAAAGTTAATAATTTGTAATGCATTGACAGCTTTCTGGTTGGGTGGATGAGCTACGCCAGGAACTGCAACAAGACGAAGTAGCGGAGAATCTTGATACAGCTGAGAGATTGCTCGAACAATGTGCCCAACACCGTACCTCGTGTCTCGAGGCTTGTGCCTCCACGATTGTTCAAGGCGAAGCTTTGCTGCAAGAATTACGGGACTCTACTGAGATGCCTGATACCACTGGATCCGTAAGTTCACTAAACAAATTAAATTCGTTTATTTTCAAAAGTATATTATTATTTAAAGACTTGTAATTCCTAAAATTTGGTACTTTCCATACTATTTCAAAACAGAATCACAATGACTACTTTATTGTGACTAATTTTGCACTTTTGAATTTTAATCAGATCACGGCGGTAGAAGCAGCATTAGATAGATTATCCGGCTTACGTCAAGAATTAGAAGATTTGTGGGCGACGAGAAAGTTACGCCTCGAATTATGCTTGCGTTTGCGGGTTTTCGAACGAGATGCCCTCGAGGCGAGTGGTCAGCTGGAAATGTGGGCTCAGGAGATGCAGAATCCACCTCGTGAAGGTTCACCCGAGCAGCTACTTCGTGTTCACAACGATGGTGTCGTTCATATGCAGAATACAGCATTTCAAGTGCTACAACAAGGACAGGAGCTTGCTCAGGTTAGTTTTTCAATTTGTTTAACCACTCTGAAATCACTTAGTCGATTATTACCAAATAATCTTTAGCGTCAAATTTTAGTGTGTGGATGCGCGTGAGGGCACACTAAATGATTTTTCTTAATGAAATATGTTATTTATACTACGGAATTAACTTTGACAGGTTCTCGACCAAGCAGGTGTTTGTATAATGGCCGATGGTCAGCACACCGCTGCAAACCGCGTCCAGGTCCTTTTAGAATTTCTGAATGAGCGAGAAATGGATGCTGAAGATCTTGCCGAAATGAGGCGTGTTCGCTTGGAACAAACCGCCCAATTGGTGCAGCTACAGCAAGATGCGACACATGTTGCTAAGTGGATCAGAAACGGTGAGGGGATGTTGCTAGCCTCTCTACGGATACCTGAAAACCTTCAGGAGGCCGAACAATTAAAGCATGAACATGAGCAGTTTCAAGTCGCCATCGAAAAAACACATACATCCGCAGTACAGGTGCATTAACTGATATGTTGACCTATATTATCAAATTTTATTTTTAAGTGTGTAAGCTTCAATTGCCTTTTCCGATTATATTTCAACCGATTTCAATGAATACTCTTTTACACATCTGAATATCAGATTATAAATGCAAGATAAGAAACTAGCAATGACAAAAGAACTTTTTTAAATGTAATAATGATATTGAAAATGAAATTGCAGCTCTTTATTCAAACTTATCTATATTACATAGAAGACAAATAAACTGAGTCAGATAAAATAATTTTTCTTACGACAGTAATATTATAATACAAATCGTAGAATTTAAATTGCAAAGATGTTTATAACATGATTCAATTTATTTTGCACATTAATCCATGATTATGTATAAAATATTTTTATATTATACTTTTTAAGACACCTCTCCAGATTTATTTATTTGAAATTGTTCTCTTAATTTCAAATATTTGCCAAAATTTACTTTGATTTTTCATATTTTGATAAACTCTTAGAAATTTCATTCGGTTTTCTTGCTATACAGTAATACCTTTTGCTTGTCTTTGCAATGTAAATATTGAAGGGCATATCATCTATGATAACATTTTCATATAGTAGTAAATCACTGGTATTCTTGAAGGAAAATAAGGAAGTTTTAAGAATTTTTAATTAGTATTTGTAAACTATGGAATTTATTATTACTGTTTCCAGTTTATTATTCTTTATTATATTAGAAACTAATTTATAACAAATTTTGTTGTAAAGTAATATAATTATTATCTCTCTGGAGTGTAGGTAAAACACAGAGCAGATGCACTAGTGAGTGCAAATCACTACGACCCTAAAAGTATACGTGATGTTGCCGAGGATGTCACGAAAAGGTGGCAGCAGCTAGTAACATGTGCCGAAGAACGACATAAACTTATGATGGCAAGCATCAACTTCTACAAGACCGCTGAGCAGGTTAGCGCACATAGTTTTTGTTGTTGTTGTCATCACTGATTATGAGTTAGACGTGACATCATTCTTATTTAATTCGTTTTGGTAGTTTTCCTTATATCATTGTACCTTTTACATGCGTATTATTAATTGAAAAACTAAAATTATTCAATGCAGGACAGTTGCATAATAATTTTAAAATTAATTTTATGAATTAATAAAAAAATAAATTTGGAAATGATATCTCGTTTAAAGGTTAATAAATAAATTTTATAGACAATTTTAAATATAAATAATAAAATGATTATGTCATAATATAAAATTAAAAAAATATAATTTCTTAGTAACGATAGAAACATTTTAATGTAATGTTTTAATTTTAAGGTACGCTCCGTTCTTGATAGTCTTGAGCGAGAGTACAAACGAGATGAGGATTGGTGTGTAGGGGGCGAGAAAGCTGGTCAAGTACCAACACTTGTCACGAAACATCAAGAACAAAAGGAAGCCTTTTTAAAGGCGTGTACCCTGGTGAGACGAACTGCTGAAACATTCCTAAAATACACGAATCGCAGTTTGCAGTTCCACAGTTATCAAAGCACCGGTGTTGCTTCTGAAAACAAAGTCAAAAGTTCGTAAAACTATTTGTTATAAATTATCGTTTAATTTTTAAATATTAGTACATTACATAAGTTTTAAAAATATAATATTAAATTCAAAAGATAATGAATAATTTGAGAAAGAATATATTCAAAGACAAATATTTGAGTAAGTTAACGTATTTCAAAAACATATTAAAAAATAATTTTCATTAATTATATTAGGTATTCTGGAAGAGTTATTAAGCAAAGAGAACAAAGTCCTTGAATTCTGGACACAGCGCAAAAAACGTTTGGACCAATGCCACCAATACGTGCTTTTCGAGCGCAGTGCCAAACAAGCCCTTGAATGGATTGTCGAAACAGGAGAACTGTACCTTGCTACGCATGCCAGTGCAGGCAGAAATCGCGCGGAGAACGAACAGTTACTTCACGAACACAATGAATTTAAAGGAGCAGCCAAGGTAATAATTAAAAATATAATAAAAATTGAATTGGTTTTTTTTTCATTTGTTAACTGATGGAATATACACAAAATGTAAATTATAGTGTAAATTATGTGTTTAAAAATTACACTAAATGTTATTATCGTAAAAATGTGGTTACCTTTATTATCGTGGATATCATGATTTTTATAGATCTAATGCATATAAATAATTATTTAATTCATTTATTAAAAAATTTTTCGTTATGAAATAAGAACTCAATTACTTTTCATGTAGTTAAGTTTCATATTAATGATATCGGAGAATATTTAATACAAAGGACTAACATAGTTAACAATAGATTTTAAACTGTTTTATTAATATGTGTTTGTCACATATCTTAATCCTAATTTAAAATAAATTATTATAAAGAAAAACGATTAAATTTTTTTTCAGGAAACTCGCGACAGAGTGAAACTACTGATACAGTTAGCCGACAACCTTGTTGAGAAAGGTCATGCTCACGCGACTGCCATTAAACTGTCGGTTGCTGAAGTAGACCAGAGGTATAAGGACTTTAGTATGAGATTAGACTGTTATAAAACGACAATAGAAGATGACTTAGAAATACAGTCAGATGAGGGACCGAAGGAAATAACTATAGATAGAAATTCGGATCCTTTATTAGAAGAAAAAATCAAAGGAAAAGACTTAAAAGAATTAAATGAAGAGAAACGTAGATCAGCTAGACGAAAAGAGTAATTATTTTAAATAAAGAAAATTGTACACTATCATAATGCATGAACTAAAAATTTAAGACTAATCAATCAATTATATGTAGGTTTATTATGGCCGAACTTTTACAAACCGAAAGAACGTATGTTAAGGATTTAGAAACTTGCATTAGATGTTTTCTTGAGGAAACTAGAGTTGGTAAAGGTAATGTACCTCAGGGTCTCCAAGGACGTGAATCAATAATTTTTAGCAATATGGAGGAAATACATCGATTTCATTGTGATATATTCCTCCGTGAATTGGAAAAATATGAAACGATGCCTGAAGATGTAGGGCATTGTTTTGTAACCTGGGTAAATATTTCATTTATTTTTAAATATTTGAAACAATAAAATAATTAAAATTTATTATTGAATATTTTTAGGCTGCCAAATTTGATATGTATGTTACTTACTGCAAAAATAAGCCAGAAAGTAATCAATTGTTAGTATCGCATGGTGGAACATGGTTTGAGGATTTACAAAGAAAGCATAGAGTAGAACACCCAATTGCTGCTTATTTAATCAAACCTGTGCAAAGAATCACTAAATATCAACTATTACTTAAAGACCTTCAAGTAAGCAGTTTATCTTATTCTTTAATGGACTATTAAGCATTTTTTCTATTCACTTTTTTGTCTTTTGATCATTAAATTTTTCTTATGCATTTGTATGTTATGTTATAGTTATTAAAATAAATTATTTATCTTAAAGGCATGCTGTCAGGAAGGTCAAGGAGAAATCAAAGATGGTCTCGAAGTGATGCTGAATGTGCCTAAAAAAGCAAACGATGCCTTACATTTGAGTCTGTTAGAAGGCTGCGATGTCAGAATAGATACACTCGGCGATGTAGTATTACAGGACCCCTTTACAGTCTGGGATCCCAAGCAGTTAATCAGAAAAGGTAGAGAGAGACACATTTTTCTTTTCGAGTTGTACTTACTCTTCAGCAAAGAAGTTAAGGATTCTGCAGGCAAGGTTTGTATTATTCTTTATCAAGAATTAAGATTGAAAATAAAATTAAAAAATCGATTCTTTGTATTTTTATGTTATTAATATTGTAACATTAATTATATTAATATTTTTAGGTAAAATATCTGTACAAAAGTCGGCTTATGACCTCAGAATTGGGCGTAACAGAGCATATTGAAGGCGATGAGTGTAAATTCGCAGTATGGACTGGTCGAGCGCCGACCAGTGATACACGAGTCGTGTTGCGCTCAAACTCACTAGAATCAAAACAGCTGTGGGTGAAACGGTTACGAGAAGTCATTCAGGAAACATACTTCAGTTTGAGCATGCCTAAGAGTCCGGCTAAGAAGAGTTCGAGTCAGAGATCTAGCAGAGATCTCGAGGAGTGCGCTTCCTTAGACGATAGTGTGGAGAATTTAGATAGAAACTCACTTGCTTCCTTCGGATCCACTAACACCACCGACTCCGATAAGGTAAGACTTTTTATTTTATGAATTTGCATTACCGTTGAGCTTTTAATTAAAACATCTTATTTTGCAAAAGGTAACAAAAAATGTTTTATTTTATAATAACAATGACGGAAGCTTCAATTATTTCATTTTTTACGAAGTAAAGCGCTCATTTGAAAGATTTTCATTTGTTTCCATATAGTTTAAATAAGTAGTTTCTTTTTCATTTATTTTAACTTTTAACTAAGGACATAATGACTTTTCTTACCAAGAATTATTAAACGCACTTGCAAAGAAAAAATAGATTTGAATAACAAAAATATAAAATTTTTCTTATCTTACTTGGGATGGGTATAATTATCTAAGGCGATGATAGAACATATGCATGTTGTGTGTGTTTGTGTGTGCGTGCGCGCGCGTGTGTATTAAAATGAAAAAATTAATTCTTAATTTGAAGTTTAAAAAAATTTAACATGATCTTTATAAAATCCTGTGCAAAAACTGAAATTTTGAAAAATAGTTAATAATTGTTAATAGTTGTTGATTTTGGTTAAATTTAGAATATATTTTGCAAAACTGAGCAGCTAGTAGTAATAATTAACAGATTCTTGCAACTGCATAGAAAAACTTTTGAAAAAGAAGAACTCTATGAAACTTAAAATAAAACTGTTTCTTATGATTAATAATAGTTCTTAATATTTATTTACCATTATAAATCCTTAGCAGCCGGTTTAAAATATCATGAATGGCTATTACAAAACATACAATTCATTTAAATCAATATCTGAATTGATAAAGTTTACTTTTTTAAAATAAATTTAAATAATTTCGTTTTTAAAATTTCCTAATTATACAGAAGTAACATGATATATGCGTATATTATTTAAAATACAAAGATTTCGAATTTTGCGTTAAAAGAAAGCTTTTATTCCTGAAAAAATAAATATCATTCATGTGTATCACGTTTATTTAAAATAAAAATGTAAGTATATAAAGTTTACCTCAGTTGTTTGGTTAAGATCTGTTTTTTAGTTTACTGCTATCTAATATAAGAATCTTATTATTAGGAAGTTTATCCTTTTTATTTCTAAAGTTGTTCCTAGTTTCTTACGATCTCATTAAAGGGATAGGAACAAAATCCTCTTTTACTCCGTATCTATAAAGTCGGATGAAAGTTATTTTACACGAGGAAAGGGGGTTTAATCATTCAGGAGCACCAACAATGCAGTAATAGGAGCAGTAATAGCTAATCTGGATAATTGAGTCTCGCGGTATCCCGTAATTCGGTCAATTATTGGCAAATATCCCATCGCATAACTCGTAGGTGCAATTTCCGCAACCACTGACTAAATGGCAATCGCAGGTTTGGGATTTGAGAGGCTCATTAAAAATGTTAAATAAAGTCGTAAACGGTCGTTGGATGCTAATGACATCGAATTCGAAATATCTCGGCGAAGATATGATGGTGTTTTTAGTAACCCTTTAAAGAAAGGAGAGCAGAGAGATTCCCCACGTCCCTTGGGCAGGATCGATAGGGAAGCGCTGCGTGGATAAAAAGAAGCGGAGCGAGAAAGATGGAAAAGGGACAATAAGACGCGAGAGGGGGAGTGGGTCGAGGGGAGCTTGCGCCAGAATTCCTCAATTCGGAATAGCAGGGGTCGGGAGCGGCATCCGAGCGTGGCGTCGGAGCGGTGGCGGGGGCGTGGGGCGGGGGTGGACGGGGTCGGAAGGGAGAGAGAGGTGGGGCGCCGCGGCCGCAGCCGCATCGGCAGCCGCCTGTCCAGCTCCCGGGCTGTCCACCTGGCCGTTTCAATCAATCGCAAGCCGCCACCGGCCGGGGCTGAGGTTGGCCGCGCGCGTACCCAGTGGCGCGAACGCCGCCGCACCGGCGGGGCCGCGCTTTTACGCCTGATTGTGGGAAGGGGTTGTGGGGGTAGGTGGGTGGGGGGTGGGGGGTGGGGGGGAGCAGGTGCTCGCGCACGCATCGGGCCGACGACGGGACCGCGGTACGCCACTGGGGTTCACCACCGGACGCCAATAATCCACGCACACACGCGCGCCCACCGCGCCGAAATTTCGAAGAAAGAGCCAGCGAGCGCGTACGCTTGCGTGGCGAGTGCCTCGACTATACACGTACCCTCGGAGTTATTTTTACGATTCTCGCGAGGCGACGTTGCGATTGCGATTGGCAACATTTCTTACATTCGGCAATTAAATCAAACGCGCATCGCCGATCTGGGTCGAGTCTGTATTTCTCGAAACGAGGGTCGTTTTTCTTTTTTTCTCGGCTCGATGGACCGAGTGTCCCGTGTTCAATTTTTTTTCCTGTAACGCTCCAAAAGGCGCTTTTCAACGATATAACGCGGAAAGGGGGCATTCGTACCGCAAGTTGCAATTCCCTCCATCTACGATTAAAGCATGAGACCAGAACTTGGTATTGAATTCGCTCGAATTCAGTGTGCGTGAAGGAGATATCGTGTGGGTTAACCAGTGTGTAAGTAGTAATGCATCGAGTTTGGTCGGCCGTATGGTACGATGTACGTATGAACCGATGTAAAAGAAAAATTCGTTCAACCCGCGAGCTCTTTGACAGATTTAATTTCAAAGAACTCAACTCTTTACGCTCTGCGTTTTGCAAGCAACATATTAAATAAACATGCATTTATGTAAATTCGGAAAGCGAATGAGGGTGTGCGAAGCTTACCGCTAAAAAGCTCTTTGGATTCTGAAAAAGCTATATCGAGTAAACGAGATAGCTAAAGTGACTCGGTAAAATTCGAAATAAATGCATTGACTTCGAAGGAGAGGACGTCTAAGGTTCCTTCGACATTTTGAATAAATTAGACCAAGTAAATCTGATGCGACAGGCGGCCTATTACCCTGTTTGACAGAATGTTCAAAAGTTGGGAAGGTTGATCATTGTAGCCGATAGGCAAGTGGTATCGACATAACGTCAGGACAGTGTAACTGCGCGCGGAAGAGGGTAACTTTGGAGGGTCGAGGGGGGCGCGCGATAGCGCGGAGGCTGGCCGAGGCAGCGCGGGCGCGCGTTCTAATTCGGTTGCCGCGCTGGGAGCGGAATTCGCGCGGAAGAAGAATTTTAATTGACAAAAACAAGGCTATTTTTAAAAGCGGAGGTGAGGCTTCCGCGGAATCGATGGGCGGCCGGGGCCTCAGGTGGTGGGTCCGGGTCCCGGGTCCCGGGTCCCGGGCCGCCGGGCGCACGTGGGCGGGCGGAATGCGCCCGGCCCGGCGCAATCGATGGGCCGGGCCGGCGGCTGCGGCGCACGTGCGGCGGGGGCGAAGGGCGCGCTCGGCTCGGGCGGGCGCCTGCGCGCCGCGCGCTCCGCCGCCTTGGCGCGGCCGGCCCGCGGCAGTACGGACGCGGCGCTCGGCGGGTCTCGCGGCCGACCGTCCAGCCTCCGCGCCTCGCCTCGGCTCCGCGCCTCCTGCGCCCGCTGCGGCCCTCTGGCTGGGCAGCTCCTGCCCCACCGCCCGGCCCCCGCCCCCCCCCGAGCGCCTCCCCGCAGCCCCGAGCAGCCTCCCCTCGCCTGGGCCCGCGGCGGGCGATGGGGCCGCCGGGGCCGGGGCCGGGCCCAGCCGCTCCCCCGGGGCCCTGAGGCCCGAGGCTCGCGGGCGCCCGGGCGCCGCGGCGCCGCGCCGGGATGAGCGCACCGGCCGGCAAGCCGGCGAGCATCGCCCAGAAGGCCAAGCGGAAGATCTCCCTGCCGTGGTTCCGGCAGAGCTCGGTGACGCCGCCGCACCCGGCCCTGGCCCGCCAGCACACCATCGACACGCCGGGCTCCTTCCACGCGCGGCTCCTGCGCCTCCAGCCCTCCCTCTCCCAGGTACGCCCGCGAGCCCCCAGCCACCCCCGCCCTCCTGCGTTATCGAGCGGCCGGGGACTGCCGCCCCCACCGCCCCGCCCGGCCCGCCCAGCCCCCGCCTCGGAAGTCGCCGCCCGATTCGATCAGCGAACCTGAGCGACCCCTCGCCCGCGGCCGGGCCCTGCGCGGAGGCCCCGACCGCCGCCGCCGCCGCCGCCGCCTCCCCTTCCTCGCCCGCCGCCTCCACGCATCTTTACCAGTCCATCACTGCTTGTTAGCTCGTGCTTCAGCTGACAAATACCTCAGCGGCACTCGATATCGATTACGAATAAAACCCCTCTCCTCCTTTCTTAAAGACTTCTCCATCCTTTCATTGCCAAACGTCATTTATCTGCTTGATACTCCTGCACGATATCAATCTGTTTCTCTTCTCTCGCTTCTGGCGCTCGCTGCAATAAAAACCAATACACCCGCGGCCAATGCAACATCAATTTTCATCATAAAACATCGCTGTCGAACCTCTCCAATAAATTCCTCCGGATATGCTGGCTGCTGAAACATTGATTCCCCCGTTGTTCGCACCTTACAGTCACTTCCAATAAGCCTCTCAAATTGTCTTGGGGAACGTGGCTGCAGCTCCTTTTGTAACCGAATGACTTTACAGTATCACATATCGTTCGATCCACTCGCGACCCCAATGCTTGCGCTAATTCGATCCTGCACTCGACACTTTTCTCCGAGTCGAAAGACCCGCATATAGTTCGCTGTAATGCACCAGTGCTCGAAGCGCATCTGTGTAACGAATTAAGTCGGCAGGTGCATCCTGGGTGGAATTTGGAGCAAGCTCGAGTTCGCTTCCTACTTTGGTACAATCAACTTGACCTATGATTTGTTTTCATCCTACCCGGAAATGTGTATAAACATTTTTCTCAATCTTTCAAACTTTAGATATTTTTCTTTTAACTTAACAAGTCCTATTCGTAAGCACTAATAATAATAACAAACAGCTTCTTCTTAATTTAGCCTCTTAAATTTTAAGAAAAATATTACTAGCAGAGGCAATAGAAATTTAAATATTTGACTCTAGAGTGTAGGGAGATTAGTGTGCCTCTAGGGCGAAAGGGGAAAAAGTTGTTGCCGTGACGATCTTACTTTGATATCGTTCACTCGTGGCTCACTTGCCCTCCTCAGCTTTATCTCATATCCGCAGGCCATCTATCTTCCATGCGGTGCGGCGGGCGATTGGTCCCGCCTCGTCTCGCTTGTTTCCGTTATCCGCATCCCCTCGTGTTTCCTACCCTCGAGCTCTCTCTGCTCGGTCAAATTCTTACCCTTGACATATCCCGCCGCAGTGTTAAAGCCTCCTCTCGTGATTATACCTATACCATTCGAGGGGCCAAGGAGATAAAAAGTTACACACGCCCATGCCTGACGAGAATTGGAATAGGCCATTGCTTGAGTACATTTAAGCAAATGCTATACTTTGCCCGACTATTAAAAACGATTAAGGAAGCAATTATAGGGCATAGCGTTTTCTAGGATAAGATGGAAATTACGACTTTTTCGATACAATGGTTTGCTAGACTCGTATTAAAATGTACAATGGAAGAGAATATGGGACAGTGTAGGATTAAGAGACATCTCTTTATCCTATATCTATCTCTACTTCGTGAAAATGTCACCATTTATAAGCCGGCTTCATTTTGCCAAATCGCCTTTATCTCATTTTTTTGTTTCCAAATTAATGCACTGCAGCATAGTTGAAACCTATTTTTCTCAACTTAACCAGCACTAGTAAATATGTAATAAAATGATAAAAAAGTAGCTTACTTCAAACACCATATTGTAAATATGAATTTATATTCCGTATTATATGGAAAATGATAGTTTAAGCTTATCCAGTAATAACGTAAAACACATCTGCATAATAAAAACTTAGAATCTTTCATATTAAATAATGTAATTTAATCAAACAGATTAGAATCAAAACCATTTTTTATAAATAATCAAGTAATTGACTTGAATGAAGTATGAAGATTGAAGGGGACTATATTATACTAAAAATATAATTTATAATGATAATTAAACCTAGCTGTATATGGTCTTTATTTATAATTTTGTACTGTATTATACTGGGGCGATTAATTCAACTTGCAGAAAATAATCTTTTTAACCTTATAAATGTAATATTATATATTTTAATTTTAATACAATTGAAAGATCTTAGATAACTCTTATTTTGACATTTAATTCGTACTCTTTTAACTCTAGTTGTAATACTCATAAAACTCTTCGTATTTTTTTATTTAATTGTCTAAAATAATTATTTTTTACTCAAAAATTTATCCTAATTAAAATGAAAGTTGCATTGCTCATGATATTTTTCCGACTGAAATCCATTAATTAGATCGTACACAACATGCATGCTGCTCATGTTAGTGCATACATTTCTTGAAAAAGCGTAACATAATTAATTTGTATACCAAAGCCTTCAGAATTCTTTGAGTGTCATTACAGTACACTAACATACAAATTCATATAGGAATTCATATTTTATCTACTTCTTTTTAGAGCTACTTAATTTTTCCTACAAACGCTTTTGATATTTAATAAATTTTGTTATATGCAAAATTGAAAATGCTGTTGCTCGCACATCCTCAATTAAGCATATGTAATTTCTCTGTATTAAAGGTAGTTTAATAATTCTCAGAAAATTATATTTAGTGCGTTTATAAATAGATTGATTATACAATTTATGTTATCGATACATTACAGTAAAGGAGCATTTGATTATATTATATTTCAATAAAAGTAAAATATTAACTTTTCGGTTCGTCGCATAAATTTTATTACACAATTTTTTTATTCAATCCTAATTAGATTTGGTGTTTCTGTTTCTTATTGTCATATATATTTAAAAAAGTTCATTGTATTTTCAATGTTTTACTACATATATTGTCATGGCTACTCGCTGGATCCACTTACTGTACCTGCGGGGAGTCCACTATAGAGGATTTTTATTTTGCTTTGAGCTCTTATCACTCTGCTTATTTTAAAAAATTTTATTTGCAATGAAGCCTTATTTTTTATATATTAAAATTTGGAAAAATTACAATATTTTTATGCACTAATTTAAATTCCAATTTTGATATTGTGGATTGATTACAAATTCGTACAATAATAATTACTAATATAAAAATAAATAATTAATGATTCAACGTATATATATCTACTACTTAATATATTAGTTGCTACTGCTTACTTAAATTCACTGAAGTCTGACCTAACGTTGGTATTTCTACTTTTAGTACTTTCTGTAATAAATACGTATAACCTTAAAATGTACAACACACAAAATGAAAATATCACAGTTTTTATTTTCACATAAAAAATATTTCTTTAATGCTATAATTATTTCATATCGTATAAAATAAATACATTTTTTATTACCTTCACTCAGTTTCACATAAATATCAGAATGACCATTACTGCTGTTTGACCTCATTTTTTGTTTAAATCGTAAATATGCATTAACCTTCACTATATTATTATTAAAACTAAAGAAATAAAAATATAATGTAAAAAATCGAATATTTAACAATATTTTTTTATTTTCTAATGACATTACATTTTTTGTTATAGTGTAGGATTTGTTTTTTAGTTGAGATTTCTGTAAATAGTCTGGATAGTTAGGTTGTTAGAAAAAAATATTTTGTACAGACTTACTTTCAAAGAACTGACTATATAATAAAACTATAACTAAATTAATATAAATTTCTTTAAACCATTGTTAAAATTAGTTTAAACCTTTTGTCTGTTTTATTGAAAGAATTCACTTTATAGTTTAAAGCAACTTGTATTATTTAAGTAATACAATTGTGTAGAATAAAGACGCATACAATGATTAGGGGATCAAATGATAAAAGATTAAAATATAGTTACGAATATATAGTCAAATGTTTGAATTATGAAGGCGAACATTTTTTTTAATATGACAGAATGTCCGAGGTAAAATTTCGTTACTAAGGATTAAAATAATTATATTCTAAATGAAATTGAATACTGTTTTGATAATGAATATTTAAATGTATGGGAATTTTTCAGGAAAAACGTTTATAAAGTTTCCGTCATTATGTCTATTCGGCATAAACATGCATAATAATTAATTCGATGGACAGTGAGTATCTATTAAACTAATCGAGGAAAGGTGGAAAGACATTTAGTCCACATCATGAAAATTAGTTTGTGATAATATAGCGATGATTAATCAAATCACACAGGTGAATGCAAATCTTGATTGCGCACATAAAACTTATTATAATAGTGTGCAAAACACGAATTATTTTAGAGACATAAACTGTAATCTATAAAAGCTTTTATATTGCATTTTAAAACAGTAAAGTCGATAAAATTCATCTACTAATTCCTTTCCATAGATATATAGAGATGCTCGACTTTCAAAAAATTAAATGGTATAAAGAGAGTTAACCGTAGACGTCACTGGTGCCACAATACAACGAGAATAAAAGAGTCATTGTTTATTTTTAATGATGACTTGGTAACATTTATGAATGCGGGACTTGTAAGTCTGCGTTTATTGAAGTAGCAGTGCACTAGCGGTAAGAAACGATTTAAATGAAGCCGAATTAGTTTCTTTCGCAATTGTTTTATCGGTAATAGTTCAAGTATCTTCACTTTAGAAGTATAGATTTATCTTGTATATGTATCAAATTTATAGACGTCTGTTATCCACATAGTAAGCGTATCAAGAATAGCAGATCCGAATCGAACACCGGATGTTGAATTGCGGAAAACGGGCAATTCACTCGTTTTCGAATTTATTCAATAATAGCTTGGTGACATTCGATTTTATCTATCGTTTAATGAAAGTATACAGTAGTTAAAGCCCAAAAGAAATAAAAGATAATCTCAAAAAGCTTTGAATCAATAAAATAAACAAGGATTATATGAATGATTAAATAAGAAGTAAGTTACAAATATTGAAATAAATGTTACCCATAAAAGGAGAAAAAAAATACTAGACATGTAAACAAAACTTACCTTATGAAACATTTACATTTTTAAATAAAATAAAAATAGCTCAATAATATTGTCTAACTGCTGTCAAATTTTTTACTAAAAATTTACACTGTACTGTTAATAGTGAGAATACTTTTATACTACGAGGCTGCAGTGGTAGATTTGCAATAAAAATAAAAGTCGACAGTTGGGGAACGTAAACCCGATTCGGCGTGCAAAGAGGTATAAATTTAAGCTTGCGATTGCGAATGAATAATATGCGACCCAATTTTCGTGAGAACTCGAAACTCGGCTGTCGAGGCTCGAGAGTGAACGTAGCGTGTCTAGTGTGTCGTGCGCTCCGGCGCATTCATTAATGGACGCTCTTGGGATCTACCGCCCTCTTTTGTGCAGTTTTCTTAGGCCTACTACCCGCCTCCGCTTCGAGTCTCATTTCAAGATCTCATTCGTTAATTGAATCCTTAATTATAAGGCGACTACTTGTCAATATTAATGTTCTTATTTCTATTACTGCGTCCTTGTATATTAGTTCATGTATCGAATTAGAGTCTACATACTAAGAGACACAACAAGGAATACTGCATTTTCTTCATACAATAGATTATTCGGTTATTTAAATAGAATGTGGCACGTGAATATATTTCATCTCAATTAATTTCTGTGTACATCGAGAAAAAAGTTTTATTACTTCCATATAAACGTTTATTTATATACATTTTCAGTGACATAAATTATCACAAAAGAAATATTTCTGTTACATGAGGTCAAGTAAATAATTTCTTTGTCTTTAAAAGATCAATTTATTTGATGTAAACATATTTGATTCACTGTCATTTGATTTCAATGAAATGAATTTACTTAGGCCAATGCTTGTTTTTCAGTATAATAGTGTGTACTAACCTAGATAAAACTATTTTTTGTAACTTTTTACTCTTCGACGTGTTCGGTTGCATAATATTTTTTTAGAAACAGTCTCATTTCCTGATACTCAGTGTTTATGTAGCATCATAGAAAAGTCTGTAGCATGGGAGGATTTATAAAAAAGCAGCTGTCAGCTTCTCGGGGCCAAATATTTTCAAAAACGTAATTTGAGCATATTGCCACCCGGTTATATTAGTGACAAATTAAAACATTAACAAAATTGTATACATATTCAATTATAACGATACTTATATGTATAAATTTTTGCCAATATTTGAAAACTATCATATTTGTGTTAAATGGATTTAACACATAAGTATAAAAGAATTTTCGAGATTGTGGGATATAATTGTAATAAAAATGAAAAATTTGTATATCTTCAAATCGCCCAATAAATGTTTCCTTGCTTTGGAATTTTTGCAATCCTCTTGAGTACTCCAAACTATTAACTAGCGCCTCGAGTAGTTCGGATTTATCGTCGGGCCGGAAAGGAGTAAAGTAAGTCTCCTTCCGCCAGAGCACTCCTAATCGGCTCGTTTCCTTCTTCCGATAATTACTCATCGCTTATTCAGACACCGTTACTCACTTGCGAGTCACGCAAGCACACACTGGCACATACTTATATTGTAGAGTGATAGCTGCACTGCAACTAACCAGTTCCAAAGCCAAGTCATCCACCCATCATGATATTGATAAATAATAATATAAAACTAGGTCTTTTATCCCTCTCGTTTCTTTATTTAAAATTCTTTATTACAATTATTATATTTATTATTTTTCGCGAATCAAAAATCTTATGCTAATTGGGTTGATACTCGTACACTAGTGATAGAAAGTATACTTATGATTGTGTATGCATATCGATACTTCCATTAACAATAACAATATTGCTATGAATATTCAAAATATTCTTTTCAACGTTATAATTTACAAACATAAACAATTTACTACTATTACCAAACAAAATTCTTCACATTTTTTCAATTTTATATCTTGTATTATAAAAGAACAAGAAGGTAAAAAAATACACGTAACGATAGGACTAGTTAAATTATAGTGAACGTTCTTGCAGTATATTCCCATCCACCAGTCCGCAAAGCTTCCAATTTTTCATCATCAAAAATAGCCGTGCTAGAATTCAGGTTTCTAATATTATCATAGGGGTTTAAAAACGAGTAACGTTAGTTAAAACTATTTAACATAATTAGATCAGAAATATTCAAAAATTTCAAATGGGTTTAAAAAATTATGATTAAAAATTGAAGTCCCTTTTTTTGCATACGCCTTACTTCGACTTCAGTTATGCTAATATAATGTGTATTTTCATATCGACAGTTGTAAAATAATGTTTTCTATAAAGACATACATAGGACAGTGCTCGCACATGTTTTTTCACCTGACGGTTATACCTGGCTAGTGCACAGTGATCGATGTCAGTCTTGGGCGGATTTTCACCGGGGCTAGAGGCTCTGTGTCTTCTCCCACTTTTGCATCACACGTCCCTTCCTGTTTTGACACAACTCAGTGTAGTCGAAGTTAGTCAGGTGTGAGGAAGGTGTCGCTCCATTGGACCGAGAATTCAAAGACAGTGCCCGCTCTACCCCCCGCACGGTATCCCCACTTTCTAGCTATGACTGATTTTCGTTTTTACCCTCCACACACTTTGTGTCTCTTGGAGCATAACGTGTCCCTCGTATCTTTCCCTCCTTGCACGTTTGACGGTATTATTCCGATGCCGCTTGCCCTATTCTCTTACAACGGCTTTGCCTCTTCTTCAATCCACACTTTTTTGTTTGCTTCGCCCGCTTCCGCTAGTAATCTTATAAGTAAGCTCTGGATTCTTCGAGGAATTTCGGCATCACAAAATTTAACCGCTCAGCACCTGCGTCTATTTCCACCCACTGCCCATAAAAACAAACTTCCCATTATTTATTACGTTATGCTTAGAGAATCCTCTTTCGCTCACTTATAGCATAATTTAATGTACGTTAAAATTGCATTAAAGTATGGATTGGATTACCGATAGATGGAAATGAAATAAATTCAGCCGAATCGAAGCATATGTCTTTATATCTCCACTGGTGGTCGGATGGGGGTTGAATAATGGGGCGTAGGTAGGTCGAATCCCAAGCAGGTGCAGCTGTAGAAATGCCAAAGCAGTCAGGCTCCTTTTCCGGCCTGCTCCCTCTTGACCGCAGCTTATCGACCCTATTCTGGACAAGGCTCGGACACTGCAACATTGACACAGAAAAGCACTCGAGCCCCATATAATAGCGAGCGGCGCCCGTGAGGCGGGCGCAAAAAAATAGCCGCGCACAATTCGATTTGTCCTTCCTCCCTGAACTTTCCAATCGCTGACTCGACTCTCACCCCGTTGCTTTTTTCTTTTATCGACTTTCTCCGGGTGGCCGACGAACAACGGAATGCGCGCTTTTGTCTACCCTTCCATTTTTACTCATTGCTTTGTGCTTGCGGGAGTCTGCGAGGAATAATTCGTTAGAATTGTGCAACCCTGGTCATTTGCCTCAGGATGCCAGTTTAATTGATACTTTTGTTTGAAAGTGGCTTTATTTCATCTTTCGTTTGAACAATGCGCGTCTCTTGACACTTTGAAAGTGTGAATTGCTGCTAATTTCCTTTGATATTATAAATGTTAATAAACTTATAAAGCATAGTTAAATCTTGAAACTGTCTTAAAACAAGGGTCTTATATACATAAAAATATCACGTTATCTCTGAATATTACTAGTAATGAATATGAAGATGATTGTTAAAAAATTGCATGTTGAATATTTATATTGTATTTGACAATGTAAACAGAATATAAATATGATAATGTACTTTTGTTCCAAGCTTATAAAGTCAACTCATACTTTAACATTAAAAAAAAACATAAAAATCATGCAAATTTTACTTATGATTTAAGGTATTTTTAGTGGTGTAACTCATGAGACGTAAATAGTAGCTTAAGTGCAGTATGGCTTATATATTTGCTTCAATGAGCTTTGATACGCTTTTCTTGATACCAAAAATATCTTGTTTAGTATTAAATGTAAATATAAAAACTGCCACTAAAAATTAAATTATGCAGAGATACAAATAATTTTCATTAATTATATAAGATTACTCGGTAAACTCTAATCTCTCTTTGATGTTAGTTGTCTACTGGAATAATAAATCATTGAGTTTTAGAATTGTTATCAACTGATTAGATTGAGTGGGTAAACTGCAAACTAGACAAGTAGTTAAGTTCAATTATCACTATCAACTATAGATCAATAAGAATAGTGCATCGATAATTCTGAACAGTGATTACTTCACTTTGATCGTTTGATGAATAGGGCAGGAGCAACGGCTGACATGAATCAATTGAAGAATAGAAAATGGAGACGTCTGACTATATGCTTCCTTCTCCTGCACACTGGAGTTCTTTACTTATTGTGCTCGTAGTCTTTCCAGAAGTCTACATTGCTTTACATCTACATGATTACTCTAAAGTAATCATTATTATAAATACTTAATGCGCTTCTTCTATAAAGATAAACCATAATAAGTTTATATACTTTAAAATACATTTAAAGTTAGAAGCGTGATGAATTTATCGGTATATGCGTTTCATGCATATACGGGTAAGACTCGAAGGACCTCTGAAGATCGTTGGAAGAGAGGGGATCGATAGCGTTCGCGACGTTGACGGCCTACTATTAGTATTGACCGGACATGAGTCGTTTCCGTTGCACCTAAGTACAGGTATACATAACCTATATCGTCGATCCATGCGCCGAGCCGGTGGACCGTACGCGAGACAATGCACGCGACCCAATCGGAATCCAATATTTCCTTCCCCAATAGAGTCAGTGAATGCCGAGCAAGTTAACGACGAAATTGTGCAAATGCGCATATGACCGAGCTTCTCGCGGTACATTTGTTGCCTTTTCATTCTGTCATTTTCATTCTATCCACGTTTACGTAATGATGCAGATAAGATTTTTATTAATTATTTGAAGCACATTTCAAATAAATCATTATTTGTCGAAGAAAATGCATGTTCTAATCCGTTTCAGAGCTTCTGATCCCATGTATCTAAATATAAACGTATTGCGTTATTAAGTATATATTTACAGAATAAAATTAACCTTACTCAAACGTAATGGATTTAAGGGATCACACACGGGTGGTTAAGCAATTTAGCTTTATATCCCGCATTAAGTCATAATTAATTGATGTTCTCAAAATTTGTAAAATACTTATCTAAGATATATCGTAGCTATAGAGTTTAGTGCTCTAATTGACCTAATAAAATATTACTATTTTTAAAAATAAATACAATGGTAATAATAACTTCTTAACTATGAGTGAGAATAATAAAAGACACTATAAAAGATCGTTAACTTTAATATTCTTTTCATATAGTAAGTATAATAAAGTTATTATTATGAATTGATCAATCCAAAATCTCTGTTTAATTTGGTGAGAATAGGGGAGAGTATCGAACAAAGTTGTATTCTGTGATGTCAGTCGGTCAAGTGAAACAATAAAAACAAAATATCATAACACCGAGCGCACGCAATGAAACTTTTGATTGCAAAGCGATCGAATCGAATGCGCATTGAGCACGCAAGAACAGTAAAGCGATGTAACGGGGGCGAGCGATGGCCTGGCCAGTATAGATCGCAGTGGATAACCGTCCGATTGATCTAATTGCAGACGGGGGTGGCGGAAATGACCTGGGTAGTGGCGGACCACTCGGCGACGCCGGGGACCCGGGAGCTGAGCGTCTGCAAGGGCCAGCAGGTGGAGGTCCTCGAGAACGGGAGCGGCCTCAGCGGCCTCGGGAGCGGAAGCGGCGTCGGCGAATGGACCCTCGTGAGGCTGCCCTCGACCCCGGGGCAGTCGGAGCCGCCGGCCGAGGGCCTCGTGCCCACGAGCGCCCTTAAGCAGCCTCCGGCGCCCGCCTGCAAGACCTCGCCCTCGAGGAAGCCCAACCCCCTCGGCCTCTCCTCGCAACCGCCCGCGAGCCTCGCCCAGCAGTCCTCCATCAACGCCGACGACGGTAAGTCATAATCAACACTTTCGTGCACCGTTGTCCACTTTTTCTTCGAAGTCCAATAACGCATAGAATGGTCAGGAAGTTTTGGCAACAATCGCCGAATGGTAATTGGTAATTTCCGCAACACGGCATGATTTTACACGATTAGCTTTTGCATTTGCGGTACTAGCCTTTTCTGCACCCAAATTTTCTGTTGTGGTAAAGGAATTGAAGTGATAGTAGATAACAAAATTAATTCGTGCATAAATTAAAGTTTTAATTGAAAATTCCATTAGGTGTAATAATTATCATTTATAATTGTTTATTATAATTCGATTTCAGACTTTTGATTTTCGTATCCATTTTTAGTTGTAAATTATAGGACCTCAAAATTCTTCAGATAAAAGCTTTGAAGCGTAATTCATAAATTCGCATTATCCCGAAAACATTAAAAGTTAGTGAAAAGAGAATTTATATTTCAATGTTTTATGTTTCTTCCACTATTACTTTTTATTGCGGTGTGATCTGTATGTATTTATAATAAACTGACGCGATAGTAGAATACCAGAGGTACACCTCAGCCAATAGAAACTTTATGATCAGTTAGATATTTCCACATCAAACAACGTATAAAGTGATAAGTATAGGTAACACAGTCCTAGTGTTCGAACTTATAGAATTATGACGTTGAGGCGAATGAAATGATTTTTGAAAGATTTTTATCAAATTTGATTGAAAAAAGTACGCGTATATGTACGCAAATATTTTATATACTCGTGCAGTACATATTTTATGGTACTTCCTTCAAACATATTCGATACACATTTTACAGAAACTCTCAGAAATCTGAAATCAACATCATAATTCCATAAGTTTGAATACCAGAGCTAGAGATATATGTTTTACCGTTTCTGCGTTTTAAATAAAAACTTGAAAAAATATAAAGAGTTTGCTTATCCCATTGTTGCGTCTAATTAGGCATGTTCTCGGAGAAAAAAAATTGAATTAAATCTAGCTAAAAAACTGTAATTAAACGCATTCTGTGTATTGCTTGTAAGTAGCCCTATATGAAATAGGCGTGGGATGTGCTGTGCTTGTTCTCATTCTCGCTTTCAAAAGCATAAATCAACGAAAAAGACTGCGTAAACTCCGAGAGGTGTGGATCGAGTCTTTGGAGTCGCCTATTTCCGAGTAACCCGTTCGCAAGCTCCGCGTCATTTCTCTATTTTAATTCTCTCGCCCCCACTCTTAACCACACGATAGCGACGCATCCGCGTAAGCACTATCAACTTCGATAGAATTCGTGTTTCACCTCGTGCTTAATTTATATTTACAATTTAGCTTTCTTTCCGTTTTTCAATTTTATCATTTACTTCTGATTTTACGAGGTTTGCACATAGTATTGGACAATGATGTAGTATGTGATATTTGATAGCGTGACTCTGCTACTTAAGATTTCCTTGTAGACGTCATTATTTCGCATAGTTCTCTGGAAATCACTCTTTTCATTAAACTTTGTTGTAATTTATACTATACATAAAGTAATAATATACTTTGTAAATTAATACGAAGGCAATCTTTTTTATAGCTCAAATCATGTTTACATTGAAAAAATTCTTTAACCTCGTGTATTGTGTCTTAATAAAAATGAAAAAATTTCAAAAGTTAAAAATAATTATATAATATGGAAAAATATGCTAGTTTGTTAAAGTTGTTTCTTTTAAAAAGCTCAATTGACATTTGGAAACGTTTGTAATCTTGCTACGCTCGCAATTTATGTGATTCAGTCATCTTAAAGAGTTCAGATCTGCTCAATGTGTGCCTTGAATTATGTATGTTGCATATCTATCTTTCTATTCGAAAAAGACAATGCGTTTATTGATCAAATGGATTTGGAAGTGGCATAGCCACTCTTTGCATCTCCGCATTAGATGAATATTGCAAATTATGAGTGTAGCCTCACATGATACAATTAGGTTAGACTGAAGACATCTAAATTCTAGACATATTTGTAGTTATAATTTTCTGTATTCATTTTCATCTGTTTATTCACATCTTCAAACCTTCTATTTTATTTATTGAATTATTGATTTTTATCGTCTTATTAATTTTTATTTTATTCATATTTATATATTTGCAGCAGGAATGTTAACAATTCGCAAAATATTGTACAAACGTATACTCTGTGTACATGGTAATCGGTGTTTGGCTATATCCAGTTTCTTTTTACTTTACTTTTATTGTGCAGCTTAATTTGTTAAAAACATTTATCTATTCATTTTCATAACTTTATCGATTGTGTACATAGCTAAATGGTTTGAAGATTATTAAATAAAAGTTACAGTAATATTGCATTAAAAATGATAATTCACTAAAAGATCGGATGTAATGGAATTGGAAGAAGGGTTATTCAGGGGCGAAATGAATAGATTTGTTAATCATTATTTCGGTACATTTGAGGATTTATCATCTCGGTCGAGTGTCGAGGGGAAACGAAAGAGAGCTTGCAGCAAGAGGTTATATGTGTAAGCGATCAAATGAACGAAGCCTCGCGAGGAGAAGAGGAGATGGTCGAATAGGAAAGAAATAGGAGGGAAAGCGAAGGTCGTGGGTTCGATTAGCCGGTTATGAGGGGCACTCGAGCGGCGCGTAGCCTCGCTCTACTCATCGGCTCTTCCGTGGCTCTTGTCGGCGCGAGAGATGAGCCGCACGCGCCGCGCTCTAAGCGTCACTTGGGCCGCGCGCAATATAAATCGGAAAGCTCCTCTTCGGGCGGCGGGCGGCGGGCGGCGGTGGCGGCCTCTTCCGGCAAGCGGCTCCTCCGCGCTTCCTCCTCCGCCGGGCCGGCCCCCACCCGCCCCTCCCACGCAGGCGCTCTCTGACACACGCACACTCTTGCCTCCTTCGCACGCGGCAGCGGCTTTAATAATATTTATAACCCGGTTGGCGCTTAGGCTCGGCGCGCGGCCTCGTATACGGTGGCAGGCTCGTCGGCTCCTCTTCGCTGGCGAAGGCCGAGAGGCGGCGGCGGCGGCGGCGGCGGCGGGTAAGCGCGCGTGAGTCGCGTAGGTGAAGCGGCCGCGGCGGAGGAAAGTGAGGAGGAGGCGGAGACCGAGACCGCGACCGAGACCGAGACTCGGTTAGTTGGGCCGTTGTCACGGCGTCGCGGACAAGCTGCGCCCGCCGCACCGGCCGCGCCGTCTCCCCGTGGCAGGGCGCCCTGGCCCCGAGCCCGGCCCTCGACGACGAGACCCGCAGCCGGCCTCCCCGAGGGCGCCGAGGACGCCCGAGCAGCCCGCCAAGGCCCGCAGCCCACCCGGAGCAGCCTCCGAAGTAAGCGCGCCCGCGAGCCCCGGCCCGGAGCCGACGCCCGCCGACGCGCGCCGAGGCACTTGGAGGCGCGTGTCGCGAATCCCTGATCCCCCGCGGCCCTGTGCGCCGCTGCAGCTTGCGGGAGCGCCAGCGGCTCACTGCCCGAGCGGCCGCCGGGCCCGGAGCCCCGAGCGAGCCAGACAGAGAAGGAGAAAGCGCGCCGGAACTCGCGCCAAGAGCTGTATTATTGTCCCGAGCCTGACGTATTCATTATCGACGAGCCTCGGGAATTCGCGCGGCATTTTCATGGCGCGCCGCTCGTTATCACCCGCGAATTCGGCTCTAGCCCGCGCCCTCCCCGCCGTCGTCGGCGTTCCCACGCACCTCCTAGCCTATTCTTTCAATTACTCTCACCTCTGTCAACTGCTCCGAGGACATAGCCCTTACTCGCAAGGCGCCCCTTTGCTCATCGTACATAGACAATCGTTTAATGGCTTTTTGATAGATAGATCCTAATTTTAATTTACTGCCTCTGAGCCATCTCAGTCGTGAACATTTTCATAACTGTAGATCTAGTATTCGCTTTGTAACGCTCTCATACGTACTTGATTTGGAATGGTCCATGGTTGTATTTAAAAAAAGTAGTCTCAAGCAATTCTTGTTCAAAATTGTGTGTTCAGCTTTTTAGTTTTCGTTATACACTTTGGCACGAAAGGTTCTCCTTTTTTAAAAAATCAACCTGGCATATTTTTTGAACGCTCGATTATTCCAGAGTCATCTATGTGAACGTTTAAACACCGAAGCCTCTTTATCTTTCTATTTGTACTCTAAATGCAATGAAAACGCGAGGTAGTTCTGGTATATAAGTATAGGTATATTTTTATGCTATAGCATATATCGAAAAATAGACAAAATAATTTTCACACAAGCCATACACGATGATTAATTTATAATAATTAATCGATGTTTGACCTCCTTTTCTATATATAAAACAGATAACCCAAATATCCGCTCGTTTTTATGCTTCTCTAAATTATTTGATATTTTGTTCCAAAAATATAAGTGCTATTGTCGTACTGCGTATTGCAATCAATATCAATATTCATTACTGTAATCTATTAATAAGTAATATGTTCCATTCAAAATGGTAAAATAATAATTGAGAAATGATAATATACTCGTAAATCAAGAGAATGTATTAAAAATAAAGTAGCTTTGTTTTTTCATCCGTGATTCGTAATAATTATGACTTATTACACTTTTTGCCTTGTTTGGTGCTACATAGTTTGTTCACAAACTCTCTGCGATATCCTCACTTGTTGAAAGGCTATAACCTGCAGCTTTTGATGTCAATAAAAGTTTTCATCTGATATCGTTCCTCTGGGAAATCAAATTCTACACCTGCACTTTCACTAAATGCAACAATCGGAATAGCAAATTCGGCTTCATGCTTCCATGATCAACTTTGAATGCCGTAGCAAAAGCGTACATCGCCGAGTACATCGCACAATCATTGACCTGTGCCCTTTTAGTCTTATGTGTCGATGATATAATATTTCTTGTAGCGAGACCTCAGATCGCATTATGCATTCTTGCAGACAGATTGCCCTTTGTTCAGTTAATTACGCACCTGTAGAGAGGAAGAACCATTTATCGTATATCATGCATATAAGCTTGCTCATTCAGTGCATATTTGCCAAATATAATACTAGCATATACATTATGCATCGTATTATAAATACGTTGGTAATCATGTATTACTATTGTAATCTTAAATTTGCGTTTGTCAATGCAAAGATGGTTCCCTGTATTCGATAATTCCCTATGACATTAGGCAAGATAATTATTAAATATACAATCATTAACTTGTGGTTTAAGCAGTTCATAGTTAGAAAAACTAGTATTTTCTATTTAAACAATATATGAAAAATTAGTATAACTTAATATTTTAGAAAATACAACATATTTAATTCAATGATTCTGTCATTTATTAAAGGCCAGTCATACTCTACTGAAATCGTTATCTAATAAAACATGTTAAAACTAGAATCACACTGTTTTCCCTTCCTAATATATAAATATATTCAATTTAAAGACTTTCAAATTTTTAAATGAATTGTTTAATAATTTCTAAAATAATTAAGAAATTTCATCAAGGAATTGATTTTTATTTACATCAGAAATCGTTTGGAATAAAAATCATTAATATCATTAAATAAAAATACAAGAATTTTTCATAGTTGAAGTTATATTGTTATTATATATCCTTGATGTAGATAAATTTGGTAAATTAACATTAATAATATTCTTTTTAGCTGCATTTGTATGTACGACACATCTACATACTTACTTATGCAATACTTAAGTCCATAATTTCAATGCTAATTTGCTCACTTTATGATTATTTGTTACGATGTTTCTCTTATTTTACATTACTAAGAGACTTCAATTTAAAGAAATCCTACCAAATATGATTTTGCTATGTAATTGCTTTTATTTATCTAACAGATTATAGTATGATAATTATCATTATTACATTCTACAAAATATTGCAGTCTATGTATTTAATTAAATATATCTTGTGAAAATGATTTAAATACTAATTATTTTTTTATTTCGATTATGATCGTTGTAAACTTAAATCAAAATGATGTGATAAAAAATACACAATACAATATGCATATACATGTATCCATATCTAATATGCACTAAACATAATAGAATTTTGAAAGATATAATATTACTTAATCGTTACTAGTAAATAGATGTAACATCCACTTTTCAAGCTTTTAATTTTCTTGAGCTGTATAAAAGCACCTAATAATCATCGTTCTCTTTGTACTAAAAGAAAGCAATGAGAAAACGAAAATATATGTAGTAAAAGAATATAATAATTATTATTTTAATTATTGAAAGTGCGATATGGATGTTTCTTCGTTCAGATCAGATATAAATATTAATAAACATCAGAATAGTATCTCTTCGATATTCCATTAGACACATCGTAACTGGAATTGATAGGGAGTAAGCTGCCCCTCGAACTTGCACATCTTTGTACGTAGCGGTGCTGTGCGCGTTGACTCATGAAAGCATGATCAGCTCGTTAACGGGCCAATTAAAATTTAAATGCAAATCAAGTTTCAGAGCTCAATTTGCGGTATCAATAGATTATACTATTTGCAAAGAAATGAATCTTTTGTTAATAATTACATTCGGAATATTCTTAAAATTTACACTTAGTTTTTTTAAGAAGTTGAAGTTTGCATGTTTTTGATTTCTAATAAAAATAAGTAAATAAAAGGAAATTTGTAGAATTAATGAACTGTTACAGTTATATGTCTAATTTTGTCACAATAAAACTTTTTAAACGAAGATAATCATAGAAACTGAAATCAGCTTTAAAACGTTATTATAGATGATGACATGAATTTATGTCGGAGTTTTACAGTGTTAATTATTTGTCACGCTTTTGCATAGATATTTGACAGTTTCTCTGTTACTGCTTTAATTTCGATGAATAATTTTATCTATTTGCACATGCAACAGAGGATACAAGTTTGTTTTAAATTATAGTTCATGTAATCTAAATAAGTTATTCCCAGTCAACGTCTTTAAAAATTTAATGCATTCTCGCACTGACTTTTCTAGAATGAAGCTTCTCATTCATTTAAATGGTATATTCCTATGTAAGATATTTATGTTGGCATTACCATTATTTTTCTTAGTTCTGTCGTATTGCCAAATAAATAATTCTGTTGTGAATACACAAGTTTCGTGATACAACGAACACTTGGCTACTTGTTCAGTTTTTTTCATTTTACATTATTTTAAAAAATTGTTGGAAGCATCTCTGAATATTTTACTAGTACTATATAAATTCAATTACATATATTTAACAGTATTCTGATAAAAAGTTTATTTTAAATTGGTAGCTAAGAAATCGTATTCAAAATAATAGTTATTGAAAAACAATTAGGCTTAGTTAGTATAAAATCTTAATTTATTTTTGGTTTGTAATATTACAATTATGAAGTAGCCAAGGAATTATTTAATATAAAAAAATATATATTTCTAAAAATATCATGTATGTTTTTATTTTAATAATCGTATACATGTGTTTATAATAGAGCTTTTATTTAATAATATGGATAATAATGAAATAAAATAATTCACACATTCTACGTCTAGTGTATACATGAATTAAAAAATCTCAATATTATTACATAAAATAGATCACGAATACTGAATATCTGTTCCATGGATTGTTTTATCTGCATAAAAATATACAATAAATCTATACAATTATTGTACTTTAGTATTTGATGAAATTTTTTCCGGACAATACATCTGGTCGATTTGTTAAGGACCAGTTCTTTCATATTACTCAAATGTAAACCAATATTGGATTTTCATTTCAAATAGAGGGTGTTCATTGATGGATAGAGTTGTTTAGATCTATATATAAACCATACATTCAAATGTTATTTAAACAAGTAGATCTTTAGAATTTAAAAAAGCTTGATAATAGCATCAATACTTATGAATTTATTAAGCAGGAGGTTCACTACTAATTATTGTTTGTTCACAATATATAATTATAATTAAAATTAAATTCACTACACAATTTAATAATAAATTAAAATTTAAGTGAATATGAAATAAATTTTGTTTCGTAAGTTTAACATTTTATTTTTAATTAATATGTGGTACTTTTATAAATTAAAACTTTAGAATTTCATGTTTAATGCATTAAAAAAGTGCAAATTGTCATTATTTGTTAGGAAAAATATTTCAATCGAATCCATAATTTGCAAATTAAGTATTTTTTTTTATTTTAGAAACACTATAATCACATAAGTTTATAAACACAAATTTGGTTAAAATAATATTCTGAAAAACTGAAATTACTTTTGAAAATAAAATATTAATTTTTTAAAATATACAGTTGTTTTTTTGAAATATACAGTTGAGTGATATTTTGCAATATTTGAAATTACTTTCATTTGTATCGTGCACAGTAAATTGAGCGAATTTCAATAAAAAGGAACCTGTAGCTGGAACAAGAATCTTAAAGTTTTTCCAATTTTTATCATCGAGATTAAAACCCGTGCTGACTAATCGGCCTTGAACAATTTATTTTTTTCCTCCTCGCAACAAGTATTTATAACTCGCTCGCATTGATGCAGACTCCCCTTGCCCATCCCTTCTCTTTTCTGAGTACATTAGTTTACAGATCATTTCAAAATAGACGTGCGATTAATTAAATTGAACACAAATAGAATACTGTTTGCTGGGAGCAAATGAGGAGCGAATCACTTTGGAGTTACATGTATCTGTACCCCTTTGTTGACCTATCGAGCGTAAAAAGCCTTTGCAAATTACTGCGTATATTATGCTTTTGCATTTCCATTTCTAATATCAGATTAAACAACGAAAGAGCGCAGACATTCAAGTGCTTGTAGGACAATAGGAAAGTAGGATTACCTATTTGGGTATCGAAAGTTGTCGAGATCTTTCGTGAGTTGCCCGCTCGGCTACCTAAGATAGTTGCGAGACACTGAGTTACCGAAAATAACCTCAGATATAGTCTCCCAATAATATGCGACTAATAATAGGAGACAAATAATGTCCCTCGCAACATATAGGTAGAGCTACTTTCGCTTCGAAATCTCGTTCGAAGTAGTGGACACTTATCTGTGCGATCTTATCTCACGTGAAACGTGAAAATTAATCAAGCATCAAATATCTATATAACTTATGTTGGTAAACATACCAAAATATATGTATATACCTACAACCTAAATACCTGTTTCACTTCGTAAATTTTACAGAAAATGTTTATCGATGTCAATTTGAAAATTTCCAAATTTTCTTCGGCAGATGTTATCTGTGTATTTATCTCAATATTAATCGCAACAAGAAAAAAATATCTTAAACCTATCCTAATGGCTATAAAACGCTTTATAAATCAAAATTTGTACACATTTTTTTTCATATACAGTGTTTATATTGGAAAAATGTAAATACTAGAGTGATACCTATTAATAATTAAAACACAAATTTGGAGTAGTAAAATATTAAACATAACTTACAGAGTTCAAAATCGGAATAGAAAATAACTTTTTCAATTCCTTAAAGTTCTTATTCATCCATTACGTTATTTCAGTCTTTCTTATTACTATTTTCTCTTGATCTCACAGTTCTAGAATTTGTTAGAGATCCAATCTTAATTATCCGTTAATGAAATTATAAATTAATGGGGTTTCAACGATACATTCCACATATTCCCTTCAATTTGTTCAAGGTTAGCTTATGAATGCTTTGGCCTTCGGGTTGAATTAATAATAAAAAGCAATGTGTGGTATCCATTCAAATTAAATATGAGCGCATGCTTGTTTACAAATATGCATAGAATATTTCAATGAGAACTTTGATGCCTTGGAGAATTTTCGCGATTTTTTATTTGAATTTTCATGTAAATTAATTTATATATGCTTTTCAGTACTTTTCAATAGTTCTGCTTGAAAATAATACAAAGAAATGTATTTGATTACAGACAATTTACTTATTCTAGCTAAAAAGAATTGATAAACACCTTGTACTATCAATAGCTGAGTACTAAAGAGAGCAAAAAGTATGCAAATAACATTTACCGTCTCTGACACCTCTATACATGCCGATTTATTCGTAAAAACGTACACATATTATGTCCAAGCTTGGAACGACTGTAAAATTGCGTGCGCAAAGCAGAGGCCGAGGTGAAGCGAAGTTAGTATTTAAAGTCCAAACACGCGTGCCGCAAATAAAAATTGAGGAGTGGGAGTTCCTTAACAGTTTTATCTTGTCGAAGACCGGATACGCGCCTTAACCTCACTCGCCTTTTCTTTCACACGTCTTAGAGTTGTTCTCTGTCTCTCTCTTTTTTACTGTGTACACCATGTACTTCATTCTCTAAGAAGAGCAACTACCTCGATCATAATTAAAAAAAATCACAAAGTTCATAAAATTATAAGCATGTAAAATACGTTCGTAGTTGCTAAAATATATTGTAAGGTACATATGCTTTATTAGTTCTTTGAGTAGATAAAGAATATTCAAATGTGTATAGATATAAAATGTTGATTGTACAATAAAATAAATGGCATCGAATTTCTACGATTATACTTCATATTATGGGTAGCTGTACGTTTATAAAACTGATCAAAATGATAATACAGATGTTATTTTAATTTATGCTTATTGTAATACTTTAAGATGTGTTTTTTACATAGGCAAATTAATTTATGTTTCTCTTCAGTACCTAGTTTAGGTCAGATAAAAAAGACATTGTTTATTATATTATTTTTATTAATCTGCATCTGAATTATTGTATAATCTTTGAGTTGTGAGACGAAGGATTAAATTTCTTAGGATTTTTTACTGATCTTTTCGCTTTTTAATACAAGTTTGTCACTCCTAGTTATCAAAAACTAAGGTCAATATCGTCATAAAATTGAATCCACTAATATACACAAAGAGAAAAATTTAATAATGAGTTCCTATCAAACTTGATAAACGGGAGAAAATCAAATTTGATAGTATTAATTTTGGAACTTTGTAACACTGGTTACTTGACTACGTATTATATTAAAGTATATAATAATATATAAATATATTCACAGAAGTATCGGTAATGAGGTTCTAAAAAATGATGAAGTTAGATCTATTGAATTTTATTGCTCTTAGATTGTTGAACCTTGTGCAGGTGAGCATTACTATATTTTCGCATTACTCTACTCCAATTAAGACCTTGTACAAAAAGGGTATAGATTACTTATATTTAAATGTTAAATACTTTTTCAAAATTGCTTTATTAATTCATTATTACGTGAACTATATTTTTACATGCTAAAATATAATATATACATAATCACAGAATCAAAAGTTTTTTATAATTAAAGAGCATGCTTTTTGTATGTATAAATATAATTATATTTATTCAAGACATTAGTCTATTGTGAGAATTTTTAGAACAACTTAAATAAGAATTTAAAGTATTAACGAGATATGCAATGCGATTTATTAACTTAATTCGATTAAGAGAAAATTCATGAGTTTACGTGTTCAAAAATAAAATAAGTCACGTTTACGAAGAATATTAAGCTGCCATATGAATAAAATTTCACTTGATTTATTACTGCCTTCTGTAAAGACGAAGAAAAACTAAATCGTTAGTGCGGAGGCTTATACAAAATATGTTTACGAGGATATGCTAATATGCTGTATTAAAAAAGTGTAGGGAACGTTCTTTTCTACTTATTTATTAGTAAATTTAACAATTTTTTTTGTTAAGAAATATTACAAACTGTATAAAATTATTTTTCTACTAACTACACTAATTTTCTGTTTGGTGAAATTGAACAATTTGAGTTATTTGTTCAAATGAAATACCGATTCGAATTTGCGTGGTGCATTTGTTACATAATTTAATTTGTTACAAATTGTTAGACATGCAGAGATTCAATAGTATACAATTATTTTTCTATTTGTCTGAATACAAATACTGTGTTGTTAAAATTTTACCTAAATATAAGTATTTTAATGATTGAAGAGTGTGAAATCTTCATTAAAATATTTTAATCTATTATTAAATTAATTATAGGCATCAAGTTTTCTTAAAATACTAACATGTATTGATTTATTTATTTATTTATTACCACAAAATTCGATGATTTCCATCATAATAATGTATGCAATTTATGACGTTATATATTTTAGTGTAGTATAAAAATAAAATTATTATTTTATGGTTTTATTAAAAAATTAAAACTAATAAATATAAAAAAGTTATAAATATTATTGAGACTGCAAGTACAACTACTGTCTTTGTGTGCGCTTAAACCAAATTTAATGTTAGCTTTGTCTGTTTCAGAAATCATCGGTGGTGACGGATGTGGGTCTGTAAACACAAGTTCGCCAGGGAACAAAAGGCGCGGTTTCAGTGGGTAAGTGACCTACGATTCATTGCTCCATCTAAAGTTTTTTTGCTTCTTCTTTATCAGTCAAATCCTATATTTTAAATATTCATAAATTATAATTCTTATAAAATTGTATCATTTACGCATTCCAATTTCTAAGCGTTCGTCAATAGTTCGTGTTAAGGTGACCAAATAAATGGGTATTTATATAAATATTTATAAAATGCAATGTATGTATAAACTGATCAAATTGTAACATGAATTAATTGAACACAGAGTGATTTTCGTCCATGTTTCTTTATATCAATTTGTAAATAAATTTGACGTTAAGGGTAGTAAACTAATTTTTTATTTGCTGTGTTTATTTTTTCATTTTACTTCTGAAAATTATGGGTGATTTAGGAACTTTAGCAATTAGTAATAAGATTGAATATAAGTGTTTGAAGGAGAAATAATTTATAGTCTGTCTCTGTAAGTTTACAGATGTATTACTTGAGATTATACAAAAATGTTACTTCATTGCACATGAATGATACGTTGTAGTTCAAGTGCCAAAAATTTATGAGGAAAGCTGCTACTATCAGAATTTATCTTCGTTTTTAAAACCAATAAATATGCTTAATATATCTAGCAACGTCATTGCAATTAAAAAATTTTTTATGTAATGTAGTTGTAATCATTAAATTTTGTTTTCATAATTCAGATG
This sequence comes from Sycophaga agraensis, assembly GCA_018906755.1. Classification (NCBI taxonomy): domain Eukaryota; kingdom Metazoa; phylum Arthropoda; class Insecta; order Hymenoptera; family Pteromalidae; genus Sycophaga; species Sycophaga agraensis. The sequence continues at coordinate 1,312,577 of JACCIE010000037.1, forward strand.
CAATTATAGAATACAATAAAATATTTCATAATAATTTGGTTAAAATCTGACGTATTTAATGAGTTTTACTTATTTTTATATTTTTGTTCAAAGAATTTTTTAAATTTATAACATTTTACAATATATGAATTTCAAATTTCATAAAAAAAAGAGTTGGACGCTATTTACAAATTGTGTATACTATTCTTTTTTAAAAATTTTCGTAACAGTATTTCAAAAAGTTTTTTGAAACAAGATAGGAGTAAATTATTTTTTTTTAATTTTGGCGAATATAGTTGGCTAATTCAGGAAAATAGATCCATAATATATAAATAATCTCCAAAGCGGAATGAAGTCATTATACTGTGAATTTATTGTATAATATACCGATGTTCTCGTGTTCTACTTTGCATTTTGCACCGTATACATCTATATATACACTGTACATTTTAATTTTTATAAGAGTGCATTGTCGTTTAAGCATAATTATCCAATTATACAAATCAGTTGGCACTACAAAACCGTTAATTAATGAGGTTCAGTTATTTAAGTACACTATAAATATCGTTTTTCGGGTTAAAGAAGCATTATTATACTAGAATTTTCAGTTTAATTGTACAGTAATCATTTAACATAATTGAGAATTTTTGGCAGTATCAATTTTCATATTTAATACAATTTGTATTCCTAAATATTTATCGTTTTAGATCTCACTACAATTTAAATGTTCGTGTATGTATAATATTAAACGATATAAATGTATTACTTGTCATACATTGCACTCCATGTAAAAAGTTGAATCTGTTAAAATCTGTTTAAAAACAAATGTTCATAACTAGTTCATCCTTGTCAGTATTTCTTGCAATGGTTGCTTCATTTTCTATTTTTATTGTCGTTCATTTATTGAATTATTTAATTTAAGTAATCTTTTTCCTGAGAAAATGATGTTAATTAATAAGCATGGGTATATTGTTCCATTTAAATGAAAGTATTAATACCAAGTGCCCTTCTTCGTATCCATATCTTTATGCTTAAAAGTGAATAGTTAGTGAAAAGGAAAAATGAAAATAATCTATAAAGTTAAACTATGTAAATAATTAAGGGAGAAATTAAAAAGATGCGCGACTATGTAGTAAGAATAAATTTTACGTATTAAATGTATACTGTACGAGGTAACATTTTTATAATATCAAACCATAAGAATTTTCTTTAACCAAAAGACTATCTTCGTCCATTTTCAATGCTAAGGTTTGAAAAGTTCATTAGTCCTGATATCCATGTTCTGTATCACGCGACATGTAACCATTTTAGACGAGGGACATACCCTGTTGTAAGAAAGATGGAGTGTGTGCGCTGCGCACTTGGCACTCTTCGAAACTTGGCCGAAATTTGCTGGCTGCAGTATCTTGTGAGCTCCTGATGATACGCCCACAGTCGTACACTTATACGCTGCTGCTAAACAAAACTATATTTAATAACGAGGTTAAACTTGTCGAGGGGAATGAACAAGTTCTGGGCTTTGCAGGGACTTTAGCACGGAGGGACGTGGCAAGACGAGTAAAGGGACTAGGTGTAGAGTTCGTGAAATTGCTTCTTTTCATTATAAAAGCTGGCATTAGTTTCCATTAGAAATCGAATAATTCAAACTGAAAGTCATCGCAGCTTATCGTACATTGCTATTATAAAATATTTAAATTATCCTAATGTAAATGAGAAAAAGATAAATAAATTAATTTATATTCTTTTTATAATTTGTCATATTTTTTGGTACGAAGTTTTTGACTTTGAAGTAATGTAGATATTCTAGAATAAAATGGTTGAACATTTTATGAAAGTGTGTCGTAAACTGATATTTTTGAGGGTTTAGAAACATTATTATATGATAGTTTATGATATTTTACATGTAGGCGTTAGATTTAATTCTATTTTAATTGATTTATTTCTATTTATATTCATTGGTAATCATTAAAAAAATCATATTTTCTTTCACATAAAATGACTGTATTGTAAAATTGTAATAAAGATTCAAAGTCAATTATGAGACTACTGTACTATATCGGAAGTTACATATATAGATTTGTTCTATAACATATTTTCAAGTATCTTGAAAGAATTCTTACATTGTCCGGCTAAATAAATATTTAATAATTGAGATAAGTATTTCAATAATGTGAATGTTACGATCAAACGCAATTTAAAAGAAAGGTTAATGTACGGATCTAAATATATTTGTTAGCTGCATAAAAATCAATTATTCCAATGAGATCGTTTCCGGATTTCTTTTATAATGTAGGATAAGTTTGATAGCTGAATTTATCGAATTCAAACTAAACAGTTAGTAAACATATTAATATGATTGTAAATTTGTTTGCCCTCAGGCGAAAGTGGTTGCCGCCGCCGCTACGTAAGCTTAGCCAGAGTAAGGTAGACAAGTCGTTGGCCAGCTCGGAGCGGCCACCGCCACCTCCGCCTCCGCCACCGCCCACATCTGCCAAGAAGAGCGGTCTCGACAAGTTGTTCAAGCTTCCGAGTTCGGGCGACAAATCGCCACAACAGCCTGGTCTGCAGCAACAACAGCAGCAACAGCAACAGCCGGCGTCGGTATCCGAGAGCGGCTTAGCGCTGACCTCGGCTACAGCGACATCCACAGCGGCCGTGGAGACAATCGGCCCACCGGCGGGCGTTTCCTTGCGCCAGGGCAGCGGTGAGGAGGAGAGCGAGGAGCCGGCGCCGCGCGGCCTCGCCGAGCAGAACGGCGCTGAGGACGCCGAGGACGAGCATCTCGAGCTCCCGCCGCCCATGAAGCCCATCACCGAGCCCATACTCGTGGCTGGCGCCGCCAACGCGAACGCACAGGCGAACAGTGCGCCCGGCGACGAATTACCTCCCAGTCTCGTACGTATATATACATTACTACTAAATTCTTTTGTGGAGGTGGACCTTTTTATCTATCCTATTCTTTTCTTCGACCTCGAATCGATGATGGATTTCCTCTGCATCACAACTTCCAGATGTTACACATTATGCGCCTTTAATGCTGAATCTGAGTTTATCTATGGATCTTTTGATTGAATTCTTTTCAATGTTGAAATTTAATAATAATATTTTTTTCGGTTAAATTAATTTTGAAGTATCTAATTTAAAGAAATAAATGATTCTACATTTAATAGGGTTTATAAAATATATTTTTCTACGTCTTAGCTGAATTTATGTCATTACAACCCTCTCCATATTCAAAAGAATTGAACGAATGACAAAAAAACTTTTCAAAGGTATCATAACGCTTAAAATGCAATGGCAACCGTTGATACAGCATTTAAAAATCTATCACGTCTTTGTCATTAATAAAAAAATTCGTTTGTTAGACATTCCCCTTTCGAATGAGGTCAAAGAAAAGATAGTGCAAATACATTTAAAGCGGCACCTTATCATTAAAAGGCACCTTGAGGAGACACAATTGTTTGTTTAAAATACCGTCCAAATACGTTAGAAACCTTAAAGCTCTTAGAAAAAATCTTTTAATTATTGAGAAAGTCGATGATAGATAAATATTATCAGAAAATTTAAATTGAATGTGTATAGTTACGAATAGTTTGCTTAAAATAAAATTAGCCTGATATAAAGAAATGATTAAGTATTTTATTAAATTTTGGTAAAAAAATATATTTTTTCTTGTGTATTTTGTATCTTGTGCTCTAAAATTTATTTACATCATATCACATTTAAAGATATATGATTCTAAAACTTTGATACTTAACTTTGCCTTCTAAAAAAATGTAAAACATCTTGAATTTTCTAAAAATTATTTAATAATTTGATTCGTAAATCTGTCCTGCGCGAACTAATGAAAAAATGAAGTAAAAGACGTTGACTGATTAAATTCAATCGTAAATTTCAAATATAATAGAAGATATCGTAAAAACTTGCGAGTAATCGAAGCCATCCAAGTCGGTGAACCGTGTCTTGTAATCTTCGAAAAAGTAACGAGTCTTAAAGGAGACGAGTTTAGTCAGCGATAAGCAAAAAGCGTTAATGATAAGCTCTGAAAAAACTTCGCTTCATATTCCAAAGCGCCCGTATGATCTTTTCTACCGGCCTGCAGCCTTTTGTTCCTCAAAATGTCGTATAAAATGTATTAGAGTACTAAAAAGATACATTTGGTATTTTTATATTACAAAATGATGTAAATTTTGTTTCAATCTAGGTGGCGGAAGGTTCGATTAAACCACTCGACGGAGGCAACTCTACTAGTGCTACCAGTGCAACCAGCGCCGACATTGCCGAAATCGAGCAGATAGTCAAAGAGCGAATGGTGAGCGTTTAATTACTATTATTTGATGTTAGCGTGTACAAGACAGTAAATAGAATCGGCAATTTACTATAAAAAATCTGCTGTTTGAATTACAGTAATACGTTTTTCTCAAACTGCTTTTAACTACGAATCGCGATTGTATTTGTACGCGACTCAAAGTTTTTTTAAATTAAAGCAGATCTATCTCTTATTATTGAGAATGATGTTTCCGAATCGTTTTAGTGCTATATGTAAATTAGTAAGACATGGATAAGTTATCATTGAATAATTGAATTTAAAATACAAAAGTATCTAGAGATTATTATTTATTGGTCAGTGGCAAGGAAATAGAGGTCGCGGAATCTGGAATGATTCACAATTAATGAGCGCATATACTGGTTTATTAGGAGCAACACAGCACGGAAAACCGCGAGCGAAACATTACCGGCAACAACAGCGTGAGTAGTAGCAGTGCGCCGGGAACGCAAGCGCGTACGCCCGTCAAACTGGGCTCAACGACTATGGCCTCCGGGGCCTCGAGCACCGACACGCCGAGCCTGGGTACCTCCTTCTCGTTGACCAACGCCTCAACGGAGAGCGAGGAGCCGCCTTTAACAACCGGGGACGATCCCGAGGCGACGGCCCTCGCGAAACGTCAGTTCGTCATCCGGGAGCTGGTCGAGACAGAGCGCGACTACGTCAACGACCTGCGCCAAGTGGTCGAGGGCTACATGGCCTTGATGCGTGACCCTGCCACCGACGTACCACTGCCCGACGACCTCAAGGCTGGCAAAGACAAGATGGTCTTTGGCAATATCGAGGCCATGTACGAGTGGCATCGAGAGTGAGTCTATACCCTTCATCCGCGCCCTCGCCTATTCCAAGAGATCATTGTCTCATTGTCTATTTTATTTTCATCGGTGCTTCGCTGTGCAGTTGCTTCTTGAAGTCCCTGGAGCACTGCCTCGAGCGGCCAGAGGAGCTCGGCCCACTCTTCAAGCGTTACGAGAGGAAGTTACACATGTATGTCGTTTACTGTCAGAATAAACCAGTCTCCGAGTATATCGTATCCGAGTATATCGACACGTATTTCGAGGTAAGATCTCAAGGTGCAATATTTTCAGTACACGATTCGCTACTAAAATATTTTTTTATCATCTATAGAAACGATTTATTGGTTCTAGTGATAAGACTATACCTTAATTATATTGAGTATCAAACAATGTGCAACTATTTATTTTAAATCCTTTGTCGATGTTTAATGAAATATGAAATCAATTAAGTCTTCTCGACATTAAGTTCTTTTAGCAGATTTTTTTAATATTATACCCCATAATATAACTAGATTATTAACTAAAACTTAATAAATCAATTTACAATATTAAAAAATATTCATGTCTAATGCAGTAAAATGTTTTCTCATTTGTTTACGTTACATACAATAACTAGCTTACGCGCGAGGTAAAATCGATTACAAAACCACATACTTGTTTTTAAACAATTTTTGTTCTTTGCACTAATGTAGGAACTTAGGCAAAAACTGGGTCATCGACTACAGCTCTGCGATCTTCTTATAAAGCCGGTGCAGAGGATCACCAAATATCAACTTCTGCTGCGCGAAGCTCTTAGGCTAACGGAACGCACACAACGACTTTCTGAAATCGAGGGTCTCAGATCAGCGGCCCACGTTATGCGAGTCATACCCAAGGCGGCTAATGATATGATGGATGTTGGAAGACTGCAGGGCTTCGACGTACGTGTATTTTCTTTTATTTAATCGACTAAATGCAGTTTTTTAAAATTAAATATGGTTTTAGGGGAAAATAACTGCACAAGGTAAGCTTTTGCTGCATGGACCACTAATGGTTGCGGAGCTTTCCCAGATGCCAAGTCGAGGACGAGAATGGCAGGTGTTCCTCTTTGAACAGAATATTATCTTTAGTGAAGCTGTCGGTAAAAAGACTCAATTCACAAACCCTGCATACATATACAAGGCTCACATTCAGGTAACATATTTTATAATTATTCTTAATTCGAAAAACGCCTTTTTATGAATTTTTTACATTACGGTTGATGAGAGGTTGAAAATAAAAAAAATAAAAGAGGATTTTAAAGTTCAATTGTATCTCACAGGTCAATAAAATGAGTTTGGAAGACTCACCGGATGACCCTGATAAGTTCATAATTCGTTCGACGGATCCGCGTAAACCCGGTCTGGGTTTTGTATGCAACTGCTGCCCAGTTTCGACCGATGAGAGTACTTTGGGTAGTGTTGGTGGTTCTGGAAGCACCTCAGGAAGTCCACTCAGGCGACAGGAGTGGGTCGACACCATAACTTCTATACTCCAGACGCAACGCGACTTCCTCAAGGCGATACAATCGCCGATCGCCTACCAAAAGGAACTTACCAAAGACCCACTGTAAGCTGGCTCTCAACATCTTCTCACAAAAGAATCCCATCCGGGAAATTTGACAAAATCGACAAATTAACCTGCATCTTTCCTTTTAATAGTATTCTCTAACAGACATGTGACCTCACACTTACATATACACTTATGCGCGCATACAAACACCAAAGACAGAACCAAACTTCACGAATTAAAAAGTGAAAAATACGTACCTCTGAGAATTGCTGTTTTATCGGCACTTGCATTTATATGTAGTTGATCCCTCGTTATTCGTACCATATCATCAACTTTTCATAGCTTATAGTAAGGAAATTGAGTATTTTTAAATATGCTTGCAATTAGGTATACTATATTTAAGTACGAAATATATGAAAACGTATATTCTACAACAGAAAAGGTACTTTGACACTTGTCTATTTTATCAGCCAAATAAATATCGATAAAACAGAAATTTTCGATGGTATTATTAATCCTGACAAGACAAAGTAATAATAATGGTAAATAATTAACATTTAAGGATTAACGCTTCAAGAAAAAGCAAAAGTAATAAGACAGCTCTCACACTACTCGACTATATTCTAGTCTCTAACGCTCGATCTGTGAATAGTCGTCGGCCCGACATATTTTTGTATATTTTATATAAAGATAATGATATATGATACTGCTGTATGCGGCGGCAAGTGTAATCGCCTTGTGCCCCTAAGTCCCTATGCAGACACTAAAAAGTATGCACTTTTCTAATCCCCTTTAGAACAAGTTCATGATCTTCACAAATAATACATTAATCATCTTTCTGCAATTTTGAAGCATCCAAGATAATGTCCTTCACTTCCCCTTTTAAACTATATATATATTTGTACTTTTGTGTTTGTTCTAATTTAATACCAATTTTATCTCCAATTTAAAAGAGAACAAAATCCTTCGTTCACTCTGATCTCCTGGTAAAAGGATGCTTCTGAAAAACCTTGAAAAATATACTGTTTATTCTAGAAGATTTAACTTTCCTTAGTGCAAACAAAATAGTAGAATCTGTTATTTTAAAAAAATGAAATAATCATTTTTATTAAGCGCAGTTTCAACGATTTTCAGGCATTCCTTCAAACCAGGATTGCCTTTGCGCGTAATCTTTGGCTTCTTACAAAAGAAATATATCTTCAACGATCAAATCAATCATTTTTAAGAATTGTAAATTTTAGTATGTATAACAAAGGTTTGAAAATATGTTTCTCTAGTCTTTTCCAACACAAAGATAAACAAAAATTTTAAGTAGAACTTATCCTGTCACAATCTATTTCTGTCTTTTTCTTCAACGGAGCCTTTGAACGCGTAATAATCCGTTCCAATGTGCATAATTATACATACGTGTATGTATGACGTTATATAAAGTACGTATTGCTATGGTCGTATATATAATATAAATACAAATATAAATAATTAACAAAAAGGAAAGCGAGAAAACAAAAAATATCGAAATAGCGCGGCACGCTCTTCTAGTCGGTGTGTGGATAAACCATAATTAAAGGATCATGTCACTTCAGTGATAGTGTGTGCGTTATTTGCAGTATGGCGCTGAAAATGTACGATATATTTATAATAATTTTAATAACGTTTATAAATCAAGAAAAACAACAAGCAAAACGAAAACACCTTGCAATTATCGCGCTTCGTAGCTCCCGGCGCAATGGTGTTTACCACATTGTAAATATTACAAACAAAAAAAATGGAAGGAATACGTACAACTCGGAAGAAAAAAGATGATACAGCAACGGAAACCAAAAAAGTGAAAAATAAAAATTACCTTATAATGGACTCGTAAGCGTAAAACTTTGTTTAGAATAAATCTTCAATTGACCAAGAATCTCTGTCGCGTAGTCTGTAACTCCTTCATTCTCCTACTTCCCAAAATAAGTGTGCGTTATTCTTCTTCTTTCTTATCACAAGTGTTGTTTTTTTACCAAATTCAAAAGCACTTTAGAGGTTATTAAATCTCAACATTCACTTCTTTTTTCTGTTATTGACCAGCTTACATTTTTTAAATTTACAATGTAACTATGCTGTACTTGTTTCGAACATATTTTATTAACTGCTTGTTATTTTTTATTTTTATAAAAATGCAGTACCAGACGTAATGCGATTTTTGACAGTTGTATGTACGACGGAATTCATACTACTCATCGACGGATCTTACGGAACTATTATTAACTACTACTAACATGGTTGTGGATCTGTACATAATTCGAATCGTAATTTTGTCTTGCTTTTTACGATTTTATCCTATTACTACTTTTAAGCATTTGCACATTAATAGTTTATGTTTTATGAATGTTTTTAATCCTTTTTACTGAATATTAGTTTACCATTAGTGATTTTTTTCAATGTTGTAATTAGGTTGCAACAATGTACATATATTAATATTGTAACAAAAAGTAAGAATTTATTAAATTTATTGAATTATATAGGAGAAATAATCTTAATTGGGCATTTGTATTAATTAAGAATTTTATAATAATTGTAAAATTCTTATGTTTTAAAACTAAAATTTCTGGACATAAAGAGTCCGAAAAAGTTTTATTTTTCAAAAATTTCTAACAAGATTATTTTACAATTTAAATACAAATAATGTTGTATTTTACAATTTATCGTTTTTAAAACAATTATCAATATAAAAAATTTCATTTATTTTTAAAAAGCAAGATCAAATTGCTTGTGCTTTAGTTGGTTTGGTAAAAATGGCTTCAAGTACATACGTACCAGCGAAGAACGAGGACGAATACAATTTGAAAATCGATAAACCGGAATACACGCGGGTACTGTATTTTTATTACAATTCATTTATGATTTGCTGGCATGCAGTCGCGGTTCGACGCCGGAACCCACGTCTTCGTCGTCTTCCCGTTCACTTCTACCAGTCAGCGTGAGCAGGGACTGCCAGGATTCGAGATCAAGCAGCGCCAGCAGCAGCCCGGCTCGTAAGGGCCAGCCGATGATGCACCGTTCGCGTACCGGTGGCCCTCTAGATGCCGGTGGCACGGATATGCCTAGAACACCCAGTCCTACCAAGAGCAAACTGAATTTCCTCGAGGGATTCCGAAATACACTGCGCGCTCGTTCGCCAGTACGCATCGGCTCCGTACCGGTGAGCAAATATGCAGATATTCACATACGTGAACTTTGCAAATATTCTAACAAGACGCAGACAAGGGCTAGTTTTCATTCTTTAAAGTATACTGTAATTACTTTTCCGTGTTTAATTATTAAGTAAATTTGAAGATAACTTTTTTGAGTAAATAGACAAATACAGTTTAATTTCTTTAATAACAAAATTTACTATTGCATAATTGTTTTTTGTACACTTGTCGTATAAATAATATTTTTGTAATCTATAATGATCTCCAGTTATAGATAATTGAATTATATATATTCGTGATTATTGCAGACCGTATAACATGTTTGCAAATTATATCAGTAGTCATCAAATGTATTGTTTATAATTATATGCAGTATTTTATAACGTGCTATAAACCGTGTAATATTAATTTCTTTATTAGAATACTTTATGAAGAACAGTTACAAAGTTTACTAATTATTGTCACCGCGGGATATTACCATTTGTAGTTTTACGATCTGGTTTTTGTTTCAAATTTCGATAACTTTTTTTTATACTATATGAATGACAAAAAAAATTAATATGTCAAATAACACTGCTAGATGTGTTGCTTTGCTCATATTTTAATATTACTTTATTATGATAGACATTCGGCTAACTATCAAACTAGTTTTTAATATTTCAAATATATTTAATTCTTTTACAAAGTAAGAATCTATATTTACTATTATGAATTGCGGCAATAAAAATTTTTGAACAAAATTTAGGACAGATGAGTAAAATCTAATAAGTCAAGCATGCGAAGTAAGATTTTTTTTCTACTAATATAAACTACTGCTACATGAACTGGAGGGTTTACTCGTAAAAAAATTTTGATATTAATTTTCCTTATCCAAGTTTTTAAAACAAACATTTACTTATGCAGACAATAAAATTAAGAAATTAAAAAATTTTTACATCTATTAAAAGAATGTTGCTCTCTTGACTAATATATCTTAATTGCAGCTAAGGGATACAACTTCTACTTCTTCATTTTTCTCTTGATGTCTATCTATAACCGCTCTCTATTGCCTTGCCTTTTGTCGTACTAGCGACAAACCTGCATACTTTTACTGCTAAATCGGATTCGTGATTAAATATTGGGGGTGCAAAAAGAAAGAAGGAAATAATTAAAAAATGGTGGTGGTGTTTGATAATTGAATAGTGATGCATTTGGTCAAGGGCAAACAAGTATACAAGGTGATGGACTGAAGTAAAAGTGTACTAATAATTCTAAAGCAAGGAGAAAATTTCAATAGGAGCGAGTCTATACTCTATCGACGAAACAAAAACTTTTTATTTCATCGTTAAGAATGCAATATCTTTTAGTGACTTTTTTCCCTTTCTTTTATAGGTTATATATTAATTTACTTTCATGTCGGTTTCGTGGTACTCTGTGTCCTTTGGTTAAAAAATTCCATTCATTGTAAAATCATCCACGATAGCGTTTTAAATATACTATATTTAATTCATATTGAATAAATAGTTAAAATTTCTCAAAAACAGATTTAAAATTGTACTTTTATAGAATGTTGTATTAAACTATTGTATTGTTCTATGTACGGTATACATATCAGTGTATTTTAGTTTAAAAGACATGTTGTATTATGTGTAGAATCTGGTAATCGTAAAATTATTTTTAGACTACTAATTTTTTATCGGAAGACCAATATAATAAGAGCTATATGTTTTTACCAATACTAGTGATATCTATGTACACAGTATTATTTCTTTGGTGTATCTCATGTTAATAACATTTATTTCGAAATAGAATCAATAAATTTAAAGTAAATGTAAATGATCTCAAAATATAATGGATAGGTGGAAAGATTCCTATAGCATGTTGTTTCTCCGCAAAAGTTGGAGCATGATCAGAACATATAACTACCACTATTACTACAATTTCTTCTAGTACTACTACAACTATTATAACTGTTACTACTATTTTTTTACTTCTACTGCTTCTACTTCTTCTACTACTGTTATAATTCACAAGGAGCATTTTTTACAACTATCTTTTCGGTGAGAGATCGTATCAACCTTTCTACAATAACAACTTTTGTTTTTATTTTCTCTTATTGTATATAAATTAAACTTTTTGTTAAGTAATTAAGAGCTTTTAGATTATTTTTTTTCAGCTTGCAATTTTTCGATTGTAGACTAATCATGCAATTTTTAACAAAGCCAACATTCAAAATATAAATGCAAATAATGCAAATATTTGTAAACTACTTTTGTAATTGACTATTAAAAAAGTATTTACACACATGCTTAAAATTTCTTTGGTTTTGTACGACGTATGATTATTTTATTCAAGTTGATTTTTGTAGTTTAGCTTAGATTTTCTCAAGCTAGTAAAGTAAATACTTATAAAAGTATGTTATTCAATATTGTATTTGCAAAAATTGTTTTGCTCATAAAATGAAATATAAATAGATGTCAACTTTTTAAAATTAAGTTGTAACTGACTACGGGTAAGTTAATGTAATATTAATATTTTAAATGACGTATATAATATTATGATATTTTAATACTTTATGGTAATGAGAAATTATCTAGCATATTATAAATAAGTTTTAATATGGTGTATAGTTACTATAAAGTTGTTGGTGAAAAAACTGAGATGCATGTTCTATAAAGTCATTTTATTACGAAATAATGAAATGTAAGAAAACGAAAAAAACAAAAATTAATTTAATGTATATATTTAATACTTTATCAGATACACGTTGATGAAAGGTAGATAAATAAGTTAGAATGATATTTTACAATCAATTTAAAAGTAATCTTAAACATCTTCCAATAATAATCATAAATAATTATTATCTAGCTATGATTAAAATATTATGAAAAAGTTAAGAGTAAAGTTTGTAAATTATCAATTAGCGAGGCATTCTGCAAAAATATACATTTTGTTTAACAAAAGGAATATGCTTTAGATTCGTATTAATGTCTAGTTTACATTAATAAGTAATAATTATTAAGTAATTGAATAAGAGCAATAATAAATGTGTACTGCATGATTAATTATATAAATCTTATAAATCGATCTTAGGGTAAAGAAACGCGAAACGGTTTAAATGCATCAGTTTGAAGATGACAGTTCGTAGAAATTTAACTATATAATTATACAGGTGAGCCCTGGCGCCCGAGTAAGGTTGGCGGCCGATTGGGGTGCGTTGAGGGCTGGTGAAGAGCTGATAGTGAAGCGTCTTGAGGGCAACGGCCTCGTGGTCACGCAAGCTGAGAATGCTAAGCAGGAGCATTGGATCCCTGCCAGTCTCATACCCAATTCCTCTGTAAGCCGTGCCTGGTCTTTCAGGCCACGCAAGGCCAATGCTGAGCGTATCGTTCCTGATGCTTTAGCCGGACATGGAGGCAATATCAAAAACCTTACCTACGCTCCGCCTCTCATTACCAGCGCCCCGACCCCCATCAAAGTCAACTCCGGAGAGGTTGCAAGGCTCGCCCTACAAGTCTCACAGGTAACTATAAGGTTTCAATGTTACTCAATTTATAACTCACAAATGACAGTTGTAAGCGAAAAATCATACAGTGCCTTTAAAAATTTTATCTCTGTTGTTAAAGTCTATTGTTCTTTTTTCAAATCAGTATTAAAGTCCATTATTATTATTTTGTCTTTAATTTTATTTTGAATTTCTTATAAATTATAAAGAAATATGACACCATTGAATTATTATTTAATTTGTGAAAATCAGAGTACAATCAAGTAACTAAGCAAAATATAAATAAAAATAAATAGAAAAAATAAAAATTTACAGGCTGAAGGTGCTGTAGTCGTTTGGCGACGAGAAGGACAAGAAAAAGATATTATAGAAAACGAAAGATACAGACTTCGACAAAGTGCTGGCTTTTTCTATTTGGAGATAACGAGGTGTAGGCCCGCTGATTCTGGAGTGTACTGTTGTACTGTCCAATGCGATAATGGCTCCTGTTCATCGAGGATCCACTTGACCGTCACCGGTATGTAATCTTTTATTTTAATGAATATTGGATCCTTCTAAGATGCACAAATCAATTAATATTCGCAATAATTTATTATCGTTATAAATGCAATAATTTATATTATGTAAATAAATAAATGATTGAAAACTGCATATAGTTACATTTGGTGCAGTTAATCGATTCATTATGTCAGTTTGTTTTCAAGCTTTAAATAACGAAGAAAATACTTTATTAAATTTATTTTCACTGTGAACATGTGTTAAGGGGAATACTAAATTATTTTATTTTTAACATAAGCAATTCGTACATTCTGTACAAGATAATCTATCTAGCGTTTACATTTTAATAGTATAAAAATGTAATGTTATAATTTAGTTTGTAGATGTAATTTAGTAGATGCGTTATTATTTAGTTATATCAATTTGTCGCTTAGGTGGGACAGGAACAACATGGGCACGTGTCCTCGACTCGACGCGTATCGAAGTGGATTGGGAGGGCCAGGAAGTTGGAAAGTGCGATGTGGAATATCGTTCCATGCCCTCGAGTAATTGGACAACGGCCCTTGAGGATATAGAGAGTCCACCAGTGGTCCTTGACCTCCTCCCGGGTGCCAGCTACAGCTTCCGTGTGGCAGGCAAGAACGGCAGTCACACATCTGCCTCGCCCGTAGTAAACCTACCGCTTGGCGACGGAGCCGCCTGGGAAGCCGAACAATTCGTCGCTAGGTGAGTGCAGATCTCGAGATGATAATGCCCATTCTGTTATAAAAAAAATAATAATTCTAAATAATAATAATTATTAATTTATTTTATAATCAATCTGTTGCACTGACCAAACGAACCTTATAATTCAGGTACTTGGAACTAGATGAAATCGGAAAAGGAAGATTCGCTATGGTGCGGCGTGCTCGAGATCGCGGTACCGGTCAAGAAGTCGCCCTCAAGCAAACGCCGCGACAAAAGCAATCCAGGTCTCTTACGCGTGCCGAATATGACCTCCTTGCATCCACACATCATGGAAATATTGTTAGAGCTTTTGCACTCTTTGAAAATGCACCGCAACTGGGGGTGGACACTATTGTCCTAGAACTGTAAGTATTCTCCACCTAGAATTAGTTTTAAAAACTATATCTGTGATTGACATTATTTGCATTAATCAGTAACATATAGTAATCACCTGTGATTAATTGTGATTTCAATGTTATAATGCCATTTAGTGTAAGAGGGCCCACGCTGTTCTCCTACTTGAGCAAAAAAAGCGAGTACACGGAAAGCGCCGCGAGCAAACTTGCGAGCCAACTCCTTTCGGCCCTGCAGTGGCTGCATCAGCGAGACAAAGCCCACCTTGACCTTAAGCCGGAGAACGTTCTTGTCGATCAGGATACAGGCATTGTCAAGCTTATCGACCTCGGTGAGGCGGTGCGCGGACCTGTCGAGGAGGTTGTTCCTCCAGCGGACCTTGAGTTTGCCGCGCCTGAGTCCGTTCTCGGGCGTCCACTGGGTCCCTATACCGATATTTGGGCTGCTGGAGTTTTTATCTATGTGCTGCTCAGGTTAGTTTATGCTGCAAATCAACATTATTTCAATTACTTATCAAAATTCACTTTTTATTTTCCTTTTCCTTGGCTATTGGAAGCAGTTTTTGAAATTCAACTTCAGCAATACAAATTTAATAAAAAATAATTTTCATTAACTAATTAAAAGATGTATTTGTTTTAGTGGTCTTTCTCCTTTCTTGGATGATTCAGTTGAAGAGACGACAACAAACATTCTAAAATGCGATTTCTGTTTCCCTGATGAACACTTTGAGATGATATCAAACGAAGCCAAGGATTTACTCAGTAGGCTACTTTGTTTACGCAGCGAGGACCGAGCTACGGCTGAAGTTTCTTTGGCTTCGCCTTGGTTTAAGGTAATTTCATTGACTCAAATAAGTTTGTTTCAAATTTTTTAAATTAAAGATAATTCAATGTAATAGTAGTTCAATTTTTTTTTGTCCTTTAGGTTTCTAAAGGTGCTACAATACCTTCGACAAGAATGGTGGCGTTCACGGAGCGACGAGCGCACTGTTCTAAATCACATCGAGATCATCGCAATAGTTTTTACACATAAGTCACCCGTAGCTAATTATAAAATGCGAGTTATATTAATTTACGTGTAAATACATATTTAAATTTTGTAAATTGACCTGTTACTTATTTTATTCCATTCCACGTGAGCACGCGCGAACGCACACAAACAAATATTACATTTGAAAAAATGTTTTAATTCTTTTTTTTCGATTTTTCATACTAATTTATGTGAATGTATAAGTATTTGTAAATGATTCGTGAGACTACTCTAAATATCTTTTATGTCGAATAAAGGTCAACAAATTCTTGAACAAATAAAATCACATATTTTTTAACTTCTAGTTGTAATATTACCTTGGTTAAACATTAATCCATTTCCAATTTTAATAAGTACATATTTAGTCCATTTAAAATTACTGCGTTTCTTTTTTTGATCATTATTGATATTAAAATTTCCCAATATAATTAAATTAATTAATGTACATTTTCATATAATTTGATGATGTATTTATTACAGGTAAAATGTTTTCCAAAATGCAAGAAGTTGATAATTGCAATGAAATTTTTTGAAAAAGTAGCTTATATTGTTAGAATGCATGTTTAGTTTGTATTCAACTTATTTAATTACTTTAAATGATTGAACGCTTTTTAAAGTTCAATCCTTAAACTTAATGAAATAATTTTTTAATCTTCTGTAGTATTATCAAGTAATGCTGTACACAGAATTATTGAAAATAAAAGCTCTAAAATTCTACCGTGCAAAAAAAAGTAACCTTGCTCTATAATCAAGCTTGTGGTGCTCTCTCTGGAGTGCTCCTGCTGATAGGGCCCCATGTATAGTCTGTCACCTGGTCCTGACATCGCTACGGGGCCAGGCACTGCCTGTCGCGAGAAACTGCTGAGGATCCGTGGCCTCCCCGGAACCGTCGCGGTTTCGTTTCAGTTCACTGAGATAAGATCTACCTGGAGACTGTAGCTTACGTGCTGAACTTCCTCTTCCTTTGTCCTTCACTCTCTTGGCACTTCTATCTTTCTATTGGGGTGGGCATTTGGGGTCGGCCTCCCATGACTTGGTTTACGCGCGCTCCGTTCGCTCGGGCATGGCTCTGCTTCCCAAAAGGTCACTCGTTTTGGTTTTAAATTTGTAATCACACATTAATTTAGTGGGAAGGATGTCTTCGGTTAGTCCTTGTCTCAGCAGTACTACCGTCCAGGGACAGTAGACCTATCGACGTCAGGAGTAATCGATTAAATGGACGAGGAGTCAATTAGTCCTTGTCTCAGAAGTACTACCATCCAGGGAAAGTAGACCTCCGACGTTACGAGTAATTGATTGAACGGGAGAGGAATCAGCTAGTCCTTGTCTCAGAAGTACTACCGTCCAGAGATAGCAGACCTCCGACGTCAGGAATAATTGACTGGTGGGATGAGGAATTAGTTCACCCCTTGTCTCAGAAGTACTACCGTAAAATACAGTAGACCTCCGACGTCAGGAGTAACCGGCGGAGTATCCCCCCGTTTTAGGGGAAATCTCCTTTGAGCTCTTTTCTCTTACCGTTACAAATTATTATAATCGAAGGTATTGGTCGTTACATAATTTGCGTATTGATTTGTTTTTCTTTTAATAGAGTAATCTCGTTTTTGAATGGCGCGGATCGAACCATTATTAGTGTTTCTTTAGTTTTTATACTTATTTTATATTATATATTTCTATCGCGTGTGGGGTTTTTTAGAAAAGGAAAAACTATTCTCTGTTTAACTGAATACACGATTTTTATACAATAGAACATGGTCCGGTCATAAACGCAACGGGCGGTATCGGCGCTCGGTTCGTCCGTGGGTTTCCTTTATAATATATATATATATAATTAAAAATAGTGGAGCGTTATGCAGGATGTAACATTGCTAATATCAATGACAGGTACTTCAGCTAAAACATCTGCAGTATCATTATTGTCAAATGATTCTGTAAAGGATAAATATTAAAATACTTTATAATATTTTATAAATTATATTACTATTACTTATGATATTATGAATTATAATAACATAAATGACTGAATTATTATTTAAAAACTGAAATTATTATATCATTACCATCTGTCAATTGCACTATTGGTTCGATTGTTTATTTTTTTTTATTTTATTCTATGGAGCTGAATGAAATATTTTTTGACGAATAAGAACATGATGGTAATCATGTTATCCTATGATGAATTGTATATCATTATCAATTCTATTTACATCCATAGGTGTGACTGCTTGAAATTCAGTATCACCATTCCAATCACCATTCAAATATAGCTCTATTACTATCTGGCCTTTAATATGTAAAGTTTTTACTACTACAGATTATTATGAGCTCTTTACAGTTTACGCTTTGTCTGGTCATGGAAAACCACAAAAAGCATCAGACTATTTTAAGCCGTTTATTTTTGAAATAAATTTACTATCGAAAAATGGAATAATAATTAAAAATATACATTTTAATATAAAAATCAAATTTTTATCTACGACACCCCTGCCAGGGCCTTTGTTAAACGCATTGTAGGTCACGCTGCATTTAATGCAAGCGAAAGATGTACAGTCATCGGAAAAAAAGAAGACCATGTAATATATTTATTGAAACAAATGCTGAACAGAAAACTAATGAGGATTTTCTATCCTTTAAGGTTTCAGAGCATCATATTACTCCTAGCCCAGTTTTATTAATCAAACCACCGGTCAACGTGGTATCACAATTTATACTTATCCTATGCACCTTACATCTTTGGGTACAACAAAAAGAATTTTGGAAACATTACTGGCACCATCTTCCAATAAGATTAAATTGAATAGTGAATTGAAAAAAGGATTGGATAGACGAGCAAATTTCATCCGAAAGGATATACCTGAAGAATTTAGAAGAAAAATGAGAAATAGCAGTCAATTCGCTAAATATAAGGCTGTAGAGTACAAATTTTTTGCCTCTATGCTTCACCAGTTGTATTAGAAAAAAATTGTATTAACTGAATTTAGTAATCACCAAATGCTTCTTATTGCAGCTTGCCTCAAACTGAGTAATACTGAGTAGTTGTTGTATGTTTCTTTCTTCTAATAGAAACATTATTATTACTACAACAAAAGAGTGATTAACACTTTTGTTGAACAATCTATTGAAATTTATGGTAAAAAATTTTGTTCTTTGAACATACATAATTTAATTCACCTAAGCGATGGTATCCAAAGCACAGGTTGTAATTTGAATGACAAGTACTTTTTCATTTAAATTATATCTTGGAAGTATTGCTAGTAGTCTTCGATCCACACATCTGATTGCTCAATATTTTAAAAGAATAATAGAAAAGGAAACATTTATCAGAAGAAAAGACCGTAATCAAACAGAATTTAAAGTTTTATCAAAACAAAAAAAGGTGTTCTAAAAATCAATTTCCATGAAATGATTTTGAGTTGTTCATATCCTAACTCTACCGTACTTCTGCAAAATGGGAATGTCGCAGTTATATGTGAAATTATATTGAG
Organism: Sycophaga agraensis; assembly: GCA_018906755.1. Classification (NCBI taxonomy): domain Eukaryota; kingdom Metazoa; phylum Arthropoda; class Insecta; order Hymenoptera; family Pteromalidae; genus Sycophaga; species Sycophaga agraensis. Next base: position 1,331,959 of record JACCIE010000037.1, read on the forward strand.
TAAGAATAAAACTCTTTTTGTTAAAGTTAAACATTATACATAAAAAGAAGCAGTATTTAATTAATAATTCAGTCAGCATACCAATAAATAACATTATAAAAAAATGGTTGTATTTTAAATTAATTTTTGTAGTGAAGAAGATTACAGATTTTTTGTTGTACCTTTACTATATTAAATATATTTAAATATTTTATCATTAGATTAATTTAAATTTCTACTTATCTGACAGCAATTATGTGAATGAAATATGTCATATGTTGATTATTTACAAAAAAATGTTTTTAACTATGCACTTCTATTATTTATCATTATTAGAGTGAGTGAACACGATTAACCTCTTAAGTCATTAAAAAAGAACCTTATTGGTACATTTAATCACTGCTATAGCCACAGAATATACCCTGATGGACACTGCATTATATATGTATTATATATAATCTGAGTACATTTAGCCCAGTTTGTCACGAGAATGTGTTGAGAGCTGAACGGAGTAACTGGGCATAATTTTGACAATATTCTCGCGACATCGTGAAATTGTCGGGATCATATCGCAAAATTCTACTCTTTAATTCAGCAGGGTATTTCTATCTTTAACTTTATTAGTATCGGCATTCAAATGCGGAACCAGAAAGAACATTTTCTGATGTTAATGAATTAAAAATAAAATCAAACGGGAATAGAATTATTAAATGCACAATACTTTATACGATCTGTTGGTCAAGCATTCAATTTAAATAGTTTAAATTTTTTAAATGATTTTAACTAACTTACTTTTAATTAACTAACTAATTAACTTTGTAAAAAATTAGTCTAACCGAGTCAGTGATTTAATGTTATTTTGTATACTTTGTTAGCTGAAAATGTCTGCACTTTGCGTAAAACGCGCGGGAAATCGCCTAACTAGCCTATGCTGAAAAAATAAAAACATACCGCAAATTGCGAAGCCTCCATACAGCAAATTATAAAGGTTGCCTTGCCTTTAAACGAGCACAGCAATAATACAGCAAAATCCTAAAGTCCAATACGCATAAACCCAAACCCAAAATTATAGAATCGGTCCCGTACGTAGAAAGAATTCCCCTCCCTAAAAATAAAAATTACATAAACAAACCAACTACATCCAACTCACTAATGAGTATGTTAATAAACAAACAGCAAAAATATACTCCCGGGCCGCCTAATACAAGCAGAGTAGAAATTGTCCAAAGCAAGCAGCAAAACCCACCCGAAACAATAGATAACGTAACAAATTAGCTCAACGAAGTGAATCAATTAGCCCTTAATATAATGTTAGGAACTATGTCTAAGCCCGAAGCAATACAAGCCATAACAGCCACGACTACCAAACTACTAACCTTCGCGTTTAAAAATGGAAAGTTCATATAATACGCTGTTACGTCCTGCGTAACGCTTCCATATTTTAATTTATTATATATATATATATACACATATACATATATAAAACTTATAAAGGGAACCGAGAAACGAATCGAGCGCCCACACCACCCGCTGAGTTTACGACCGGGCCGGCACACGTGCACCGCCGAGCCCCTTTTTCACACTCTTCAAGTAGCCTCACGACCGATTCCTCCGATCATAGCGAATTGTAACAATAAGAGAAAAGAGCTCAAAAGGGATTTCCCCCAAAACGGTACCGACGCTTCCCTCACCACCTCTCTTCTCTCTCTCTCTCTCCCTCACGCCTACGCTTAAGACAATACCCTAGAGGGCCTGGCACCTATTTCCCATAAGCTCTCTCTCTTACTACCGAACCTTACTACTCTTACTCCAAATGTAAAACGCGTCTTATGCAGCCTCTGCTGCGCTGAGAAAGCGGCGGCTAGGACCCAGCGGAGTGAACCTCACGCCCTGATTCGTTGCCCTTCACCCCCGCTCGCGACTTTTCCGAGAAATCTGCGGCGCTGCTAGTTTCCAGCGGTGGCTGGCCCTATAAAACCCATTGCGTATCCCACGAAAAATCAGAACGTTCCGTTCTCTTGACTAGGAAGATTCCTTACCCGAAGCTCACTGGTCAGAGAAAGAAATATTCTCGCTTTCCTCCTTACCCTTTTGCTACTATATTGCTGTAGGTTGACCCAGTCTTTTGGTACCTTGTGAAGCATTATACTGAGCAAGCTGATTGACTCCTACCCAACGCGGACTACGGCCTTTGGTCGTGAATACTCTTGCGGCAAGGACTAACTGATTCTTCCTCCTCTTACTATACTGGTTCGTTCTGGAGATTCCTCCCAGTAGCCGATTTGGAAAGGGACAGTAGGTCTCTGGCCTTAAACCTTGATAAGTTAGCTAGTCAGAAGATTCCTTCCAGGGGCCTGATTTGATAAGGGACAGAAGGTCTCTGGACTTAAACTTTATTAAGTCGGCTATCTGAAGAATTCCTCCTGAGAGCTCGATTTTGTAAGGGACAGTAAACCTCCGATCTTAAACCTTATTAAATTAGCTATACCTTCGCTACGTTAGAGATTTCCCCCAATAGCCTAATTCGGTAAGCGACAGTACCCTTTGGCTTTAAAACTTTATTAAATTAGGCTATTCGCGTCCCCGCCATTCGGATAAAAAGAAATCAAAGTAAGGGCTAAGTTAATTTCGACACCTACTTATTCCTTTCTGATACGAAGCTGCAGTTAAATATTATAAAATAACGTATCGTATATATCTATGGACTAGGGTCCTCGCCTTGGAGAATCGGCAAGTACACCATAAAAGTGGTTACCCCTTCGTCGTTATCAGGCTATTGGCGCAGCTAGCAAAATCGGCAAAGCACACTAGTTTTTACTGAAGTGTAAGAAATGTCGCGTTCTCGATAATTCTTGTTCGGCGTAAGGCTGCGCTTAATTTAATATTATTTTCGTCGCCGGACGTGAATAACTGTAATGAAATTATTCCTATTTAATATCTTTGTAGCACATTGTATTCACTAGATTTAAGATAACAATCATTGAATAAAATGCATTGATTATAATAGCATTTTAATTAAAAAGCCTTCATTTTTTATTAATTTAATTAATTTAATTCAAACTTTTTTGCTCTTGATAATATTTTGATACTAAAATTACATCGCATGCAGAATAGGTGTTTAATTAAATAATAATTTTGTTAGTATATATAATATTATTTGATTATAGGTAGCATTCGTTATTCATTTTGTTCCGGGCGATCTTGGATAAATATCGTTTGGTACACAACGGAGACGACGGATTTAGATTCGAGTCCATTCAATGGAGGCGGGGCTGGACCGTCGTAAGCTCCAGGGACCGTCCTGGTCCTAGGCCTTACGGACACATTTCCCGCCGACGGTGGAGGGGTCTGAGGACGCGCTAGGCGGTGGCGGTAGGACCTTGCGGGGTCTCCCGCTAGTCATTCAACCTCAGACCAAGGTTCTCCATCTCCCTTTTCAGCAACCTAGCCCGTTGTCCCGGGGGAACTGGTATGTCAAATGATGATTTTGTATTGAAAATGATTTTATAGTGAACGGTTCTTTATTCGTTTACTGCCCTAGTCTTTTCACTCAAGGCTGGCCCTAACTAACTGTTTCGGTGCGAAAGTCACTGGATTCGTGGTTCGGTGGACGATCCCCAAAAGTCAGCGGCCAGTCAGCGCTAGGCCTTGCGGCCAGCTAAGCGGATGCTCTTCCTCCGGAGCTCGGTGAGTGAGTCCTCTCGAGTTGCATGGAAGGAAGGAAAGGTTGGGATGGGAGGGGGTTGCTCCTACCCCCCTCCTGTGAGGTACAGCCATAGGAGCTTTTCTCGATCTCTTTGGCCTCTCATAGCTGGGAGGATAAAGAGTTTGAGGCTAACCTCTCCAGGGAATGGGAAGATCTTAGTAAGGGGTTGAGGTGTATTGTTCGTAGTGAACGTGTTCACACGATCGTTGTTAGGATGGGGACTTGGCGGTTTGGGCTGGGTGTTTTGAAAAAACCTCTGCTGAGGGGAAAAGTAATGACTGGGATAATCATTCCTTTTAATTTAGCTGTAAATAAATCTAATTAGTTATTTGTGAGGAAGGAAATTATGGTTTGTTGGTTTGGGGACGCCTCAAAAGAAAAATGCTGTTAATGTTGCTGGTTTGATGCTCGTGCAGTGCTGTCATCCGTAACAAATTTAGATTAGAATTACGTTATTTATATCTAGACTTGAATGTTTTTTAATAGTGGGAGTCGTTCTCTACGCGAGCCGAAAAGAATTCATTCAGATTTGGTTGGATTTATTTTTATTCTTCATGTTTCGCACCAATCCGTGACTAATTTTAAGGCTTTATTTAATCTTTTACTATCAGTTTGTTGCTGGTTGAGGAAATGTAGAGAACTGTGTCGTCCGCATATATTTCAATGTTGAGCTGGGGTGTGCATGGGATGTCGTTTATGTGTAGGTTAAATGCGGTTGGTTCTACGAGTATCAAGCTACATTGAGGAACTTCTGCTTGTATTCTTTTTTCATCTGATTACGTATTGTTTACTTGTACGGTAAAGGATCTATCGGTTAAGTAGGATTGTAGTATGTGCATTATCCAATTCAGTATTTTTAGTTGTATTAGTTTTCTTAGGAGTCCGTTTGTCGAAACGCTGTCGAAAGCTTTTTCTACATCTAGGAAGACCGCTCCCGTGTTTTGTTTCCAAATTCTATATTTGGTGATGTATCGAGTGTCCGTGTCTAAAGCCAAATTGCTCTAACCTTCTGAGGTTATGGGTTTTTACGCGTGTGTTTAGGTGTTTTAGAATCATTACTTCTAGCGCTTTACTTATGATGTTTAGGAGGCTAATGGGTCTGTAACTGGTTGCTAGCTGTAGGTCTTTGCCTGATTTTTGGAAGATTAGAATTATTGCTTGTTTCCAGCGTTTAGCGAAGTATTTTGTATTTAGGCAAACGTTATATATATATCAGCAAGTGTATTTATGATTTCATCTGGTAGTTTCTTCAGCACGTAGTTTGTTATTTCATTTGGTCCTAGAGCTTTATTGTTTTTTATGTTTGTCAAGTAGGATTTGATTTCCGATGGTTTTATTGTTGGGGGATTATCCAAGCATTCTTTTGCGAAGTAGGTTTTTACGAGATCGTTAGTTTCGCGAATAAATTCTTCGTTGCTTGAGTTATTGTATTAGGTGAATATTTCCGCGAATTTATCTGCTAGGTGGTTGGCTTTATCTTTCTGAGAGAAGTATTTTAGTTCGTTATTGCTATTTTTTAGTCGGGCATGGAGATGGTAGTTTTGGTTAAGGCGTCAGTCATTCTCCAAATCAAGTGATCTTTTATGCTTAGTTTGGAGGCTGTTTCGTTTCATGCATTGCATCTGTGCTGGCAATTTCTCCTGCTATCTTTTTTGTAGTTGGTTTATGCGATTTCTGCCTATTACCTTCGGGCTTTTGTGATATTTTGATTTTAATTTATTGCGTTCTTTAATAAGTTGAAATATTTCTTTCGGGAGTGGTAGGTCTCTGGTGGAATGATCAGATGTTGGATCTGAAGCTTTTAACTCGTTTTTTATTGAGATTAGGAGTTTATCTATTGTTAAATCTACTTTGCTTGTAGTGTTTAGGTTTTTCGTTGATTGTTTTTCCTGGAGGAGGTGGTTTTCGAATTTTTGTCAGTCTACTTTTGCGTTGCACGAGTAGTATGTGTATTCTTCTGAGGCAAGTATGTGTAGGTTTTGTTTTTCGGTGAAAACGCTGATTTTGTTTCTCAGGGCATTGTTTACACGCCTGCCCCAAGCTTTTTGTTTGGCATCGAAGTCTCCAGTGGTAACGACGGTGGGGGCTTGATTGAATATTTTTAAGTAGTCGTTTCTGCTAAATTTAGTTGATGGGGCGTTGTAGGTTGAGACGATAGCTATTTTCTGTCCGCGTGTTTTGATTTTGACCGATGTGGCTTCTATGTTTTTTATTCGATTTTTTATTTCGGATTAGTAGTGTTGTGCCTTGTCCTGCATTTTTCCTGTCGTTTCTGTAGATACAATAGTCGCGGATTTTTAATTTGTTTGTTTGTTTGCTTTAGAAGGATTTCGCTGTTTAGGCAGATGTTTATCTTGTTTATGTAAAGGAAGTTTTCTATTTTTGCTGTACGTTTCAACCAGCCATAGGCGTTTAAAGCGCATATTATTAGCGTTGTCACGTCCGGCAACGATAATAATTATTTAAATTAAGCGCGAGCTCTTACGCCGAACCAAAAGATATTACGTTGAGAACGCGACACTTCTACTCGCACTTTAGTAAAAGACTGAGTGTAGCTTTCGCCGATTTTAGGCCTAGGCTTGCGCCCAATAGCCTGGGAACAGGGCCGAAAGGGAGTAACCACTTTTTATACCTCGTGGTATATCGTGGTATATCATGGTATATCGTGGTATACCTTGCCGGGATTATCTCCAAGGCGGGGGCCTATGGATTACCCCAAGACATTGCCTTCTCTTTATTTAATTGGGAAAGCTTTACAGCTTGTATGACAGGAGTAATTTTTGAATGACAAAGAAGAAAAATTAAATTAAATCGTTAATTTTATTGATTTTCAATGATACGGTTTTACAAAAGTTTTTAACAATGATTCGCGGTTCTGACAATTTGATACGGCGGTTTGAATTACGCTTTAGATATATAACGGTAGTTTACAATATTAAAGTCACAGCTTCAGATTCAAGAAATGAATAGGTATGTATTACATAAAAATTAGCTTTAATCCTTACTTTGATTCTTCTATCCTGATGACGGGAATACGAATAGCTAAATTGACGATGTCTTAGGCCAGAGGCCTACTATCGCTTACCGAATTAGGCTATTGGGGGAAATCTCTAACGTACCGAAGGTATAGCTAATTTAATAAGGTTTAAGACCGGAGGTCTACTGTCCCTTACGAAATCGAGTTCTCAGGAGGAATCCTTCAGATAGCCGACTTAACAAAGTTTAAGGCCAGAGACCTACTGTCCCTTATTATATCAAACCACCGGGAGGACTCTCCTAACGGGTCGGGTATGTAGCTGACTTGATAAGGTTTTAAGACCAGGGGTCTTCTGTCCCTTATCAAATCGAACTAGAGATAGGTGGATCCGGTTACAATCGATCTAACAAAGTTTAAGGCCGGAAACCTACTGTCCCTTGCCAGACCGACTATCGGAGGAATCTGACTTGATAAAGTTTAGGACCGGAAGCCTATTGTCCCTTATCAAATCAAACTAGGGTATAACCAATCTAACAAAGTTTAAGGTCGGAAGCCTACTGTCTCTTGTTAGACCGACTATCGGAGGAAACTGAATTGATAAAGTTTAAGGCCGGAGGCCTACTGTCCCTTATCAAATCAGACTATTGGAAGGATCCCGAATAGCTAACCCAGCGAGGTTTAAGACCGGAGGTCTACTGTCCCTTACTGAATTGCACTATTGGGAAGGATTTCCCGGTAGCTAACCTGGCAAGGTTTAAGACCAGAGGTCTACTGTCCCTTACCAGATCGAGTTACTGGGAAGAGAAGAATGCACTGGACGTATAACTGATTTGATAAAGTTTAAGTCCAGAGACCTACTGTCCCTTATCAAATCAGGCCCCTGGAAGGAATCTCCTGACTAGCTAACTTATCAAGGTTTAAGGCCAGAGACCTACTGTCCCTTTCCAAATCGGCTACTGGGACGAATCTCCAGAACGAACCAGTATAGTAAGAGGAGGAAGAATCAGTTAGTCCTTGCCGCAAGAGTATTCACGACCAAAGGCCGTAGTCCTCGTTGGGTAGGAGTCAACCAGCTTGCTCAGTATAATGCTTCACAAGGTACCAAAAGACTGGGTCAACCTACAGCAATATAGCAGCAAAAGGGTAAGGAGGAAAGCGAGAATATTCCTTTCTCTGACCAGTGAGCTTCGGGATAGGAATCTTCCTAGTCAAGAGAACGGAGCGTTCTGATTTTTCGTGGGATACGCAATGGGTTTTATAGGGCCAACTACTAGGGCAGCGAATCAGGGCGTGAGGTTCACTCCGCTGGGTCCTAGCCGCCGCTTTCTCGGCGCAGCAGAGGCTGCATAAGACGCGTTTTACATTTGGAGTAAGAGTAGTAAGTTCGGTAGTAAGAGAGAGAGCTTAGGGAAATAGGCGCCAGGCCCTGAGATATTGTCTTAAGCGTGAGGGAGAGAAGAAGAGACAAGAATGAGGGAACGTCGGGACATTTGGGAGAAATCCTTGAGCTCTTTTCTCTAGTTACAATTCGTTGATCGGAGGAATCGTCGTTACATAATTCGCATATCTTTTGGTTTCTTTTAAGGGTTTCGTTCCGAAATGTGCTGTCCTATTATATGTTCCTCTTATTTTCTTTGTTGTTACAATCTTCTTCGCATGATCTTAGAAGGACATTTTTCTATTAACGTATTAGATTTCTATATGTATAGCTAGAAGAAAATCATTCATATGAAAAGGCGTTAGGCCTGCTTTCAGGAGTGAGAAAAAAGGGGCTCGGCGGTGCACGTGCACCGGCCCGGTCATAAACGCAGCGGGTGGTATCGGACCTTGGTTTGTCTGCAGTTCTTATAATTATAATATATTTCAAGTAGTTAAGCGTTACGCAGGACGTAACAGTAGAATAATGATATACAAAGGTCTTGATTCTCATCTCTACTCAATTGACATTTATGCATACAGTTAATTATTTTGAATGCTTTTTGCAATTTATCAGATAAAGTCGTAAAAATTCTAAACGACTATTGAATAATTTGTTATTTGTCGAATAAAAAAGTCTTTTACACAAAAGTTTATAATCGTATCCCGTTTTTAAGGACAATTATATATAACATAAGTCAGCTTCGGCCGCAATCAGGCGCACCAACACATACCTGTGGCTGGTCACATGGGCACGACTCGTGGTTCGCGCTTACGTCTTCCCTCTCCCTTATTGCCCCTCATTTCCCCTCAACGTGCGACGGATTACGATTTTCTCCGTGTGGGTGCGTGTTGCTACGGCGCATCGAATTTGACGCAGCTTTAGCCTATGGCACCGGCAATCTCTCAACCTCAACTGTTCATCTCTGGTAGTCAGCTGGTGTCAGCCCATAAGACAAAACTATGATCCTGATATATATGTTGTACATGCGCGCCACCTTTCAAATTCGCGCTTTAATTAAAATCCCTCTACTTTCATCGATTATATGGTGCCGCAGACGTGCAATTTATATTTTTACAACTTTCTCGCGCTAGTTTAATTTGACGATCTTTTGATAAATTTCATTCCATTTATGATTATCGGCTACAAGTGGCAAACTTCATTATTCTTCATGTTCTACTAAGATTTTTTAACAGCATAAATTATAATCAGTAGCTGTGAACGTCTGCTACACTCGTAGTAGATAGGACTGCGTTATAATTTGAAAGCTTTTCACATTTTTTTTTATATTTAGAAAGTTTTTTGTAAAAAGCTTAGTTTTACCAATTTTTCAATTCTATTATACTTATTAAAAAGCTATTTTTTCAGCTTATAAGTAGTTTTTTCAACACGAAATTCATAAAATAAAGTTACTTCCCATCTGATGGTTCTAAACTAGCCTTCAGTAGCAACGAAGATAGATCTGTCTTTGTTGCCAGTAGCGTTGAAATAACCGCACGGAGTGGGAGCATCTTAAATCAAAGACAGTACAGTAAACTGCAGTCAACGTCAATAACATAGAATTATAATCAATTACATTTTTAGAAACCCATGAAGAATTTTTTCACATATTTATGAAAAAAATATAATAGACATGCATGGAAACAAAAAACTTCCAACAGTGTCTGCTAATGTTAAGAAAAAGATGACGTGAGTTGTTAAAAAATGAGTTCTTGATCAGTTGTTATTACAAAGTTCACTGTCAAATTTTGAAAATTGGAATTATTTTTTATAAAGAAGTAAAAATATCCCATAAAACTTTTGTCATAATAAAAATTACATTATTTGTGTTTTAATAGGAAGGAACAAGTACAACTAGCAATAATAAAGAAAAGAACATGTGATGCAAAAGCTTTGGATATTGTTGTTAAATTACTGGAACCGCAGGTTGATCCAACATGGTTAATAGAAAATGTTTGTATATATTTTTCTTTGTCAATGTAATAGTCAATTAATATATTAAATTAATGTATAAAATTAACATTATTTCAGTTACAACATCTTAACAAATGCCACATGGAAGATATAATTGAAGAACGAGCAATATCAAAATTATGTGGTTATGTTCTTTGCCAAAAACCAATTACAACTGTATTTAATCAACGTTATCATATTTCTTTAAAAAATAAAAAGGTATATGATGTTACAAAAAGAAAAAACTTCTGTAGCTCTAGTTGTTTTGGAGCATCAAATTATTTGTTGGAGCAAATGCTGACAAGCCCCTTATGGTTAAGAGATAAAGAAGAAATACCAACATTTAAAATTTTCAATAATTCAACAAAAATTTCTCACAGTGATGAAATTGATATTAATATTATTAAACCATGTTCAGAAGGAAATCATGATAATAAACAAGATAATGACATGTCTTCGGTATGTGCAGATGATTCTAATGATGTAGAATCTGCACAAGAAATGATATCAAAAAATTCAACAGAAGAAAAAATTGACGGAAATATTCAAGATTTTGTGTTAGAAACAATTAAAAATATTAATATTAATAATGAAAATTTAGCGAAAGAAAATAATGTTTCTGATAATGGAAATTCAGTTAAAAGTAAAGTGATAAGTAAAAAATCAGAAGTAGTAACAACTGTGATTCCAGAAGGTGAATTGCTTGAGGAAACTGAAGACTTTATTCAAAAATCAAAAAGTGAATGCAGTTGTGAAAATAAAAATAAATATGAAAATACAAATACAATTGAACAGCATGTACATTTTGTGAACTGTGATAAATATAATGTAAAAGATTTCTCGACGGATAAAACTGGTAGGATTTTGAAAGATGCAGTAAACAGTAGAAACAGTATTGGCAGTGAACAAATACCTAATAGTGAGATAGATAAAAGTATTAAAAAGACACACGATACTGTAGTTAAGTGTTCAAGAAATGATTCAAAGTCTAACGTGGTTAAAGAATTAAATTTGAGTATTCAATCTGATAATCAAAATTCAAACAAATTAAAACACAATAAAAACAAAAAAAAATCAATAAACAAAGCACCTATGAACATCCATTTAGCTACCAGAGTAGAACAAAGTTTTCAGGAATGGTTCACAGAAGAAACTACTAATTTTCTGTTTGGAGATGATTCGATCAAACAGATTGAAAAAATTGAAAGACAAGTGAAATATTCTCTTCTATGTAAAAAATTAAATAAGCTACAATTTGAAGATCAATCTGATGGCATTGAAGTTATTCAAAAACCAGATTTGAAGCCAGCTCCACATTTTGCTGTGTTAAAAGAAGAAGGTGAAAAACTTGAAATAAAGGTAAACATTAAAAATATGTACAAAGTTATACACATCAAAATTTCATATTTAATAAACAGTTGAAGAACATATTTTAATTATTTAAGTTCGATGTATTTTAATAATAGTTACATAAATCTATAATTATTAACTTATTTACTTACATTATAAAAATGTAGAGAAATTTCTGCATAAAATTAATAGTTTAATGTGGAAGAAAGCATGTTTATACTTATGATCTTTATGATAAAGTAAAATTTTTATGTAAAGGTTCGAGCTTTTTATAAAGGAAATACAACAATTCAAGAACCTGAAAAACCTACAGTAATTGAAGAAATAACAGAAACTACATCTGAAACATTTTTACCTCTAACCGAAGCTCATGCTCCTCAAATTCTTCGTCGAAAAGTTTTCCTTGAGAAATTAGATCAGGTGTACGTATTTTTAATAACTTGTTTTTTAAACATAAATTTACATATGCAAAATCATATTTAAAAATAAATTTTACATGCCATATTTTTATTTTAGTTTACCAGATCTTCTACATACTTTGGCAGGTAATAATGATACATATGCCAGAGCTAGTGTAAATTATACTAGTGTAAAATGTACAACCGTAAAAGCACTTGTTTACACATTTTCTTTATCCCCAAAAAATATTATTTTTAAAACTGCTGAATGGACTTTAGTTGGTCTCGTCATCATCAAAATGTAAATATAATTCTATGTAGACATAATTACATATTTATATATTTAAATCTAAATTTATAAACAGTTGAAAATTCTCTTTATTTACAGGCTTAGTTTATTGGATCCTTGGTTGGCTAATTTACTTTTATCGAAACAAGCTAACATGTATATATCCATGATTTTAACTTCATACAAATTGAATCCAGATTATTTAAATCTTTTGGTTGCATCTTTTAATCCGAATGTGAATGCAAAATAATTCGTATATATGTATATATAATTGATGAATAGTTATGTATAAAGTAAAATATGTGATATTAAACTTTTTTATTTTAAAAATTGTTTTTTATTTATCTTTTAACCACTATAAATCCAGCTGCAATTAAATTTCTGATATATACATTCAAAAAAACTTATTCACAAAAATATGTTTTAATAGCTATACAAAAGTATTAGAACTTTAAGTATAAGTCTTAGTACTTTCATCTTTTTCAAGAGAATCTTAAAAGTTTTTGACAGATGAAGTTGTAATTTTAAGTTCTTAAATCAATTAAAATATAAAAAATTTTGCATTTTTAAATTATAGTGATGTCGTTCCTAATATGGAAGAATTAGTCATTGGAGATGGAGATCCTTCCATCATTTGATCACCTGAAGGCGTTGGATCGTCATTGGCTTGACTTCCGATTTTGTCTCTTAAAGCTTGATATAATGTATGAACAGCTTCATTGTGCTAAATAGAAAGTGTTCAAAAATTTTTAAATTAATATTTCTTTTACTTACAATTTTTTTTATTTGAATAACAATTTTGACAAGATTATTAATAAATTAAAAAAGTGTAATAAAAGTACCTGACTATTTGGTTCAAGAGATTTGACCAAAGTGTGAAGTCGAGCTATTGGTAATTTGGGATGTACCCACCACAATAACTTTAATAAATGTCGAGTTACACTGTCCTTTGACATTCCTGCCAAAAAGAATTCATCAAATATAACCGTACAAAATGACTCGTTTGTAAATTCATCAGCCATGTTTAATACAAGTAATAAAACCTAAAATAATAAATAATATTATAATGTTTAATTAATGTGTTTAAAATCGGAATCTTTTTTTTGAAAATGCATATACCAAGGTATGAAGAAATGGATCCTCATATGCACGTTGACCTTGACAATTAGGCAATGTTGCTAAAACACGCATTAACCCACGGGCATCACCCCGTGATTTACCTTGTACAGTTGTGCCAGCCCCTATACCACCCACATGTAATGCATAATACATAGATAGAACAGCTGCAACTCCAGATAACTGAGAATAAGCTTGACATGCATCAGGGGGTGGTCCTGAGTGTTCGATTATAGCTATTGCACTTTCACGCTCATCTGGTGGAAGCCGACAATTTAATTGACGAATTTGATCATCTACCTGCCCATAAAATATTATTGAAATGATAAGTATTCTATGAAGTACTGCATATACTTTATATTACATACCATTAAGGACATTAGAGCAGGGAGGAACTTTGTCACAACTTGACTATCTAATTTAGGTTCTTTAAAATCTTGAGAATCTATCATTTGCCAGGCAGATAAACCTAATGCAAGCATTCGAAGCAGTAGTACTAAAACAGCATTATCCCTTGGTAGCGACTCTCCATTAATTAGATGTAATGCAATTTTCATAGCACTACTTGCCAAAAAATTAACTGCATAAGGATCACACAAAGTCATGCTTAAATCACCCAATACTTGTTCTTGCCCTCTCTTTTTTGTTTTAAAATAAAATTATTTTAATTATGAAAAATAGATTTCTAATTTGAATTTAATTAAAATTACCTTAATGCTATCTAGAAAACCTTGTAATTCTCGCGATCGTTTTACATCAACGTTTTTTTCGCGTATACAAGCGTCTAAACACCATGTAAACTTATGGCAAGGATCTACAGAGATTATATCTTGAACCTTTAAATAAATACAAGTATGTAGATGAGTTAATCTTACATAATAAGCAGTTTCAATATTTGTACCTCTAAATCATGTAGCGCCATTAAAAGTTCTGCTCTTAATGTACAATAATGAACATTTTTTGTTCTTAAAAATAATGTTCTTAAAAACTGCAACACCATATCATATAACTTTACACTATGACCAATCATATGAGCTAATTTTTGAACAACTTCACCTTGTCTTCTTACCTACAAACAGTATGCATTTTTAAAATCAATAATTTTTTAATACAGTTTCATAAATATCTTTTCTAATTTACTTTCGGAGATGGCATAAAAAATGGACTGTTTAAATTAAGATGATCAAATAGCACTTGTTCCTTTTCAATGATATATCTACTGAACAATGGAGATACTTCATCACCAAATAAACTTTGATTATCTTTCCATATTTGGCGCTTAACTTCTGTATCAGCGTCATTATAAAGTTCTTTTTCTCTCACCAACACTTTTAAATATTTATCTTCTATAACAGGAGTATTTCTTAAAATGCACATAACTACTGGTCTCAAAGCAGCTACCCTTACTGCAGGAAAGCTTTTTGATAAAAGTTCTTTTAACCTTCGATCACCAGATTTAGCACCTTTATCACCTCTTTCGGTTCCAATTTCATTAATTCTTTTTACTAATTGTTCTCGTAATTCTTCTAACACGGATGCATGAAAATCTAGTCTTTGAACTCCATGCAGATCCAATAGAGGTAGCATAGGTCGCAGAGATGGCAAAAGAATTCCATTTTCCAACTACAATAATAAATTGATTTTGTTAATTATCATGTAAAATACAATATTATTTTAAATAAGAAAATGTAAAAGGACCTGAAATTCTTCAATTGCTTTTAAAGGATCATTGCAGCTAGTCAATGCATCGCTAAGAAATACTTGACCAGGAATTCCAAGGTCCTCGAGGCTGTCACCAGGTGTGCCATTATTTTTTAATGTTGACATTTTTATTTGTTTACTAATTTCTTATACTTTAAATAAATACATGATACAGAACACGCAATTTGTTTACATGTATTACAAATAAAATTAGGTTATATTAAACGTATATGAATATCTTTTTTTTGCTAATTTGACAAAAACTAATTTGTTCCTCAAAAAAACGTAATATTAAACACTACATATGTGTACATTTAAAAAATAAATCAGTATATAAAACATAAAAATATATTACTTTATCAACCACAAACTAAACTGACAACCACGGATTTAACTATGTTCAATTCTCGCAAATTCTCGCTGCTAAAAACAAGCCACAGGTCGGTCGACTCGTCGACTTGTGGATTATAGATATGTAACGTGAACATATTATATATATATATATATTTGTAAGTCTCACGTGGACCGAGGAACGGAACGAAATGATTTTATGTATATATATATATATATACATACACGGCCATATATAAATATTATATTTACGCTTGAAATTGATTGAAAGCCGAGTTGATATCTGCAAATTTTGAACTTTCATCAGTACAAATCCGATAAAGTCAAATAAGTTGATTAAGAAATTAATAAATTAAATCAAGGTGAAAAGTGAGCAAAATTAGTAGACGCGGTAGTTAAAAACGAATAATTTAATATTATTAGACAAATCTTATTTTCTTATTTACTATTATTCTTAAATATTTTAAATAAAAATGTTTTTATAGATTAATTATTTTAATATTTCGTGTATGCAATCATTACTACGAAAGTATGATTTAATTAAACTAGAAATAAATTATAAAGTACGAATATTCTTAACAAATTCTAATAAATTCAGCAATATTCACCCTCAAACCTTTAAAAAAAATAATTTAAGATATATGAATTAATAAATTTCGACAATATATAAGCATAATAAATAATATATTCCAATGAGCGTTATTTTCATATTGATTCATCCGCAGTGCTAGAGTCTGTTACCCGCAAATTGAGCCACAAACGACAACTCTCAATAATTTCTTTAAGATTATGTGTCCGTGGACCGTTTATGACCAGTCAAAAAACTTTATAAATTTTATAAGTTCAAAATATAAAAATAGCAGTGTAAGTATTACTCTAAGTTTCTTATTAAATAGTGGATTGAGTTTCAATATGTAATATTAAATAATCAATATTTAATTAATAATGTTCAATAGATAAATACTAATACTTGTAGTATCTATTTCCTTACAATAATGTCAAGTTCAATTTGCACAGTACTAAATTATAATTTAAACATCACGAATTTTAAATCCAGCTAAAACGTAATTTATCTTTGCATAATATAACATGTATATAACATAAATTTGTGCATACCCCTATAATATGTAAGTATCAGAGATGTAAATATCCATATTGCAGTACTACAGCCATAGTTCCGGCTGGTCATTGTCGTTTTACTCGTCACAGCACATTTCAGACATTTAAAATTACTGCTTGTGACTGTGTGCTTTTGGAACTAATGTGTGAGTAAATGAATGCGGCTTTAGATATATAAGCATGATTTTTAAGCAAGTTTTTCAAGGTTTCTTGCAGTAATTTTTTATACAATTTGCAGGTTTAAGAAGAACGAGAAACTTTTGATACGTATGAATAAAATTTGACTTCGTTCTAAACATTATAACACATTAATCACAATTTAATTAAACGTATACAACGGATTTCTTGTTTTCGCGGGAAGTAGCGTTCATAACCTCATCGTCGTTAAAAATATACAGAAATTTATCTCCTGTTGTTACTTACATGTGTAATTGACGAAGATTCGCACTATAAATGTATTTATTGCCGCGAAAATCGTCGTTGACAAATTTTCTTTAAGAAAAGATGAAGGAACTAGAAGAAACAAACTGCGAGGTAAACATGTTAAAAGTTAAGATTTTTTAGCAATCTGTCAAATTGTTATTTATTTCAGATTCGTAATATTGTAAATTTTACACTACCATTATGGAATCAAATAGACAAATTAATACACCAAGACGAATTTACGACCATCGATGGATCGAAAGAATCAAATTTTTCTCACACTACAGGTGGATTTTTAAGTAATAATTGTAAATATGCTTGGTTGAGCCATGCATCTCGTCTAGTAGTACTTGATGTAAGGTATGGAAAAATCATAAGTTCTTGGAATTTTCCATACAAAATCACTTCTGTGTCTTCATTTCCAACTCAATCATCACAAGTTCCATTATTGCTAGTTGGATTAGACAATAATGCAATAAGAATCAAAGACTCTATTGGTCAATTATGTATCTTTGATTGTTGCTCAAGCACGATTTTAACAACTATTGAAGTAAGTAAATTATTTGCTTTAACTATTAAATAGATTAGTATACTGTAGTCTTATAATCACATGGATTGAAAATCAAGCAAATTAAGTTTATACATTTTTCAATTATTGGTATTATTGATAATAAAAGTGCAGTTGAATTAGCAAATTAATGTGAATACAAAATAGTTTAGCTGTAGTCTTTGAATTTGTATGTCAAAAATTTAGTATAAATAATAATTTTTAGGTACCTGCTGGTGTTGAAAAAGCATGTGTTATTCATGGTGGGGCAGATTGGGAAGAATATAATGATTTAAGACCAGATACAGTACTTCTAGAAAATACAGGTTTAATTTTTGTTGCTCTTAGAAATTTGCAACATATTGTCATTGATATCAATAGACCTTTGTGGGCAATTTCATTTCGGTATTGCAAAGAAACTGCAGCAAAATTAGAATTTATAAATCCAACACATTCATATAATACTGCATCAAAGAGAAATAAAAGAGAAAATACACATTTAGCCTATAATTTAATGAATAAAGGTAATTTATAAAATTTATTTTTTAAGCATATTTTATAATTTGGAGCAAACTAAATTCGTTTTAGCAAGTTTTCTTTTAAAGAGTTTGCTGTAAGATGTAGTTCATAAACCAACTTTTATGCCATATATTAACTTATAAATATTTTCAGAAATCGAGCAATACATTGGATTTGATCGGGATAATTTCGAAAATACTCCATTATATGATGAAAGTCTCTGTTCGGTTGTATTAACTTCTACCAAAATTGGTTGCCTAATAACAGGTTGTCTAGGTCGAATTATAATTTGGCAAAGCAACGGGTCGATAGGCTGGATAAGCCCACCTTTTGATGAAAATGCTTATGTTACTCATATTGCACTGCTAGAGCCTTCGGATGATCCGCGACCATTTTATTATCTTTGGATTGCTTGTCAGGTATAAATAATACTATTTTAATCGTGAATAATGCACATGAAGTAGGCACTTCAGAATATATATACTACAAGTTATTTTCTTAAGATATTCTTATCAACCATCTATTGACCATTTATGAATTTTTTATTTTATTTAATGATAAATAAAAACAAAAGAATTTATACATATAATTTATCAATTATATGTATGTTTTAATTAATCCAATCTTACTACTTTGTATTGTATTCTGAAACAATAAATAATAAGACTTAAACACAATCATTACTTGTATAACGTGATTCTCATTTACTGCAGAGTGATTCTGCAAACTCTTCAGCTGTGCTACGTATGTATGCATTGTTTTTTAACAAGAAGCAAAGTGACAAATCGGGTGAATCTAGTATTTATTACGATCTCCAGCCCGATCCAAGTTTAAAATTCGAACTGGAGTTAGAACAAGGCGAACGAGTGCACAGTCTTCTTGCAGTAGAGCGCGAAAATATGCGTGACAATAGCGATTCGAGCTCGCGTCATGGAGAGGATAGTATGCTACTTATCGGCAGTGATGAACGGTTATTGCTTTTCGATTTAAACCGCTGGTACAAGGAGCAGATGCCAAGAACAATGGCCGAGTGTCGAAATCCAAACAGTGTCATGGCTAGTTATAGAACGAAACAGGAGGAGCTCGTGCGAAAGCCCGGTATCGCTTGTTCCTATTTTCCGAGGTCACTGAGAGAATTTCCGGTGATTGGGCCAAGTTCTCCCGAGGAACTCTTTTACCCTAATTCGTTAACAATCGAATGGGTCGAGCTTGGTCTTGATAATCTGTCATTTTGGCTCGCAAGAGGCGTGCAGTCTGAGCTCCTTAAGGAAATTACGATCGCTGGACCGATCGTGCTAGTCAAACCGACTGAGACGTACCGCAGATGCCTTACGGCTGGTTTGGTAATTTTAAATTGCTTTAATATTCTTTTTAAGTTTATTTCTTTTTTTCTAAATAGAGAAAAAATATCTTGAACAAATTGGTTTTTAATGTGCTTTTATAACATGAACACAATAAAATTATAGTTTATCTTTTAATTTGGTTTTAAATAGGTGCCGTTTGACTCTTTAGTTCAGGACTATTCGCTCGAAACAGATAAGATTCAACAGCGTGAGATGTTATTAAGTTTATGTTTGGAACAGCGTTGGGGACATTTTCTTATTCGTTGTGCAACAGAATGGTCGGATGGCAGTGCTGCTTATCTTTATCCTGAATTTTTGCGATGGGGTGTTCAACGGGCTTCAGAAATAAAGTTAATAACGGATCGAATTTGTATACCGCTGTTTGACCAATCAGGTAACAACATCGGTGAGTCGGATGTTAGAATGCTTAGATTGTGCGGTCAGCAACTGGAATGCCTAACAACCGTCGTATCTAAATTACCAAATCTTGAAGAGGATCTGATGAAGCAAAAGCGTGCGCTTAGAAGAATATCGACGTATCTTCAGGTAAGCTGATTATGTTAATTATCCTCACTTTTTTTGAAAAATAAAAAGTTATTTATCAAAGTTATTTTATCTTGATTTTTATGGTAGTATTTGTTATGTATAAATGTTTTTAAAATTGTAGGTATTATTATGGTTTCACGATGTCGGTCTTCTGCCTGAATGTCAAGATGTAGAAGAAGATGATAATATACCGCAAATTTCGCTTTCAGTCAAAATTCCTTATCCAAGAGATAAGCTCTTTGAATTGTATCACAAAAAAAGGGAAAGTTTTGAAAAAAAGGAAAATGAACAAAGCGAAGAACTTTTTATTGATCAGCTAATTAACATGTACTGTTTGCCATTAAAATCACAATGGGAGAAAGAAGCAGGTATAGTTTTTTAGTTTTTGCTCTAAATATTAATGTATTAGTCTCATAATACATTAATGAAAAACAAAATGTTATTTTATATTATTTTTAGGTAGAGAAATACCCAATCACGGTGGTTACTATCCACCACCTTCATTGCAATCCTTATTACGAAGTTTCTTGATGGATTGTTATCGAGAAGATCAAGATACCAACGTTGACAGTAATGATTATTATACATCATTCGAAATGGAGAACAAGCACAGTATAACAATCTACCTCCTTATGGACCTGGCCATGCTGTTACAGGGCACATATCAAAATATTGACAGACTTATAAAGTATCCATCCGCGTTTAAACTGAGTCCAAGTCTAATAAAACTTACTCAAGCTTTTTGGCTTTTGGATCATGAAGACTATGATGGATTTTTCAAAATTATGACGGGTCAGCTTATATTAACTAGTGATATTAAAGACTGGCACCATAAGCTTGCCGTGAATGCACTAATTAAGAATAATCAGCACAATTTAGGTACGAACTTAAGATTAAATTTAAAAATGTATTATAAATTCTGATCGAAATATAAAATGAATAATTATAATTTTTTAGCTCTAATCTACTTGCGAGTGATGAAACCACCACTTTCAACAATACAAGATCAAAGCACTTTAATTGGATTGTCAGTAGGACAGGGACTTGTAGAATCAGCATTCCATGCTAGACCACCCAGTCATTATTCTGAGCTACTAACTGGATTCTTTCACGCGTGCAAAGCCAATGGAAAATTAGCGAATATTTTGCATTTATCTTTGAACTCAGAAGAAGAGGAGGCTTTTATTAGATTTCTGAAAGAGGAAAAACTTGAAGATACACGTTTACTTTATTACCTCCAACGATGCAGGCATACCGAGGCGTCTGATGTATTCTCTCTTGGAATGGATTCGGATTTGCGTGAGTTTATTTACAAAATTTTAAGAATATGAATACGCAAATTAATTATGAAAATTAATTGTCATAAGCTATTAACGTTATTTTTAACACATCATCAATCTATTCTGTAAATAGGTTTTTCAAAAGAGAAGCACAAAATAAATCCAATCGCATTGAGGATGTTGAACGTCTACAACGCAACCCTGCCAGATATAGTCAAGCGCTTCGCGTGCAGTATGTCACAAAACTCCAGTAGCCTATCCACCTGCAACAAAAGCCCACAGTTTTCTCTGAAACCGAGTACAGTTCATAATACTAGAAATTTTCCGCGTCCCATGTCACAGTGTCGTAATTTTGCAAAACCGATTTGTGAAGTAGCAATTAGTAAAGCCCGTGAAACTTGTCTTAAGTCAGATCGGACAATAGGAGGTCCGTTGCATTTACCATTCGTCGGCGCTCCTTGCTCTTCGATTACGTTTTGCACAAGGGCCAATGGCAATATGATTGAATCATTGGATGCTAATTGTGTCTTGTTCCCCGAACGAAAAATAATTCAAGGCAAGAGAACTCTTGGTATGATGCATGGAGGCGACGATAATATCGACGGAGATGTTGAAAGGAAAAAACCGAGATTTAGCAATGATACAGGTTTGTTAATATGATTGATATCGCTACAAATCTTATTACTCTAAAATCTGAAGCTAACTGATTACTTGTTATGTACTTAATTTTCATTAAGCAGATTCGTCAGCTGGTGACACTGTTGCAGCACGGAGATTTAGTATGAGTCAAGTGTGCAATACACCATTAGTACAGCGAAAAGCGCCAGCAGATTCGAGAGATCAAAATGCTTTGGTTACAGAGACACCACATTCAATTCTCAAGATTCGACAAATGCTTAGAAGAAACTCTGACTCTCCAATGTTCTGTTTCGGAAATGTAAGTTCCATCTTGTCATTAATTTTTATTATTTATATTGCATATATTTTGATGAATTTATGTATGAATTATAAAACAGGTTTCGTCAAATGAGAAAAATGTGGGATCAAAGCGATCGTCAATTAGTAATGCGAGACCAGCACGGCAGATTTGCTTTAGTATGGATAAGTCTAATGGCGATGATGATTCATCTTGTACTGCAAATGCCTCTAATTCGGAAAGAAGTCAAAGGGAAAGCATTGATAAGAGAATCGAGGGAGATTTACTAAACGAGTACTTTTTTGTCAATTGAAATAAAACGAATAACTGCAAGGTAACATTTAATAAACGTCCGTTATGTTTCAGCATGGAAGATAGTTACTACAGTCCTGATATAAGTGCTAAGACAACAAGAGATAATTCGATTCTAAGTGATAACAGCTTAACTAAGAATATACGCGGACCTCGAGCAAGACCTTGTTTGCGAAAGAGTAACTTACTTTCAGAAGGATCTAGCGATTGCAAGTTTCAAAAGAGTAATTTAACTATTGATACGACTATGGATGTATCAGAAATGGTAATTATTTTACAAAATAATTATCTCCAGATATCTATTAAAAAATGATGATACTATTATCTTAAAATAAACATTACTTTGAAAAAAAATTAATTATTCTGTTTAAACTAGGATATTTCATGCGAAAAAAGTAAAAACTTTTCACACGACGTTACGCAAAACTCTATTCAATTGTCACCAACTATATACTCTGCCTCCATACTTTCTGTCAATACTAGTGTTGAACATTCTCCTGTTAAAAGGCCATTAACACTTAATAATAACGAATGCAATTATAACGATGAAACTGAAGAGTCTGAATCAGAAGAATCGCAAGTTGAAAGTGAAGTCATGGATGACTACCACGATATAAATGTCAATAAAGAAATACCAGCTAAATTTTCAATTATAAAAGCTGCAAAAGAAACAGACGATGAAGATCAAGACGAAATACGCAATGTTGTTCAGGTAATTTATTGCTAAATATAACATTCAAGTATGAAAAATTCATGTTTGATAATTAATATTGCACTTGTTCTTTAGAATATAATATATTTTTGTTTTCACTATTTTTATTCGTACAATAAATATCCAGGTTGAAGAAAACAGTGAAGTTACCGATGAACGTAGTGAAATGCTTCAAGAAAATGAAATTAGTGAAGACGAAGTAGGAGAAGATCGGGTCCAAAAAGATCCACAAGAATACGAAAAAAAATTGGATGAAGAGGATTGTGAGCAAGATGATTCTTTTCAAAGCTTCTCGAATTCTTTTGAAGTTGCTACAGCTTCGGAAATAACTGACAATTGCATTCGTCGCCTTGATGAAGAAATTGATCGAGATACAAGATATAGTTTCGCCCAAAAAAACCGCGAAAATCCAGATATCACCCATTCCTCTTTCGATTGCAGATTCAAAGAAAATATCACAATGGAGATACCCCACCTTTCTTATGATTGTAATTACAGTCTTAAAAAACCGCTCTTCATTGATGATAAAGGCACGGTTAAATTCAATGATTCTGTTACGAATGCTGATATTACTGATGACGAATCGATGGATGCAGAAGATGCCAGATTGTCTTCAAAGTCACCAGTAACACAATTAGTTGAAGAGGACAATGAGGATAAAGTTAAAAAAGAATTAGAAGAAGATAATCATGAATTAAGATTAAATCTGTCAGATTCGGAAAATTCGGAAAGTGATGAAGAGTTACATCAACATAAAAATGGAACCACAATGAAAGAAAATACTAAAACACTCAAGAATTTAAGTAAAGATACGACAGATGAAAATGTTACATTTGAGAGTGTAAATTCCTCATGTCCAGAAACCTCAGATTCACCATCAAAAAAGAAACGAAGAGAGTCGCTTGAAGTACGTTAATGTTATTTCGTGCATAATTACATTACAGTTATACTAAGTTATAATAATTTTTATTTACATAATTTTTAGTTGTCTACTAATTACATTCGTAAGGAGCCAACACCAAGACGCTCGATAAAATCCATGTCTGTAAGTCCGACGGCTTTGAATACAGATAACTATAAAGGTACGTCTTTTAAATTCTTTATATTAAAATATATTATTAAAATTATAAAATAACGAACTATTAAACTATATGAATAATTCCTTTATATCATATTTAATATTTAGCTCATGAAGTAAACAAAGTAAAAAGGATCCAAAATCCAAGTTCCAAGTCTTTGATGAATACAACATCTAAACAAACAGATGTTATGGTTGTTAAATTAAGTTCACCGAAAGTTATATCCACACGTTCAACTCGATTTTCAGAAGGTGATAATAATTTAATATCTTCAACGGAGTCGGGTCCTTTATCACCTAGTACAAGAAAATCGAATAAAACGCGAGGCATAAAGACTAGTCCAACATCTAAGGAAGTATGTATGCTACATGAAGTTGTAAATCCTACAAGAAAAACGAGAGCTGCTTCTGTTTCGAAAGAAAACTCAATTCTAGAATGTACTGCAACCGAGAAAATAATAGAAAAAACACTTGAGAAAAAAACTAACAAAGCACGTACAACCAAAGCTTCATCTAAATTAAACGACACAATGGCAACAGTCGTACCAAAAGAAGATTTGCTAGACGTAAATTCTTTTATCAATATTATTAATTTTATAAACTATTAACTTTTATAAATACCAATTGTATAATTTTAGAGAAATGCTGCAGTAACCAAAGAAGCTGTCGAAGAAACGCTTACAACTAAAACAAGATCTAAAAGGTCTACTAATGCAATGAAAAATTCAAGTATGAAACTTACTGCTCCCGGAAGGAAAACGAGAGCTACTTCTGTAAGTATAGAGGATAGTGTTCATGGGGAAGTTTGTGGAACAGTAAGAAAACCAAGAGTTAGATCAGTAGCGGCAGCAGATGCAGCAAATGATTTAATAACTAGTAGGCCTGATATTGCGGTCAAGGATGAAGAAACGACAGCTGTAGCCAACGAGTCGGAAGAAGCCGTGGCTGCGAAGTCAGAACCAGTGACGACGATAACAAGAAAAACAAGAGCTGGATCAGTAGCTAAGGGAGAGGAAGAAACAACAATAGTTAGAAAAACAAGAGCTGGATCCGTAATAAAAGCAGATGATATAATGACATCAGGAAGAAAAACCAGAGCTGGATCTGTAGTTAAGGAAGATGAAACTGTAACCTTCGGAAGAAAAACTAGAGTTGGAGCATCGGCTGAAGAAGAGATTATAACTGCACCAAGAAAGACGAGAGCTGGATCGATCTTAAAGGAAGATGAGATAGCTCTGCCATCGAGGAAAACAAGAGCTGGGTCAGTAACAAAGGAAGAAGATACAACGGCTGCAAGAAAAACACGCGGTTCATCACAAGTTAAAGAAGTAATCACGAGTGATGATGTAAAAATTTCGACTGGCAGATCTTTGAGAGCATCATCAGTCACAAAAGAATTGTCGGCCGACGATGATCAAAATGAAATGTTTAATAAGCGAATAACTAGAAAGCGCGGAAACTCGGTGCCAAAAGAAATACCAACGACACATGGTAAGATAAATGTTATATTGCAAAGCAAAAAGTACTTTATATTCCAACATTCTAAATGTTTTTTTCAGAGGCAACAAGACTCCCAATGCGTAGCAGACGATCAACGAGTCTTCTTAAGGAAGTCATTCTTGAAGAAAGTGTATCGCAATTAGACTCGCCAATGATACTTACCAAAGTTCCCCGAGCTATCGAAGATGCTGCAGCTTCAAGTCCTGCGGCTAACACACGCAGTCGTCGCTCTTCGCTTCAGTCGGTGCCAGACGACATCGAAGAGGGTCTAAATTTTCCCGTTAACGTTAGGTCGAAGTCGCGCAAATCTCTCGATTCCACAGACGAGGGTAGGAATCGACGGGCAACGAGTGTCGACTCAATCCTACCAGTAGGCAAACGTCTTACACGCAGTGTTTTAGCCAAAACAACGATCCTAGAAGAGTCCATACCTGAAGAGGCTGGAGGGGATGCTTCAAAGACCTTGCCTTCGAAAAAACCGCCGACGCGAAGAAAACGCACCACGTCTCTAACAGTAGAAACACTAGAAGAGGTAAACAAGGATAAGCCTAAGACTGTCGGTAGACCTAAAAGGGGTAGAAAGGCTAGTGAGAGCAAAAACTTCCAGTTCTCACCACCACAAAATGCCGATGAAGTTTTTGATAACGACGAAGGTGAGTTAGTTTTTTCCTTATCTATTTTTCTATTAACTTACTTTTTATATTAATTACTTTATTTTATTTTATATTAGTTACTTTTATTTTAATTTTTTTATTATCATTAAAAGATGTTTTTATAAATACATTAATTGCAACATTAATAATATATTAATGCTGCTCAAGTACAAAACAAAGCTCTGCAAAATTATATTAATCTTTAGAAATAATGCGAGTAATAGTAAATATTTCTGTAGAATACAAAAATCTAAGTCTCCGACAGCCTACGAAAGAGGCTTTAAATATGTTCTTCTGTACCAGCAAATATCGTTCTACAGAAATCTATCAATTAAATTAAACTACTGATTTTATTTCAGATGACTGCAAAACGCCGACCTATAAATTTTCAGAACCAACTGAGTTGGAGAAGTAGGTTTATTTTTAATATACGAGGAAAAGCTCTTGGACTGCATCAAGATTATGCTATAAAAACATTACCTGCCATGTGTAAATCATTATAGATTTATTTCGCCAGAGTCTTCCCACATAGGAACGAAAGCATTGAAAAGCGATTCTGAGCGAAACACATTAGACCGCATGAGAACTTATCGTACGCGAACCAACTTTATATTACAGAAACAAAAGAAAGGCGGAGCGAAGTGAATAAAATATAATTGCTGATTGTTAACGTATCGCATTTGAAATGCTGTGAAAAATTTAATTGTTTTTGATTATTTTTTATCTTAATTTTACAATTTTGTCAACAAAGGACATTTTCAAAAAAATAATTGTATAATACTGTTGTAAATAATTTATTGATACATCATATGTTAGTTCAATAAAAATGGTGTAAGTCTAGTAATTTCCAAATAAACAGAAATAACCTGTGCTAGAATAATACATCGTACAATAATAATTCTATAATAGTAATTATACATAATTAAACGTTACAACGAAATTCACTTCAGTAACTGCGCTACACGTAATTCTTTACTCTTCATAATATACCTTTCTATTCGCGCGCGAAGTAAAGATACTGATAAAAGTAATACTTTATTTTTTTTGGACCACAAATGGTATAGACCATGGTATTAACAAAATAAAAAAGTTTTACATCATTTGAACATGTACTTTTTGTTTCTCCAACAAATTCGATAAAAAGCAATCATCAAGATCTCAGATCTTTGGTAACAATCTATTTGAGTAAAAAGTACAGTCACCAAAAATCAGTGATAATATCGTGCCAAAAAATAATATACAATTTGTAAATGCATTACACATACTTGTACATAGCTATACTTGATTATATACAAATTAATTCTTCTCCAGTAGCAAGCAAACGTTGCTTAATGCCATTTTCTTAAATCTACTGAAGATAGAGAGACGAGGTTTTCATTCATTCTATAAAACATTTTGAAATCAATGTGATATTACAGGCACACGTGTAATTTGATGCCCCTTGCTTAAAGGCACTGCTGAATTTTTATTAGCAATGATTTTCTAGAGTAATAAAGGCCTCACCCGTGATAAATCAATCGTGATTTCATTACCCTTGAGTAAACTATATTTGATTATAATTTAGTTATAACTTTAAAACTGTATCAAAAATTAGTATTACATATGATACACATTTATTCTTCGGAATGTCGCAATATTTTAATAATCTATATTATTTTTAATTTATAAATAAATAATAAAGATTTGTAAATTGCCTAGCACATAAAAATTACGATAATATTATGATGGATACTTTAAATTTCAATACAAGGAAATAAAGAGTTCCAATGTTATCTATACTCTGCTGGCTGTTGACTGTCTTTAATCAATTTTTTATATCTTTTAATGTACTAATAAATAATAGATTTTTAACTTAAAAATAAATTAGTAGCTTTTTTATAATCTTTACAAAATCTTTTCCGTTCGTATAAAAGATTATTTAACCATTTCATATATAAAACGTTTTCTTAACTTTTTATAATTGTAAAAATTTCGTATATTAATATTAATAAAAATTTTAAATCGATTTATAAAATTGTTTACACGAATAAACGTGTACTCAATAAATTTATCCGTTTTTTAATATAGTAGTTTTTCATTGTTGTTTACAACTATCTTTAACACGTCGTTTATGTTTCTCGTCTTGATTCTGTAAAGGCGAATGTGGCTGCCCTAGAAAATAAAAGAAGATATTCGTACTGTGAAATATCCATATTTTTGAAATATTAAATAAATGTTATAAATATATACCTGGATTACGGCGAGTCCCCGGTACAGGCATGTAACAAGAAACATTATCTTCACCTACGTCAGTCTGAGATGTGTTTGGTAAACCATATGTCGGACTAATGCTGTTAGAACCACCACTCGATGAACTGTTGTATGTGTTACCATTGTATGTAGGATCGATCATGGCAGCAACATTCCGTTGCGAAGGCTCTAACGCATTCTCATCTTCAGTTTCTGGATAGCTGCGTATTTCTTCTGGATCTGAAGACTGTCGAGTGTGTCGTGTCTGTCGAGGTTTTGCTAAAAAGAAAATTTATTTTAAAATAAATGTTAAATGACGAATTTCAAATTGGCTAATGTAGGAGCAAAGCTAATAAGAAAACTTACGTAAGGAAGGTTTCAGATCCAGGTTATCTGGTCTCTGAGGCCTTTCCAAACTACCATTGGTTGAAAGCTGCTCTTCTTCCAGCTGTTGCTGTTGCAGTTGCTGTTGACGTTCTAATTTTTTTTGTCTAGCTCGTTCTCGTGCTCTTTTCGCCTTGGCACGTTCCTTTTCTTGCAGCATACGTGCTAATTCGGCATCTTGTGCTTCCATAGCTATTTTATGATCCAAAATCAATTGTTCATCTGCTACTGCACCATCTTGTGTATCTGCTCCAACTTCCTCTTCTTGCTGAAGCTTTCTTGCCAATTCCTGAAGATGATACTTAATTAACGATTCTTTTCATATTTTAAACCTTAATACAATAATATATTATCTCGCATAAGCACTAACTTTTAATTCATTTTAAATCAGAAACATATATTAATGTATAGAATTAACATTATGATCAATATTATCTAGATATTCAATGACAAACTTTGGATTTTTTAGTTCTGATTTGCATGTAAAACATGTTTATTTACCTACATACTATTTACCTGATCTTTTTCTTCTTGCAATCGTCTTTGTATTTCCCTTTCTGCTTCTAATCTTGCTGCTTCATCATCTAATCGAAGCTGCAATCTCATTTTATCTCTTAATTCTCTTTCTTTCATTCGTTCTTCTCTTTCCAATGAAAGTGCTATTTGTCTTGCTATTAGTTCATCTCTTTCTTCCCTGTTAATAAAAAATATGATTATTAATTTTGAATTAAATGTTCATCATATTTAAGATTATATATTTTCATTTACTATATAGATTATGGAATGTTTTTATGATAAATAGTGAGAACATTTTTAGATATTTTTAAGCATAGATAATTATGAAAAAGAATTGAAATTAATTATTTAGTTTTTTTCAAAATTAAACAAAAGCATAACAAAATCTAATACAAATTTAGCATTTAAATTATAATAATACTAACTGTTCTTGTACATAAGATTGATATCTTAGTGTTTCTATTTCTTGTTCAACCTTAGCTTTGGGAAGATCTTCCCTCACCTGGGCATTTCGAACTTTATTATGTGTATAATGTTCTTTGACTGAAACAAGATTTAATTAAGATTTAGATTAATGATTACCTATTAGTGCATATATTAGTTTAAATTAAGTTTATGATCTAAAAACCTTAATAGAGTGTTAAACGAATTAAGGTACATACTTTCTTCATCTTGTAGACGATAGGCCAATGCTCCATCCTCATGAACCAACCACTCTCTACAAACTGCACAAAGAAAGATGAGTCATTACTTAAGGGTTATAATCAAATAATTAACAGAAGAAAACAATAGAAAATGCTTTAAAGAAACAATAAAAGTATTTTACAAGAGAACTATTAGGCTAAGATTTTAATTTTAATTGTCAATAATAATATATCTTTAATAAGATTGTAGTGATTCATAAAATTATTAAGTATACAGAATAAATAGTTATCTAGTTTAAAGAATTAACCATGCTGTTAATAATTTTAACATGATTGATCAATTATTGAATAAAACTTGTATTAAGGTATGTGAAAGACTTGAAAGTATATGTAACAAAATTCTTCACTCATGAATCATCATCAGAATCACACTATCCAGTTCTGTTGATTTCATAAAAAACAAGAATGGCAAACACTTTTCACAACTGACGTTAATAATTTGAAAGTAATTAATAATCCATTAGTGGGAAGATACTTATTGAAAATAAATAGTCATTAAATATTATGTGCTTTTATCGGGTAGATATTCAGCAATTTTTCTCGTAATGATTAACAGTAAAAGATTATGCGGCTAATTTACGCAGAGTTGGGCGCCGTGAATAATTGCCCACAAATTTAGAAATAAATCAGTCGGTAGATTTGGAAAAGAAAAGCAAGTTACGCGTTATTAGACTTGTCCTTAAACTAATAACGATATCAAGGCAAGGAAGCCTTACGCGTGGGAGCAAATGATCGCGTTATACCTACACAGGAATCGCTCAGACTCACGGACAAACCTATACGAGCAACGATAAATACCTCACGCGGAATTTCTATACAACAGAGCGAAACAAAGGCACCCTTGCACGCAACGCTGAAGCGGGCCGCACAATGCAATTAATGTTGCTTTCGAAACGCATCGATAAAAGTGGTCTAAGAGGCGGCTTTTATACCGAGCGGTTATTGCACAGCGCCTGAGCGAAAGAGGCCTGTTGTCATTGGTATCTAATAGAGGAAAGCGCTCGGCAAAAGCCCACGACTGGCATGGGTGTCAATCTGCAGGGGTGCATCGAGGCGCTCGGGCCTCGGACTCGAGCGAGGCCGACGCGCGAGCGTCAAAGGCGAGAACGGCCAGCGGCCAGCGGCCAGGGACGAGTGGAAGCCGCTCCGCGCATTTTGACAGGCGCAACATCTGTTCCCTCACGCACCTTCGTTGACCCTGCCAGCCTTGGGCATGGCGTCGGAGCCGAGCACGGACTTGGCCATGTCTCCCACTCTGCGCGCCAACTGCCCCTTTAATCCCGAGCGAAAGGGAGGAAAAAAAAGGCGGGCGGGCAGGTGCGGGCGAGGGGCCCGGCCGGTCCTCGCGGGGGCAGCCGCGGTCCTCTCGAGGTCTGCGCGCTGCACTCACTCGCCGTGGCCCGTCTGTTTACATTCCCAGCGGAGGATCGGCGAAGCCCGAGGAGCCGACCGGTCCGCGCGCACTCCCCGAGGAAGACTGGCCGCAGGCCGCAGGACTGGCGCGCCGCGCGCGCTCCCAATCACCACCATCTTGGAATGCCGGAGCCTCCGGTGTGTTGGTGCGCCAGCGCGCACCGACGCGCGCTGCATTGTAAAAAGAGAGGGAGAGCGAGTCGTAGAAAGGAAGCGTGCTGCCGGCGTGCCCGGGGCCCGGGCTGCCCCCCGTACGCGGGCCGCGCGCGCTCCCAGTCCTTCTGCTCTTGTTTTGCCCGCTCTTACCCCCCGCTCCCGGGGCCGCGCGCTGGCCCCCGCAGCTCCGACTCCCGACTCCCGAGCGCCTCGGTGGTTTAAAGCTGGTTTTACAGTTGCTCCAGCGCCGCGGCGCGTGCGAGCCTTCGCGGCCCACGGGGACCGAGCGGGGGACGGGCCAACCGTTCTTTTTTGCTCCCGCGGCGTTCGCGAGTATACATATAGCGGGCAAGGTTGTCGAGCGGTGTCCGTTGGAGATTTGGGGAGGCCGCCGCGTATAATGATGTACCCGAGGATCTACCGTTAACACCGGTGACCGGTTCCACTTTTGCATTAATCAAGGGCTGTCTTCCTATGCTCTCTTTCGCCGAGCCTTCCTATCACTTTAGGCTTCTAGGGCCATTTACGGCCATTTCTTATTTACGACTCTGCTCGACACTCTCTCCCTTCGCCACATCGCTAAATCATTATTTCACTTGCTTTTTAATTATCACCTAATGGGTAGAATGAAATTCGATCCTTTTTTCAACTACTCCTTCGTTGTTAACGCTCGTGTTAACGTTTATACGCTCCTCGATGATTATTAATTATTCATTAAGATTATAGCTATCATTGTTTTAATACATTATGTTTACTTATTAAATAGTCTTAATTCAGTAGTTTACGTTTATAACATTCTCAATAATTGCAAAGAATACAATATTTGAAACGACAATGACAAGCTTTAAGCAATACCGAATTTATTACTGAAATGCATACGTTATATATTCTTTTTGAACAGCAAGTGTGAATATTTGCCGAGATGAAGATATGAAACACGTGTTACGCTTACGCCTTATACTGGTCCCAACTCGTTTGCAAAGTCTCATGAAACTATATAAAGAATTGTAAGCAGTGGTACAAATCTCGGTATAAATTACACCATATGTTTTATTTCAAGTTTATCGTCAATTACATCGTATTAATATTTAAGATATTCATACGGACACAGTAGTTGATACAGCATATTCTTCTTAGCATTCACTTAATTACAATTTACGAGGAAAAAACATCACACTTCTGCACAATTTAAGAAATTCTGTGAAAGAATCATCTTTAATTAATTATGATGAAATTCATGTATAATTTACTAAGTAATAAGTGATAAATTAGATGGAACCGCTGACGATCTGCAGGTGTAATTACAACTTCGGTAGCTATAATGTTGTAGATAGGAAGGTGTAGAAGCGACATTACTTTCCCTTTCTCCCACTTCTCTGATATTCTCATTCAAGTAATTTTCACACGGACGTGTTAGTCAGACACGCGCATACAGTCGCATTTTCCTATTCTCTTTCGTCTCCCCAATCCCCATCCCCTCTATACGTATATTTTTGTGTAACACAACCTTTCCGTTCCAGTGTGCTTAAACGTTTACAGTGTACGTGCTCTAAACGGAATTTTAAAAAAAACCCAACCCGTTGGACCGTACTATTCTTTTTGTGCACCCGTCATCAAGGCTTCTTAGTTATCGCGTTTTAGCTCGTGCCTACAGGATATATACCATTACTCACATCCGTTCGACGATACACGCTTTCGAATAATGTTACCTAAGATTATTTTTTGACTAAGTTTGGATACTTGACTCTGCCTATATTATTGTATTTTACACGGCTTTAATATTTTTCTTGGAGATTGCAAACTAGTTCGACAATCGGTAGATAGCATACCGAGCAGCATACGCTTATATGCTGCCTTTTGTAGTTTGAAACCAATTTTCTATAATTAGACGAAACTGCTTCCGTTACTTACTGAATGTTTATTATTCCTCGTATTAATCATTATTTTCTTGATTGTGTTTCTTGAATCTTTTATTGGAGCTTTTATTTCTAGTTAATAGTGACATAAAAAGAAAGTTTTTCTATATTAACGAAATTTTAATGACTCCGAAAATTTAATTTTATACGTGATCGCATGATAAATAATCCAAACTTACACTGAAACAATAATTTATTACAGAACGTCGCCTTAAAACTAATTGTATATAAAAAATGAACTACATATTATGCAGCACATTATGCTGGTAACTATCGCAATATTTACGCAATGAAATATCATAATTTCAATATACAGAAATTCTTAAACGTTAATTAATGAACAAATTCGATATATGATTTCTTTAGATCGTAGTTTTATAAACAAACGTAGCAAATCAGTTTTCAAAGCGCGTTTAATATTTTCAATTTAAGTGAACTCGATGCACGACTGGTTTCGCGCAAATCCAATTGCAAAGCTTCATGAAGAACATCTGGTATCGAGGTCCTTGCACACCTGCCATTTTAGAAATTCAAGCAGATGTCAAGTGAAAATGTTTTGTATATATATATATATAAGATGCTGCAGACTGTGCTGTACGAGAAAGTAGGTTTTCCTTTTTCACGCTTGATTCGCACCCGTTGAGAGGATTCGTAATTTTCTCCCTCGTTACATCTACACTGACTCTTCGCACATAAATTTCTGTGTATATACATATAAAGAGTAGATCAATGAAAGCCGCAGTAATCGTCGTAACTGGGTGAGCGCTTCCTTTTTTTTGCGCGCGCTCTCAAACTTTCCACGATCATTGCGCGTCCCGCTTGGGTTCACGCTTGTGTCGATGTCTGTTGAACTAGCGTTGTAAGATGCAATTTTTCACGTTTTTGCGTGGAATTTTTAGCTAAACTTCTATGATTTGTGAGTTGTTTCATTCGCGCAGCTCGAGATGAAATGGGAGAATATATAATTAAGTTCTTCATCAAAAAAGTTTAAGATTTTAAACTCCGTTTTCTCTTGTAATTTCTATGTAATGCATATGGAGAGTAAAGGAAAGCGATTGTAGAACAAATTTTTTTTCTTTTGTAGTATAATTTGGTATACGGTTACTGCATATCGGCAATATACGAGTATGTACAGTTATGTGCCAGAGTTATACGATAACTGCATATATTTATGCACTGTTATTGAAAAATAAGTAAAGAATTATAACATTAAATATATATGTATTAATTTCATCAAAATGTTTCTAAGATAAGTATTACTTTAACGCATAAAATATTCTTTAAATTGTATAATATAATATACCTGCATATCAATATACGCGCGTATGTTATATCTATGTATTATTTGTACATAATAAACTACTATTTTTAATATGTAAAAAAATTTAAGTATAAAGTTAAAGTACTTGATAAAAATATTAATTCGTTCAGAAAACTGCAATCTTATATTAATAATTATATTGTAATTTTTGCATTGACTGTACATAATATTGATTTATGTATTGACTTTGTAGTATAATATCGAATTTTTAATGTGCAATAAGAAAAGTAAAAATTATCAAATTATAGATACATATAATCACTTACTATAAGAGGTTACTAATTGAAATCATGGAGCAACTAAATGTATGTTATTGGTTATTGTTATTGTATTATTATTCGTATGGTGAGTAACTTTCATCAACCATCAAATCAAAGAGATAAATGCGAATTTTAACGTTTTGTAAATGACATTGTTCATTACAATATTATTATCTATCAATGCAAACATGTTTTAATATATAGTTTATAAATATCATATTAACTGATATAAATATTATTGGTTAAAAATTAATACTTTAATTAAGTAAAGTATTATGTACAAGGAATTCAGTTTACTAAACAAAACTCCTTACCTATTTTTATATTAAGAACTAAATAAATTTTGATATTAAATTGTGCAATATATATCCAAATAATTGTTAGACTGTTGTTGTTAGTGTCTGCAATTATTAAAGTACGCGCGAGCACGTAGAAGACATACATTTGAATTGACTTTATGTTTACGACTCGGTTTATGATAAAAAGTTAAGTACACAAAATAATCCAAATATTAATGAATTTAATTCATTATTGAGTTATTCAGTCTTATAAAATTTCTTAATTAGATAAATAGTACAAACATATAATTTGTAATTAAATACACTTGTCCTACACGAAAAGAAATATAATCCTAAAGTAAAAATAATAAAAGGCTTTCGCAAATAATCTTAAATAAGATTCAAAAATTAAGTCTTGCGTTCAGTATACTCTACTATATTCAATGTCAACAAATAAGAAAATTTCATTTGTGACCTTGGCGCATGGTGAAAGTAAATAATAAGCCGTCAGTCTACCTCATCACCGCTTTTCTGCATCATCGCCTTGAAATCTTCTTCGTCAATTGCGAAAGTAAATAGTATATTGGCCATGATATTGACATCGATCGGATTCATATCGATGAGTCCGGCGAGCTTGGCAGTAAGGTTTTCGACTAGTCGCCGTTTCAAGTGGAAGAAAAAATTGGAGCAGATGACGACGGCAGCTCCGATGAAACCGGTGTTAACCTCCAGGGCAAGGAAATCCCGACTGCATGGCGAACTCTTATCGTACTTGCTCCCGCGTGCCATTATGTGCAATTGTTCGAAGACGTCTTCGTGACGTAGGTACGCCACGTCCAACAGGTGGATGCAAGTATCGCGTACTAATGGCATCGCCGTCAATTCTGCATAGGCGATAAAAAGTTCAACGGCGTGAATGGGGAGACACACTGGCAGTCGGAAATCAAGACTTTTAAGAATACGCAATTCGCAGGTGGAGATGCTTGCCTTGTTATATAAATACTCGTGCTGAGGATCAATCCAGCGTAAGAGCGTTTGCATCTGCGAGAAACATTACTTATTATGTATACAGACTGTAGTTAAAATTATAATTTTCGAATCATTCAATAGTGTATTTATTAAAATATTTTTAAGAGAAATTTAAATTTGTAAGACAGTGCACTTTAAATCAAGTTGTAGTCATTACAGTAATTATTACAATATCAAGTTGTAATTTAAAGTACAGAAAATGAGCGAGAGAAAAAGTATGATGACTATCATATTGTTACCTGCGTGATGTCGAGGCCTGATTTGGACAAGTCGACCTTGCTGGCAATTTGTAAACAAGATGCAAGAATCAATTTAATTTGATTTGACATCTTTTCACGAATTTGCTGCATCAAACTATTACTCAATTCCGCATTCGATACTAACTCCCAGAAAAAGCAACTCATATACTTGTCGAGTAGGTGAATCGCCAAGTATTTAGCTTGTGGTTCCAAATTAAATCGGTCACTCAGAATGAATATAACGCGTACCATTTCAGTCTGAACCCCTACAAACATAAGTGCGTAAAACATAATTGTTTCCTGAATGCTTAAATTTTATTGTCAACATGCCTATCATTATAAGATGACTGTATAGCTCGTATCAGTTATTAAATTTTTAATTTACATAATTGTCATTTTTAAATATTATTAGAAACTTAACCTTTTTTAATATCTACAACAATTGCAAGAATTTGAATTACAATGAATCTTAAAATTAAAAACTTAATGTTTTACCTGAATAAGGAATACGAAATTCTTTCCCATCTGTAACTGATTGTTGCTCGACATTATTACATTCTCGAGTATATTTTAACCAATCTTGCAAGTACGGTCCTGAAATATTGCAAGATATCAAGTCAAATCAATATCAATAAATTTGTAAAATACCGGAATCAATATTGACTTACCGATGTATGAATTGTCTAAATTCATTACTATAATAATGCTAAACACTGTAGCAACAGATTTAAAACCGATCAAATTTTTGTTTTTATTTACTACACGTACATATAACTTTTTATTCTATGTAACGTTAAATGATAAAAAAACTAATTTATAAAGCCATAGTTTGTGCAGATAATAATACTTACAGAATATGTACAGTAAACGTTTTCAAATTATATGTATACTTAAATTTAAAACCATGATAGTGTTTTCAGTTTTCAGCTGATCTACCAAATCTGCAGAATTCACATATATCGCTAAGCCTAAATCGCGACCGGTAACTCACAAGTCGCAAACTCGCAATGCGCGCGCAAGCATCTTTTTCAATCTTGACGCAAGATGTCTCTTATTGAATGAAATGATCAAGAGTAGAAGACTGACAATTCTTTGCGCAGTAGGTAGTGCGCATTTCTATTTCTAACTCCAAATCGTGCGAATTCTTCCGGTGGCCGGTGCAGGTTACCGTGTTCTTATACGTATTGTATAACTTATTGTAAGGAATAATAACTCTGCGAGTGTTTTCATAGGTTATTAAATGGCAAATATTTTAATTTTTTAAATAATTGAAAATATATAAGATTACAGCTTATTTTTTATACTGTGATTAAGCTATTGAATTAGGAAATTAATATGAAGTAGTTATTGTGTGTATAGAGTCCGGTAGCTAACCCATTAAAAAGAGTGAATAACAGACTGACGTAAGAGATTTTATAAACAAAAAACGTTATGTCAAATTTGTTTCAACAGCTTTTGGTTAAAGTACCGAAATATTTGAAAATTACAAGTACATGTCGAAATAGAATACCGTTATTTTCAACACAGGTATGTAATTATCTTACTAAATAAGCATTAATAATTTCTCTTAAATATAATATCATGCGTTTGTAATTTCCTTATAAATTAAACTTTTAATGTACTATTAGAGAACAATATCCGGTTTATTATATAAGTTTATTTTTAAATATTTCTTTTTTATTTCAGAATCATAATATAGGTACAAGTTTTCAATTGTGTACAAAATCAAATGTTAAGATCCCAAGCTTAAGAAAACGAAAGAAGGATCGCTTCTTCAATTTTGTATCATGGAAATCTTTATTAGGAGCAACAGTTTTTGGAGGAGGAGTTTTGATGTACATGTATCATCTGCAAGAAGAAAAAGATAAAAAAATTGCTAGAGAGCGCAAACGTCAAATTGGTAAAGCTGCTATAGGTGGAAAATTTGAGTTGGTTAATTCAAGTGGAAAATTAGTAAAATCTGATGATTTTCTTGGTAAATGGGTATTGATTTATTTTGGATTTACTCATTGTCCAGATATTTGTCCAGATGAACTTGAAAAGTTAGCAGAAGTTGTTGAGAAATTAGGTAAAAATTTTTGTATTACTGATAATATAAGTTATTAAATTTAAAAAATAGTTAATTATATTTAGTCATAAATTCTCAATGCGTAATTAAAAATAAAATAAATTAATGTGTCATTATAAATAGGAGCATCAATGTTCTAAAATCAGTATTATATAGAGGAAAATTAGGTTTACATATTTACTTATTTTTCAGAAACTACACATAATTTTGAAATTCAACCTTTATTTGTAAGCGTTGATCCAGCTAGAGATACTCCAGAAATAGTTGGAAAATACACAAAAGAGTTTTCTGATAAAATTGTAGGATTAACTGGTTCATTGGAACAGATTACTGCAATTTGCAAAGCATATAGAATATATTTTAGTGCTGGGGAGCCTCAAAAAGATGATGATGATTACATTGTGAGTACTATAAAATTAATTTTTAAAACACGAAAATGGTTGTAAAACTTAAATGGATATTAATTTTTATAGGTTGACCACACAATTCTCATTTATTTGCTTGATCCAGATGGAGGATTTGTTGACTATTATGGACAACTATTTAATGCAGAGAAAATAATATCAAGTGTATTACTACACAGACTAAAATATGATAAGCTGCAGAAAGAATCATCGTTATTTAATTTAACTAAATTAGATTTATTAAAATCATAATTAGCTACTTGTATTATCAAAAGTGTTTTGGTTTTATATACAAGTTAAAACAAATGTAGAGATATAATTTTATTCTAATTTGTTTTACATTATCTAAATAATACATATTTAATAGTATAATTAATTCATTTAAAATTCTAAAATTCATATTGCATTTAAAAATTCTATTTTATTACTTTTATTCTAACATGGTAATTAATGAGATTTTTCACACATTTAAATGTAGGATAAATTTACAAATTTATAAAAATTTGTTAAATTATTTCATTTTTTGGATATAATATTGATCTATAAAGTGAAAATGGTGATTTTGTAAATTAAATTTAGTAAATGATTGCATTTTAATATTTATATAATAATGAAGAGCGATGATTTTATGTTTATATTTGATTGCAAATAGAAAATTTATTTTAAGGTTGTTATGTTAAACACTTCTTACAAAACTTATCAAACTAAAATGAATCTTATGTATTCATAAAATATCACAATTTTAAAAATAAATTTATTTTGATGAATTATTTCTAAATAATAAATTTTTGTGATATTTGTAAGGAAAATTTTTGAAAAATAAATGCTATCTTAAAGAGAAGTAGTCGATTGTAATGCAATATAACTATTTCTATTTAATAATTGAATACTTGTATATAGTAATCTATAAATGCAGATATAAGTTAAATATATATTTAAAATGTATATATAAGTTATATATACATTTTAGCATGCAATACAATTGTCAAGATATACCAAATAATTATGAATCATTATATAAAAATATTATTATATTAATATACATTTATTGACATACACTGTAAAAATTCTTAATTATGTGACATTTCAGAATTTTATAATAATGCCAATATAAGGAATTTACACATAGGTCAATATTATTATGGTTTATTGTATTTATTAATAAAGCTCATTCTGTAGTTGACATGCAACAGGATTTAAAATATAAACTTAACAAGAGATTACTTTATGAACAAAAATCAATTACAATTATAATTAGAGTAAATTATTTAGAAGGAGCTATTTTACAATTTCTAGAAGTTTTAAATGTAATTTGCATTTGAAAACTAATAATATTTAAAGTTAAAAAAAATTTGTTAAACCATTAAATTACTCTTACCATTTTCTAATTATATTAAAAACAATTAGTTTAATCTTACATTTTATATAGTATTCAGTATGAAGTCTTTCTGATTGTTTATTGACTTTGCTTGATACATATCAATATAATTTTCGCCATTCGGAAGTTCGTCGGAATAAATAAATAAAAATAATTTTTATTTCTTTGATACATTAATTTATCTAAATTTAATATATAAGCTTTGGATTTACATAAAACAGAATACATGCTAAGAATGTGAATTTTTTTGAAGAAATTATTTAAATGAATTGAAGTATTTTTTCAAAATATATTATATTGTTTATACAAATCAAGAAATACCACAATTTATAGCATAGATTTTGAAATAATACATATTAAAAAATGTAAATAAATAAATTTAGAAAGTGAATATTAGTTATAACTAGTATGCTTTCTAAGAAACTTTTTATATAAACATGTTTTGATTTTATTTACAAATTAAAATTTAAAAAACGAAATATTAAAAAACTATGCAATAATGAACTAATTTATACATTTATCTGTTGATTCGTTGTTAATTTTTTAGATTGCATATAAAAAAGTCAATTCTAGATATTATAAATATTTACATGAAATACAGTGTACATTAATAATTTTTAATATATACATTTTACAAATGTAAAATTATGAGATAAAAATCTTAAAAACGAATTGAAGAACAGTGACCATAAACATAATTTCAGATACTTCTCACGTACGATGTAGAGTTTATTTAAAGTGGACTCCATACCGTGCATATATTTGATATCCATGTAATCGTACTTTTTTCGCAATGATTTCTCTTATAATATATATAAATTTAAATAGATTTCACATAGGGACTTGTGTTTAACATTTGATTACAGTCGTTTAACGATTATTTACGAATAGTGCTTCACATGAGGTAGAAATAAATCTATCCTTATGTAATTAAAATCATATGGATGTATGTACATAATCTTTTACAGCATAAATTATTTTCAAAAAGTAATTTACTATGTACATAGATAATCAATGTAGGTAAATAGCCTTTTGTTAATGTTTTATGAAAGATATTTTGTTTTTATCTTTATTCAAAATATCCTAAACGGTGCATAGTAAAAAAGAATCTCATGTTCATATTATTATATATGAATAAATATTCACAAGTAATTACTTTAACACATATAAAATTTAACTATAATGATTTAAATTAATAAGAGTATACTATATATTTTACTCGCTATTTCATAACTTAAATTGTCTCGCAAAATAACTCGATGATTTTTTAAAACTCGATAAAAAATGAATGTTATAAAATACAAAAGTACATTTATCGATATTTTTGAAGCACTGTACAATACTCCTATACTCAAGCGCGTGAACAAAAAATTAAATGCGGATTGTGAAATAATAAAAAGCTTTAAAAAATGGCGGTAGTAACTTAATCAGGCGAAAAATCTACACTAACTGTACACGCGCAATGAATTACGCGAAAATGTAAATAACTTATCATTTTGAGTCTTGCACATGCGCACTATTAATTATATATAGATAAAGTTCACTGTTGGAGGCCCGCGTCAGGTACTGTATAGTGTATACTACTGTACCCTTGTAGTCTTTTTTCTATTGGATACAGTCATAGGTTCGAAATCAACACAGTCGTTTCCACTCAAGGATCATTCGACTGGTGCAAATGGTGAAGCTCGTAAGCTAGATGACAGCACTCAGAATCGCTCCAACCTTGCTCGTCGCGACTGCTGTCCTGTTGGTGGTGATGTTCGCATTTGTCGTTCATTGCTATCTGAGTACTGCAG
Source organism: Sycophaga agraensis (assembly GCA_018906755.1). Classification (NCBI taxonomy): domain Eukaryota; kingdom Metazoa; phylum Arthropoda; class Insecta; order Hymenoptera; family Pteromalidae; genus Sycophaga; species Sycophaga agraensis. The sequence goes on from JACCIE010000037.1 coordinate 1,374,235, forward strand.
TTCTCTATCTCCTATACATGAATTTCTTTTTAGTTTTTATTTGATTAAATGGTTGTTTTGAAAAAAATTAAATAATAATTTATTACCCAGCCGTTGTGTCAACTTGGGATAAACATAATACGATTCGTGACGAGTTTAAAAAGGTGCTTGTGTTTTTATTAATTTTAATTAACTTAGAAACGGCCACTTTTTCACAACAAAAATAGAAAATATTTAATTAAGTCTCCTTCTATTTTAAATGAATGTTTAAGTTATAGTATACCCATGCTCCGTTAAATTATGCATAAGTATTCCTTGTTCTTTTTTTAACTTAATTATGTATACATACCATTATGGATACATGGCTGTATCAAGTTTTTTAAAAAAAAAAAAAGGAACTGTCTTATACAAACATTAGTAATTGCACATTAAAAAGAAAAATTAAATCTTTTAATTCATTGATATAGAAAACTTGTTATTGTGTATGACTTAGTTTATACAATTCAAGTAAATAAACTTGGCATGAATTACACCAAGAATCACCATAGAGATATTGAAATATATATCGACTGCTATGCGATGTAATATAATATATTGCGAGTTGATTGATTTTTTTGCTATTTCATGCAAAAGATTCGGACACATTCCTTTATTAGATATGTGTCGCCTGGCCTGGTAACTGATCATCATTTATCTCGATTAACTATATTTAACTACTATGATTCTATACATGTTATCGTATTTGCTTAATGAACAAATTAATATTGATTTTTCTCATCTTTTTACAGATACTCTTTTAATATACTGTGTTTAAAGCAATTCATGACCATTATTTCATACATGTTTTGCATTCTTGATCTATAAATGTTATAAATCCTTCATTTTTTAATTTTTTTATAATTTATTTTAGACAGATGATTTAAGAATTTTCTCTATTCATATGTATTTTGTCATTTGAAAATTAGAAAATTCTTTTATAAATTTCATGCGAACAAATATTTCCTTTTTGTTAATACAGTAAAGTTTGAAATGTTTGTTGAATTTTTAGCTAGAATTTATTTAACTCAGAATGGCTTAAAAATTCTGCAATGTTTTTTATCAGACTATTTATGTCCATAAATTATTATTATTGTTTCATAATAAATTTGACTGCATTAATTATATCGTTTATTCAATCTAAGCAAAATTAAGTAATTTTTTAATTAATTGAAGACTCACTCTAATTAAGTAGTTTTGTTATTCCTAAAGATTTCTCATATTTCCATTCAATGATAGTGTACAGGAAAAATCTTTTTAATTTATTTTTTCAAATTTAAATTTTGAGCTATCCACCGATTCATCTAGCGATTTACGTTTTAAATAAGAACTTGTATATTATAGATACTTTCAATTTTAATTCCATCGTGCGAGTAAGCATTTCTTCCGATTTACTACTTTCTACAGAACATTTAAATCGATATCTAACAATTATTTGCAACTTTAATATTCTTACTTTTAATATTGAATTTTAAATTAGTCTACATATAAATTGCTAGTAAATATATACTACGCGTTCCAAATGAAATTACTATCCGTACAGAGCTATCGATATTTACTATAATCGAATTACTAGTCATTTAATCTGCGTACACGAACGAGAATATAGGGAGACTTACTTTAGAGCAGAAAGCAAGGAGACTGTGGTCCATGGTTTTGGCGAGGGCGTCAACGGTCGCGTGGCCGCTCACTGCGGCGGTGATCGCCGGGTTGTGTGGCACTGTGCCCGGGCTACAGCCCGCGACCTCGAGGTATCCTCGACTGCTTGCTAAGCTACCGCCCCTCGTTCCGATACCTATATCTGTGAGCAAATAAAATATCAGCTTTTATTTGCGAAATTAAATCTAAATTGATATAAATGTTACTATAGTGATTTCGTAAATTATATAAATTTTGCATCAATCAAATTAATATTTGATTTTCTTTCTTTATCTCTTTTCTGAAGTTGTATAGTACAGTATAAAGCCAATATAACTGTACTCATACTTAATTATTCAAAAAATAGTAAGGTACAAGTATATATATTATTATTTACTTTTTTTCGAAATTTAGGCATCGTAATATTAAGTATTAAATAATGAATGAGTTTAATTATAATGTTATCCAGTCGTTAGCTAATTGTTTCCATTACTACATTATTGTCTATCGGTATTCATTTCAGGATTGGTTCCAACTATGACAATAGCAAACGCTAATTAATGTTTATGCTGAAAATGATACGCAATATTATACTCTCATTTAAATTGGTCATCTATTATTCAGAGTAGTTGTTATTGTTCTATATACAATTGTTTTGTTATATAAACTTCCTTTTACGTTTTATTTTCGAGTCAGGATTCCTATTGTTTCTCTTCTGAAACGTTGTAAAAAAAGATAATACACTTTTTGTGGGTGCGTGTAAGCTGCTATGTTGCCAACTTGGAGGATAATCTTAGTCGCGACAAGTTCTTGCTTGCGTAAAAGTTTGAGCTTGTACTCGGGCGAGATAATTGTTCCGTATATAAGATGAATGGAGAATTTGTGAAAATAGACAGAAATAGTTAAAAAATTACACAGAGATTGAGCATTGCAATTATATTTCTGGAGATAGATAGTCACGAGTAGATTTGTTTAAAATGGTGCTTTACAAATCGCCATTATAGTATCTAACACGATAGATTGAAAAATTTAATTATTGAAATTAATTATTTAAGCTTCTCAAAGATAAGAATAGTCGAGAAATGAACAAAAACAATTTTTAGCGTAAGTCGACAAGTTTTGAATTATCTAAATTTTTAATGCAGAATAATTTCATATTAAAACAGCCGAAGAACAGTTTCAAAGAAACAAAAGGATACTTGATACTTTTGATAAAATTTAAAAAACGTGGCACGTTGAAAATTTAATTATAAAATTTTTAAGTTTCAAACTAAAATAAAATGTAAAGAATTGGTTTTATATTAGTAAACCATATATACAAAACTTGTTGGTCTGCATAAATTCAGTATTATTTAACTATATCCATCAAGCATATTATATCGGCAGTACAATGAACCCGAGAAAGAACCACGCAGAGTCAATAAAAGCCGAGTAAATAAATTCACCTCGTACAGTTCGTCGCCTCTGTTACTTTCATCTCATAGTAAGGAATACCTATAGGTAAATATAGGCAATAAGCACCAATGGATAAACTTCCAGATACTCTTTATGAGCATCGACGATTTTTAACAACGAGTATTATACTAGTGGGGTAGCTATAGACATAAAAGTTGGCGTACATATACTATATTCAATATATACTTATATAGAAAACGGAAACGAACTACTCTCAAAGCGATATCGTCTTGACAAAGTATTTAAATTAGATCACAGAACCGCAATAGTGCAGTGGGGCTTAAAAGGACCCATCAGAAGCACAAGTACAGGTAGTTTTCGTCATATAAACAATTAATGCGCGTGCGATATGTTATGGCCTTCGTATGCCTAAGGCAGAGCCTACCTGCCAATGTCTTACAAGTCCGCGGAACATTTCATTACAACAACGCAATTCAAGCCCAAAACAAATTTCTATGAAGTTTAGTTAGGCTTGTTAGGAGGCTTACCTTGAGTGCTTGCCATCGAGTGGGTGGACCTATGGTGTCGGGCGGCGGCGCGACGGTAGGCCGCGAGGACACTGCCACAGCAGGGCCACAGGTGCTTTCCGGCACCACTGCTTGTGTTGCAGCTGCAGGTGCTGCCCGAATGGTTCGAGGGCCGCGCGCCCCCGCGACACACCCGCGGCAGGCGCGGCCAGTTGCGCGCCCGCAGAGCCCGCGAAACCTCCGCTCGGACCTCGCCATTCAGAAAGCAGTATAGTACCGCTACGAAGAAGCCCTGCAAGTGTGCCAGGTCTCGTTAGCCCTCGCCGTTCCAGCGGCTTCCCCGCTAATGACTTCCATCTGGATCTACACGAACGCGAGTAATCGATTTCTCTCCGGTATTCGCGAAAAGCGCTGGGTTTTTTGCCGTTGCAGTAATTAGATATGGCTATACGCTACGACTTGATGCACTTTTAATTAGTTTCTAAGAAAACTACAGTTTGACTTCCTAAAAATTGAGATTGTTTTTATCTAAATAGATTTTATTTTCTCTACGTGTATATATAAACAAGGTAATTATTGGATTCAATGATTGCCTGACTTGCTACATGCACCTGAATGCGTTTATCAATGCTAAAATTACTTTATACGAAATTGACTGAAATTTTTTACATTATAAATACATTATAAACATAAACAATTAAATGATTAAATCGAGGATTAAATAGTAGCTATTAGCAATTACCAAGTTAGCCGCATTTTTTATAATATGTAAAATAGATCAGTTTACAAATTATATCTCGGTTTGCAGATATTCTACCATTAGAGCGGTTTCGATCGCTTATGTACAATATAAAATGTCCGTCTAGTTTTGAAACGTATGTGGCTGTATTCGTGCATTTACAGCAAGAGTTTGTTAATTGAAATTTTCAACAATAGAAAATGATGTTGTCTGTAGAGTTGTTAGAGAATACAAATCAAGTGTAAATTGGACCGTTTCCTTGTTTAATAATTGAAAATGGTTCAACTGTGATAATAAGAATTTCATATTCTCTATAATTGAATCTTTTAAAAGACGGTACATAATGTAAGAAGAATTCTATTCAAATCAACAGAGTAAGTCGAGGGAATGAATTCCACCTTTTCAGCATTTAAATATTTTATTTCATTGGCGTATGTTTCAAAATTTTCCGGCGTAGCGCATCTATAATTTAAACTAGCGATAAAATGAAGAACTAGGTGAAGCGTAATCACACGAGGGGAATTCTCCGTCTAATTGTTCCCGTCGAGCTGATTAATACAGCGATGCAATATTTAAGCAAAAAGCATAGTGTTCGAAATAATTAATTTGAGGCAACTCGAAGGAACGGAGAAACAAGTAGTAAGAGCGCCGTCCTGTCAGGCAATCATCGCTTTGAGCGAATTTCATAGCACGTTCCCCAATATTAAACACCTTTCTCAACGCGAGTACAAATAGGTAGGGCAAAAATAATGCAACGCATGCACGCCTGCGCGAGTCCGGGGCACGGACAAACAAACACATAGATACAGTGCGGTGACGAACCTGAAAGGAAGCGAACAACTGATCGCAGAAGAGCCAGACGATTTCGACGGTCTCGTTCACCCCCATACTGTATGACATCCCAAGGAAGATTGAGTAATGGACGCCGAAGAGCGGGACAAGGACCAGCGTACTTCTTGCCCATCGCCTGCGAAGAGAAGCCGTTATATTGAAAGATTCCGCCCGTCATCCACCTCGCGCGATAATCATTTGTTACACCTCGCCGCGCCGAGAGCGAGCGATATTATTACCGCGGGCGCTTTTCACTCGATCGCCGTTGGACTACGTTCAATAGTTTAAACGAAGCATATCCTAACGCAGACGTATCTTTCAACGAATTTGCTTAATGCTTCGTGTATATATACAGTGAAATATATTATTAGCGAATACAGCGTATTATTTCTACATGCATAATTATAGGGTACGTAATTGTAGTCTTACTTGTACAGCATGGTGTCCTCGGACACCGTAGACCTGAGCTTTAGTAGCAGTACCCTCACGATATTGACAAATAATATGAAATTAATCTGTGAAAATAATTGTTATGCTAGTTACAATATTTCGAAAAATTACGTTTCTTTTTAATTATTTCGACCACTTTATTATTTATTATATTATTCATTATTTATATTATATATTATATATTATTTATTTATTATTATTATATGAAACATAATGTATATAAAATTAATCTAGAATAGGTACTTACGACTACGGAAAAAGTCGTGGGCACTCGTATAATTTGAAAAATTAACGAGTTGTCGTGCGTGGTCCAGCAATAGACGTCCTCGTAAAGAGATCGCAGTAGCACCCACGTCGTAACAAAAACAGCTGGCAAACCTGTTCATATAACAAAGAAACATGCTCAGCTTTTATTTTCAAATAACACAGTATGAGAAAAACTCAGCGTGATACACTGGGTATGCTCGGTAACATTAATGCAGCCGTGAAAAGAGAAACTCACCCCAGCCGAGGATGACGTAGACGGTGACACTGGCGTTGGGGTCAGCGAAGAGGGCGCAAAATATGAGGTTATGGAGGTATAGGCCCTCCATTAGGATCCACGAGTAGTTGGCGAGGATGCAGTACTGCCAGACGCTCGTGAAGGCCTTGCAGTGCCAATTGCTCTCGAACTTGTCCGCAAGCCAATAGCTCTCCCCATTCTTTATGAGGACGTCCGTCGAGAGGCCGACTCCCGCCACGAACAGGAGGTTCTTCAATAGGAACGTGAACGCTCGTACCATGAACGAGGCGAAAAGGTGCATATGTAGGATATTCCTTTGACATCGTAGCTTCCTACAAAAAACAATTCTTTTTATTCCTGAATTACTTTTTATATCTTTATGAAGATATGAAAAAATAGGGCTTTTCATTTTATTCCTTGGGCTGTAAAATTTTTTATGTTGCACGATAATCTTGATTAAATAAGACTCGAAGATAAAAGGTGAAAAGACATAATAAATATTACTATTATGGTATTAAGTTGAAGTGAAAATAAAAAATATTATAATCATTGTATATTACATCTTAAATAAGGTGTAAAATGGTTAATATATTTTTAGTTGTATTGATTACATTGTGTTCAAGTAAATGACTAGTTTAAATTATTTACTTGAACAGTAATTAAGATAATTCAAAAGTCTCAAAGTATTTTTTCTAGATGTAGTAAAATAACTCAAGCATATTATAGAAACATCAAAACAGTTCTAAAAGCACAAAATCATATGCATATATGTTTTGTATCTATGCTACAAACAAACAGTACATGTCCATGTCAATTTTTAAACTTAAATACTCGTATGCATTACATTGTACCAATAGGACTAAATATTACTAGAGTACTTATTAAATAATTAAATTGATTGATACTTACTTTATGCTGGCCAGGATGCAAAAAGCAACGATAAGGGTTGAAAATGAGACCGCATAGCCAATTTTTGAGATGTACTTAATTGTTGGTAGGTAATTCTGTGAAAATGGAAAAATGAAAGAGATATTTACTAGGTGGAACTTTTATGTATAGAGATCCTTGGGGAGTCATATGAGTAGTTGCGTTACATATTACACATCATATGTGGAGAACTAAACGTTGTAATGCGAGACGTATGCTTCGAACCGCTTGACATGTTATATATTTCACCCTGCCACAAATAAATATTTGCTATTCGATGTTAGCTAGACAAACTCGTCACACCGGCAGGCACAGCTACATTACGTCCTCGAACAATATATACTGCGATACATATTTACCCTTGGTCTTTTCCAAGGGGTATGTGCCTACCGGGAATTATTTTTATAGATGAACAATGACTTTAGTTAAGGTTTTTCTTGCGCCTAATTTGTGTACTCCCTTATTAAATGCCACAAAAAGTGGGTTGGTTTTATGTTTATCAATTAGCTATGAATTTGATCACTTAATTACTATAGGGTAAAGTGCATTAACGCATGATTTATGGGCATTCAAACAAAATTTGGTGCATATTTATTTTATCTATATTTTCTTCATTATATCAAATGAATGGCAATTTTCATTTGCAAAATATAAAACTTAACTTTGTAATTTAATTTTGGATACAATCGTTATTTAAAATAATTAATAAAAAATGATGAATCGACTTTATATAAATCATTTTACGGTCGAGCAGTAAGTGCATTTGTTAGCTGTGTAAAATAAGCAGTTGTTATTTTCAGAGTGCCGTGCAGAACTGAATTTAAAGTTTAAGGCTTTAAAGTAATAAATTGACATTATTAATATGACGATTCATTAAGCGATTTATTAAATGTAATACGCATATATATATATATAACAAATTTATAGCTGTAAACCACTATTAGTTCAATAGTTGATGTTATACGGCGTTCATAAAATACTTGACCATTAATTAAAATTTTTAAACTATTAATCAATGTCATATTCATAAACCTCGATTTATTTTGAATACATTTAACACAAAAATTTGAACATGACATGAATTAATGTTCTTATACATTAGCAGAATGTGTGTTTTAATTAATGAATTGACATAAATAGAAAATTAATTCAGTAAAATATGCGTACGTTTATACCAGATCAAAAATTTGAACCACTAATTAATTGAATCTTTGCACGCTTCATAATACTTAGAATATCATTCTTCTATTATATTTGTCAGTCTATCAATCATCACAGAGTTTAACACATTTATATTAAAATATTATTATTATCAATTCTTTTATGAAAATAAAATTAATTATAAACAAATTCTGAAGTCAATTATAATGTCCGTTATTTTATTTTGAAATTATATTATAAATTATCAATCAGTATTGAATTTATGTAGGAGCGAAGTAACAATTTACAACTAAATCCAACCCTGCAGTTCTTCGCTACTTGCAGAGAACACAATAAATATTCCATCGGGTATAAAGGCGCTACACCAATCGATAATAAAAAGAGAATGAAAAAAGTGAGATATGATTGTATATATTCGAAGTACGGTCGAAAAAGTTGAACGTCGAACTCTTGTACATAGTCTTGCGCCAGAAAGTCGAAAGTTTGCCGTTGGAATAACCAACGTTCTTTGCAAGTCCTTCAATATTTAAATTTATTGTCCAGGTTGAACACGCTCGACCAACGGAAAACGAACTAGCTTTACCATGTCGAAAATTCAAGTATAATTTTAAGTCCTGGAAAATAGGTTCTGTTATGTAAATAGTGCGACTTGGCTGTCTCCGTGGTAAATTCGCTTCTATCCATTCAACTCGAAACTGTCTACAGCGGCGAAGATTTAATGCGTGAAAATAGGGCACCTCCGCTTTTTGGGATATGGATGGAGTGTTATATCGTATGACACTCGATGAAAAGTTTCCCGTATTGACTAAAAGTTAAAATTGGATTTGTTTACGTGCCGCTATTTTCCCTTGTAGTTGTAGCGGTAACTCAAATTGAATACGCTCTCGTTAAATGAATTTCGCTGCGCGCTCGCTCCTATGTATCTCGCGTGTATTCCCGGCCAAAAGCGAGCGAGTTTGTCGCTTGCGACAGGACGTAGACTAGGCGAATAATGTAATATGATGGCTGAAAGTGCTTTCTAGCAGTGAAAACGTCTTCCCCAATTTCTTTGTTTAATGCTCTGAAGTATAAGGCAAACGAATTAGAATTAATCGGATTATGCACGAGGGCGCAACAGGCGAACATATGCCGCGCGTCAGGAGGGCTTTCCCATGAATTTAAGAATTGTAATAGACATGCAGCCCAAACTTGGTACAACGAATCTAACAAGGGCAGTAACCATGAATCGCTCGGTGTTTGTGTCCGTGGAGCTTTCCGTTTAATTCCGTCGGTCGATAGCAATAATTAACTCAGCGTCCGAAATCACTGTCTCCTAACCCAAGATCCTCACAAAGATCATCCTGTATATACTGTTTACGAGGTTGTGCTTCACTGTATACGGGAATGTATATAGGACTCCGATTGCAATTTTGGTCAATTAAACATTTCAGCTCATGTTTGGAAATTTACTTAGGAGAAGAGGTTATTGCCATGTCAACAAGCACAGAACAAAGATATAATATAACGTCAAAATATTTGCCTTGATATTTGCTTTAAGTGCAGGTATTAATATATATAATAAATATTATGTTAGATGCACATAAATATTTAATTATTATCCGCATTATCGCGCATATAAATGTTTCATTTTGTACATAGAAATAATTTGTTTTTCTGTTTTGTCAACGTTTCACACCGGAAGTATACCACGGGTATACAGGCATTACGTATTAAAGAAAAGCTCCCTGTCTATATGATAAGATTATTTCCTCTTACAAATCTATAAATCCTACTCTTTTATGCTAGTCACAAATGGGACAAAGATCGCAATTAAAAAAAACAAACTAAAGAGACTTTTTTTACCGTTAAGTTTAATGCGATATCGACAATGATAGTCGTGGCAGTAAACACGGATTAGGTCATAACATCCAAGAGTTCTGAGAGCTATACGCGCATGTTATGGCTTAGATTTAAACTTCTATTGATTTATAAAAACATTATGTCTTTTTTATTGACATTTGAAAAACAGAATAAGCGCATAAGTACCTGATTATGAATTACACTAATACTTTATATTACTATAATATGAATGTCAATATTGTTGAAAGTTTGAAAGCATATCATGGCGTGTAGGATAAAATATGTATAATATAGTAAGGATGGTACAATTTAAACCATTTTTACGAGACCACTTGTACCTCGATGGACGTGACGTTGTCCGATTGCATGTCCGGTAAGTCCATGAGGATGGTGACCAGCTGGTTACGGAAGCACATCGTGTAGTTGCTCCAAGTGCCGTTGCGCTCGGCACTCCAATACCACTGGCCGACTTGCGTACACTGCCTTGTTGCATTGGCCTGTGGTAAATGCATTACAAGGACGATTATTATTCGATAACCATTACTTCCCTTTACGCGCGTCGAGTATACGTTTTCACCGTACATTGTACTCTCCCTTGTATCAGATTTACGCTTATTAAAGTATGTGTTGTAATACAGAATAACAAATAGATCAATTGAGTAAAAGTAAAACTTGATAAAGCCTCTCTACTAGAAAGAGTGTAAATTATTAGTTTTTTCAAATTACCAATTCACTGGGAGAATAAATACCAACATTAGTATAACTGAAATTGTCATTTTCACAAAACTATAATTAATGAACAATTCTCTCTGATTTCATGCGTGAAATAAAATAGTAAACTTTCAACTAATTTTTTGTTTCAAAACTGCATTTATGAACTATGAGCTTAATGACTATAGATTTCGGGACTTAAAATTGAAAGCTTTTTAATTATTTTATATTAAATTTTTTTCGTTTAGCTAATTTTATCTGATTTATTACGATTGAATCACGTGTACAATAAATTTTTCAAAAATAAATTTATGTTTTTAAATATATATTTTTATGTGTGAAATATACGATAAAATTTTTTAGTGGGCTTCAAGAATGCTGGAAGTTTTATTTATCTCAATCGATAACTGTTGCCGATACTAACCCTGGTACCTTTCTTTTTTTGTTATATACTTTGCTGAAAATATATAGTCATAAATCATAGAAGACATGCAAAACATTGCAAAATAAAAGTTGTAAGTGAAAGCGATACCCTACGCTGCAACGTTGTGTTGATGTGACGCAGTAAAATGGAGTTGCACTCTGCCTCCTTTTATAGCCAGTAGGTAATACTCCTGTATGCGAATTCAGATAAATTGCGACTGCAGCTCGGACTGCAGGGTATGAGTGCAAGGAAGAATCATACATAGATTCGAATTTCAAACGCGGTCATCATTTTATGTTAACAATTACATTAACTATGATCTTACTGCATAACAACTCACCGGTCGCGAATAAAACTGATGAGAGAACCAATAAATTTATTAAAAATCTTACTTGTTTCTCTGAATGCATTTAGCCGTTTTCTATCAAGGAATCAAAATATCATCATAGATCGATCATCTTATACATTGATAAAAAATTGTGAAGATTTGTACGACAATCAGCAGTACATAATAAGAAAATAATATTTGTCGCTCTATATACATGGGATTCGAAAATAGTCCTAATAATTTCTGTCTCAAATTTAAATTAAAATGCTGTAAGTTATCTAGACTATGAAACTAAAAACTTTACATTGAGATTATTTAAAAACTTTAAAGCAATCAGTTTACTCCTAAGCAGTATTTATTAAACCGATTCAATAAAATATTATATATGTATGGGGAAATGTGCGTTTCAAACGCATTCAAGAGAAGCTTATGATCAATATATTCTTTGCGCTTATACCATAAAACATTGACAGTACGAGATAGCTTTCATTTTTAAATCCCTTTCGATTGCCTGGCATTCAAGCACGTGAAATCTATACTAAATTTGGTTCGGCGAAAAAGGCTAAAACGATGTTGATTTCCCCTATTCTGTATTCTGCGCAGTATGCCACGGCAGCAGTTGCTCGAATTTATGAAAAAAATCGTGGCAGTGAGATCAGTAGTGGACGCGCGCGTTCATCGAGCTGTAAATCAGAGGGACTTGGTGAACCTGCAAATCGAATCCGGCGATGTAGTGTGGGCAGGAGAGGACAGCCGCCTCCCCGGGCGCCGTTGACGGCCAGCACAGTATGCCGTCCCATGTTGTCGGACACCAGCCTGCGGACAAACGACTACGTCATTATGGAAATTGGAGCGAGCGTATCTATACTTATTGCGCTTGCGACCTTTATTCTTTTACTTTTTTCGGTGAGTTTTTTGGAACTCATCTCGTAACCGAGATTTTCGATTTCAAGCAGGTGCACAAATCTAATAGTTGTATCTTCTACTCCAAAATATTACTTCTTATTTCAGTTATTTTATTTAAATTATTATTTTTTAGTTATTCGTTTTTTGACCGTTTGAGAAGCGCTAATCATAGTTAGTAAAATACTTTAATTATGTCATTTTGTAGTTCTTGAGAATAAGTTTAATGAAATTTAAATTTTTTCTTAAATTAAAAAAGATAATGCAAATGGTAGGAACTCGATGATTAAAGCGTTCTAGAGTAAAAATTTAAACTAAAAACTTATACAAGAATAAATTTTAACATTATTATATGTTTTAATTATTAGTTGAAAATGCAATCTACAGTGTAAAGTAATTACATTAGCAAATACATCATAAGTCAGTACATTAGCAACTAGTATTATACGAACGTGCCTTTGAAATTTGACAATAACTATTTGTTCGACTCAAGGCTTAACAAATTATTTTTTATTATTTTAAGTTTCATTATTACGTTTGTGTTTAGTTTATTATCTCATATTCTTTTCTTTATTCAAGTAACATTCAAATAAAAAGGTAAGTAATCGTGTTAAATAAAGAACGACTATATAAAGCATTTCATCGCATTTTTTAAGTGTAGTGCCAAGTTTAGACATTTTATATTTAAAATAATATAAAATTTTATAAAATGAAATTATTATTATTTGTTTTGGCAATGACTATTTTTACAAGCTGCGAAGCCGCCATAACATCTAGTACGTATGCTATTTTGATTACACAATTTATTATAGATTTAAAGCTTTAACATTGTGAAAAAGTTTGAGAGAAGAATCCCTCCCTAAGAATGGAGATCATTTCTCAACTTTTTATCGGTGTAAAGATTTGTATACATACAAATCATCTTTGCCGTTTCCAGTGTTATTATATAAATAAAGCATTTTCTATATTATCAGCAATCTTTACCTTATGCTACCAATTAATGTCTTAACGAGAGTGTCGTCTAATTACATTTTTTATCGTTACTTGTTATAAATAATAAACACAGTAATTATATAATAAAAATACTTTTATAACAATATTTAGAATTATTAAAATTATTTCATTTACAGGTTCTGCATCGGCGATACTAATGCATCAGTCGAGTGAGTTACTGATATATACAATCAGTCAAAATGACAAAAATCTTTTTGAAGATAATTTTTTATATTTATAATCAATTCTTTTTTATAATACGAAGCTAGAGAATCCCAAGTATTTTAATTTTACGTACATGACGGTCTGCGAATAGAAGGTTTCGAGACCGCTTTATTTTCATGTGGAGGAAAGGACACGTGGGTTCGTGTCGGTTTCGGGATTCAGTTGTTCAGTTTGGTTCAGTTTTCCTATGTATCTCGAATAGATTGCACGCGTTATCATTACTCTGTTAGTTAGTTTATCGCTGTCGTTCATCAACTATCCTGTCCCGATTCTTTCTAAATTCAATTATACTGGGCAGGATAATACTATGCTATACTATATTATACTGGATGGGATGGATGTCGAGTTTTTGATATGCAGAAATTTAGTCTTTTATAATTTCATATATTTATCAAAATTAAGATCTTATCCAAGAGCTTATCGCTTAATGCAGAGCTACCTGTATATAAAGCTTGATACTGACAAGTTTATAAGATTATGCGGTCGCACAAAAATTATTCCAATCTATTCCTGCATTTTTTAGAATAAGAATTTTTACCGAGATTTTTACGCATGAGAGAAATTCAAGTCAATTGTCACTTAATGAGTTTCATCCATTTCATTAATTTCTTTCGTAGGGCATTTATAATGTCATTTACATTTTTTCCATAATATTTCCAATTTTCATAAAATTGCGAAAAACTTCATTCTTTGGGTTAATTTGTTTACTAATTTTGATCGCTACATCAAATTTATGATATCTAGGAAAATTGCATTATAGGCATTTGTGTCATTTTTAACTTTATAAATATTAATCAAATAATAAATAAGTTGTGTAGTTTAAAGCATATAATATGGATCAAAACGAAAAATAAAAAGTAGCTCTGACAACGAAATTTTGTTATAGTATTTAGTTTAATTATTACATAAAAAATGTTTTACTGTATTCACAATAAGTCTAAAACATCTTTTTTAATTTCAGAACTTACTGATAAACCCAACCGTAAATGAATAGCTACAAAATGGAAAATAGAAGAATAGTATCTGCTGCAAAAATTGATTAAAATTAATTCATATATTAAAACATGTCAATAGTTTAATAAACGAATAAATTATTTCTGCTCTACAACATCTATAACCTTTTCATCTATAATCATACGGGTTCAACTGTCTTTGCCTAGGTCCATGTTACGGTAAAATCGTCGTCGGTGAAGTAGTTGTCGCCGTTTATACATACGAAAGAGTGACGCTCGTCCTTGATTACATAAAAAACTGGCGCCGATAAACCTTTTACGGCAAAGGGGGTAGTGCAAGTACCAGTGGCATAAAGCGCGCTGGAGATGCAGCTGCACCGATTCCAATATCTGCAGCTTTTTGCAAGAAGCGCGCAGTAAGGTATAGGACAATGGCGCATTTATTACAAAGCAAGGGCGTTGGAGGAAGTAAAAACTCGTATAGTCGACGTGCGCCGATGCGGAAAAGGCGCTCGCACGATGCGTATCGATTTCGCGTCCGAACGGGCTCCACTCGTAATTGACTCCCTCTTGCCACCCTGCAACAAACCGGTGAATTGGGTCGCCCGTTATTCTTCTTGAGGACTCATCAGAGCCAAGGAGTCGGGGCGTCTGGGATGGAACTTTGTTGTTAGAGAACGCGACGATGCGCTCGTGCAGTTTGATGTGACTCCCAGTGGACGCGAACCCTATCTCGCGAGCCAGTCTCCGTAACGTGGAGAAACAATGAAGATACACGCAGGCAAAGTGACGCTTTTCATACGTAGTTCGGACATTTGCGACTTAAGTGTTCGCTTATATTGTTAGTTAAATTTCAGTATAAATAGAAGTATTTTTCAAAGCTTCTATTAATTTGTTTTGTAAATGTGGAAAATTATATATTTTGTAACATAGAGGAAGTGCAGATTCTTTGAAGCCTTTAGTATTCACGTAGATATTATTTTTCTTTACAACGGATGATAAAAATAAAATTAATATTCGACGGGATCGAGCATGACAGCTTTCTCTTTGCTTTTTTACGTATACGAGAAATTCAAGTTGAAGGAAACAATTTTGTTATAATTTATCAATTTCTTTGACAATCGATAACATTTTAAAATTATGTTTTAATATCATGAAAGATGTAACTGAATAATAATTATTCACTCTGTCAAAGATCAATCTAGCCTAATGAATATTTTTTTATTAAGAAGCAAATCACGAAATTAAAAATTTGAGACTAATTAATTGAAAAAATGACAATTTTATTCATAGATATATCATCCGAATATATAATCTCAATCCAATCTATTCTGAGAACATTATTTTGTACTTCAAATTTGTTCATCGACTTTGAGATTATACATTTATTCACAAATATAATCTTTTCACGCCTGCTTATTTAACACTAAAAATTTTATTTGCACCTTATATATAGATACTCATAAAATAGCAAATTATATATTTTTATAAATATAAAGAGTCTTCTAATTGTTTTATAAACAGTACTGAAACAAATACATAGAAATCTAGATACAAAACTTACCAGCTTGGTCACTTGATCCATTTTTACAGTCGTGAGCTAGTTGCTGAAGTCTTTTTTCTTGAATACTCGGGCTATTATAGTCAGAATCCTCCTGTAACAGAAAATGATCTCATATAAAAATCTTGAATAAAATCATTTCAATATTACCTTCGTTAACACAAGTTTCATAAATTGTAATTGATACAGATATTTTTTATAGTTATGTAGTTATACAAAGTTTTGTCAACTACGATAAAATTAAGTATTCACTTTATGCTAAAAGTGTAGTTATGGAAAAAGACAGTAGTATATACAATCGTTGTCAGTCATTTACTTTACGAGCTGCACTGAGACTAACTGTGCAGCTTTTTTTATTTGATTACTTATAATTGACAGAGGATTTTACTCGCCCTCGTTAGCTACTTCGACAATTCCATAAAAACTCTTCTCTAAATGAAAAAGCTGCACGATAAGCCACTAAAAATACAACTCAATATATTATTTGCTATAAAAAATCGATAGTCGGTTATAGCACTAACTAATATTATTTGTTCAAAATAATTAATGTGCCCTGTTTGAAATCATAAATATATCCAATTTCGTAGTGTTGTTTATTTACTTATTTCGAGTGCCAAGTTTATACTGCAGTCTTGCGAGCTTTCGCCTTTGAAGCTTATACTTTGAATGATAAAATTGCAATTAACGTGCAAACATAGTATATTTGCATTAGTTTGTGACGCAGAGACGAAGTTTAGAGGAATTTGAGTAGGCCTTCAGTGAAAATCTGCAAGCGCATTAATAATGTCAATTATAAATTAGAAGTCAGTGTCATCTTAGGCAGTTATCATAATTCTTCACCTGACAGATCAATCGATTTATATATAAAAGTCGAGATGGCATCGCAGAGAGCATTGCAGCGACTATAGAGTGCGCGAGGAAATTCCGACAGTCGAAGACTTATAGAGCTGTTGTTGCTTCGGGTGCTTTACTTGGAATAAGAACGGAAATCAAAATGCGTTTGTTGTAAATTAACCCAAGTATAATGATCATGGTACCTTGCCAGGAAAATGTTGTGATTATACCCGTTCGAATGCAGGACTGAATATTAAATAGAAAAAAATTTGAGGAAGACGTACTCTAATGATTTGAAAATTTTTTATCTTTGATAAACATATTTTATTTGTAAAAAGAAATAGGCTGAAGCTTTGTCTAATAATTTGGTAATAATTTAATTCAGAAATATATTTAATTTAAAATTTAGTAATACAAAAATATGCATAATTTTTCTTAAACCTTACAATAAGATATTCAGGTTCAGATATTTGCTTTATTTTTAAACATAATAAAACGAGTAATAAAAGTATATGCTTGTAAGTTGACTTCTAAAAACTGACAGTTGACATTCAGCAATTAAATTAATTAGACAGATTAATTTATTTGAGTGCTCCATTCTATAATTTTTCAATATATGTTCATTGATATATACCACGGAATATTACCACGGTTTAAAATATATTGCCTTTTATTAAAATAGATAAAAACTGTAAACGAAGCGTCAGATTTTATATCATAATAGAACATGATCACCGCGTTCAAAAATATTTTATAGGTGAATCATCCTTCCAGTTTCATAAACTTCCAAATTTAAAATCACACGGCAAAGCCCAGATCTATATGGAAAGAAAAATAGGAGCACGTGCATTCTTCCTGCACTTGCAAACTAGCTTCATATGTAAAGCTTGTGAATGATTTCAATGCACCAAATGCAGGTGCACTTGTAATCCCATTGCGTGTACGTGATCGAGCATCCTTGCTGGAAAATGATAAGGCTGACGGAACTTTTCTTCTATCGGTACTTGCTGCCCGCGTGGTTGGAGCTTTGTGCGGTGCAATCAGAACTGAAAGGACTTGTTAAAGGTTTTTACTTTTTTACTTCGAGAAGACACACGTAGAATGCCATATTAAAGCTACAATAACGATTTTATCCAATTCTATTTTTCCTTTGTATTTTATTACAGTTTTGCAGCACATTTCTTAAATTACTACAGCATTTCTAGCCTTTCGGTTTACGTAACAGTGAAATGGTTGGAGCCCCTCCATCTCATTGTCTTAACATTTTACTTGCAGTCGTTAGAAGACGACTAATGGGGATTATGTACACCATATTCCATTCTAGAGTCTTATAATTTTTTGTGAGGTGAATGAATTTCCCTAATGAAATATTATACTATTATTCTTATTAAAATATCCCTTTACAAAACTTAGATTATATATTACATTAATAATATATAAATCACTCAAGTCAAATGTTATTGGTTGCAAAATTTTAACAAAAACGTTAATAAAAAAAGATTTTGTAAATAGTACATTAAAAACCTGAAGTTTGAAAGAAAAGGAGATAAGAGGACTCATCAACTCAATTTTATGTGTCTTTTGCGGTGATCTTTAAAATAATCTTTATTGTAATCGAAATAATAGTAGCATTTAAATAGACTATATATAAAGGAACTTACATATTATTGTACTTTTGAATCAAAAAAATTAATCTACCATCAAACTGAACAAACAGAAAGATTTTCATTCAAAATTTTAGAATAGTGTTCACTCCAGAAGTCATCATGAATAAATTACATTCAATAGTTCGTCTCGTTCAAATGTTATACCACTCGTGAATTCGAGAGAGGAAATCGTCAAAGGGTCAATCCACAAGGCTTCTTTGTATGCGCATCACCAATTCGCTATTCCAAGAAACTGCATGGCTTTGTTTACGTCTCGTAAGTTGGAAGACGATCAAGTTTTACAACCTGCGTAGGGTAAGAGTCGGTCGATGAAAAAGAACGGCAAATTTAAAAAATACGTTTCGATTTATAAATCGTATTGCATGTATTTTAATGCAATTTCTTTAGTAAATTTCTACGAAGATTCCCACTTTCTTTCTTGCTCAAACTTTTCAAAAGTTAAGTTAAAGTTATTTTCTACCTTTTTAAAAATAGCTAAAAGTCGTATTTTCGTTCTAGCTATGCACAATTTTTTGTACTTTTATAAATTTGCTAGAACTTCGATAATAGACTCTGACGTTACAGAATATTCAAGAACAGATGGGAAAATTTAAGAGCGGTGAATTAGCTTTGAATCACCTGTATTGATGTAGTAAAAAATAGTGAAAAAGCAGTTTATGGTATAGTACGATTTGGTGTAAGCGAATAATTGTCATTCACAAATATTTTTATTTGATTTCATTTTATCTTGCAAAAGTTAGTTTAAGTTAAACAAGTTAGTTTAAGTTATACAATAATTTATTATTTATAGTTATAGTTAACTGTAATTTGAAATATTTAAGTTTAGGAGTTGTGTATATCGCAGAGCATACAAAGAAAAAAAAATTGATTGATTAAACAATTTATTTCACCTTACAAAAGATAACTCTTGTTTTCTTTGTACATGGAAGCAGTATAACTATTAAACAATTATACATCTATGTAGTAAAAATCAGAAGTAAAGCTAATTTATATATAAATGAAAATTTTATATTAGCAAATATAAACACGATTACGATGCGAGAAATTCTAATACACAGTTCAAATTTTATTCACTTCACGTCGATGTAATCAGATATTCACTGTAAGTCTGGGTCTATGAGAAAATGGGGAAAATTAAAATTCCAGTCCACGGAACGTGCTTTTAACCGTCCCATAACCCTGCGAGTTTTTACATCCACATTCGACCAACTGAGCAGAAAATGAGATTTCCCTCTATGTAATTCCCCGAGTAACAATTGGAAAAAGCTCTGCCTTCTGGTTCATCCACTGTATCTTTTGAGTGCTACTTAAAATTTCTTCGCATCTGAACTAAAAAGAAATGATAATAATGAATAGATATTAGTTCCCTACACATTGCGTAATAACTTAATTGCGTTATAACAAGTAACAATGTCTTTCAACGAATCCGGCCGAATATCACGAAAACTAATCGATTTGTCGACACAGTAATGAAAAAGGTGCCGAGATCATAGTATAAGTGGTAATCTTCGCGTACTTCCCACATTGCGCGAAGCTTTACCATTGACATTTAGCTCGCGTTCCGAGAAATGACGCCCAAGTACCCGTCCGAATTTCGGTAGCACATACCTGCATACGATGTTCGGCATCGATGTTAGAATACAAAATGGATACAGATTTTCAATCCTAATCCGAGCAATTCGAGCTTTCATCTATTTAGCAAGCTGAGGTCAAATTGATTAGCTAACTATAGACTCAGTATGAAGGTCGCCGATGAAAGCTTGTCGGGGACTTGTTGCACGCGTGCCGCACATATCTCTAATATTTCATAGGTTCACATTAGACTTTTGCGAGGTTGTTTCACTTTTAAGATTTTAATTAGCAAGATTAAGGAAATAATACCAGCTAATACGTTTTTTCGGTTAGTTTTAACATTCGCATAGTTTGAATGCAGAGGACTTTTTATGCGAGAAGTTAGCTATCTGGTATAATTAATTTCATCAAATGATAAATTAACTATTCTTAAAATGCAGAAGTTTAATAAAAAGTTCTTTTGTTAGCTTTAATGATATTCGGTTCAAACAGTTAATATTGATTAATATTGACAAAATATTAATTAATGAGCGCTCTTTTACTTATATTTAACAGATTGCTTTATCGACAACATACGTGTAAAATATTTAATTATTTTTTTTTATTTTAATTAGGTTGATCCCTTAATCGTAAAGTGAAATATTTGCATGATATAAGAGATGTACAAAGCTGAAATGATAACATAACGATCAAGCTCAATTTTTTGAACTATGAACATGCAAAGGATTAATTAGCTCACGTAATAAAACGCAGAAAAGAATAAAAGGGTACTGCAGTCGACATATTAGTAGAAATATTAGTCGACAAGAGTCCCGAGCGAGTCCTGACGTACTAATCAAAGAGAGTTCTGACGAGGATCGATTTTTTAATCATGGAGATGAGGCTTGGAAAGAAAGAGAAAGAGAGTCAGCTGGGCAAGCTGCTTCCAAGTCTCGGGGGTGGCAGTGTATATATGCACATCAAGATGATTAGATTACAGATATACGGTTTAGGAGAGTTGATACTTTCACCAGGGGCTAAATGGCTAACTGCCGAGTAGCGTCAATGTTATCCTACAGTTAGTCGATTTTTGCAGAAGATGTAATAAAAGTTGATGCTATGCCGTAGTACTTTACGATACGGGGATCGCAGATAGCGGAGTTGTAAGAAAGGGGCTGGCAAATCCTAATGGATTCTCGAATAGATATTAAAGTGTGTAGACGTGGCTATTGCACTAGTGGTGAGAGAGATTTCAATCGCTATCACAAAATACCGCAGCATCGGCAACAGTAATACCCAGTACGTGACATAGCCTTAAAAACTTTCCACGATAGAAGATGGCGCCAATTTTTGCAGAGTAAATGGATTGGTAGGAGTGTTACGGGCATCTATGGATAGCAGACGTATAACTACTTCGTTAATAGAGTCTTTATCTCCCAGTAATTATTTAGCCCTCGATTAATCCAACATAAATTTGATTTCATCTTTGCAAGTAAGGCGATTATACTCAGCTCCGATGTTCTGGGGTTGTAGTAAATAGTTAGATGATTTAGACCTTAAATTTCATAGATTTTTGTCAGAAATGGATGAGAAATTATTTTTAATATCAGCAGAATTATCTAAATTTTAAAGATCATTCTACCTGTATAAAGCGAAAAAGTAGTTTGGCAACTTGCAGAACAAAAATTATCCTGATCAGAGTTAAAATCCATTTGACTTGCAAGTAAATCTATAATAAAAAATTATCTAAATGCATCCAAAATTCACTAGACGTTTTTGAATTTTATGTAAGAGGAATTATGTAATTGTACAAATAAATTCTACTTTAATTATACGCAGAATTCATGTAAATTCTGATGAAATCATATGTAAAATTTCAGGACAAAAGGATGGTCGAAATGATTTAAATATTAGCAATAGACTCATTTTAACATTCATGATTCACACACCACACATTTATGTTGACTCTCTTCGAGTATCTGGTCTATCATCCCGTATACAGAATCATTGAGACAATTTTCTAACGTTAGTGAAAGTACGCACTGATGGTCAAAACCGTTAAGTGACAGTTTCCCCTCGCAATATTCTCGTAAACGACTATAAAGCTTGCATATAGGCAAGATGGCATATAATGATGCGCTCAGCAAGTGGAACTGTAAAGAGTCTCTGAGGGTAGATAAGAGACGTGTAAACTCGAAGTTGGAGGAAACGATGACTGTACATATATCGGTCTCTATATTTTCGATACCCAATATTACTATCATAAAACGGGAAGAGCACATATGTGTTCAATTAACTTCCCACCTCCCCTGTCCCTGCCTTTCCCGCCTTTTCTAGATGTATATGTACATGATCCATGTGCGAACTCCCGCAATTAATCGAATTATAGATTCATCCAATAGCAAATAAATTTTTAAGTATAATGCAAATAATGGAAAAACAATGTCTCGATAAATTTTTTGAGATAATTGTAATACTTATGCTTTTTTATGATACGTGGAACAAAAATTGATTACGTTGACATATGTTTTAATATGAATGCATTTTTAAAATATTAAATAGTAACATTTTTTCATTTTAAATCGGTACGACGTATATACATATAAATAGTTCACATTGCAACGTAAATTTCATGAAATTTTTTAAATCTCTTAATTCGTAACAAAGTTTTGAAGTAGAAATTAAATTATAGAACAATTGCTATCTACATATATTTGTACATGTATAAAAAATCAATATACTTATCAGATGTATGCATAAGTAAAAAAATATACTTTATTATAATGGCGGATGCACAAATATATCTAAAATTTCTGGGAATTCTCCCGAATTGTAAAAATAAATACTTGTTTTTCATAAATTGAACACAGAATGTATCTTTACACGGCAAATAAACTTATATGACTAATTCACACGGTACTATTTGCAAAGTAGTATTTATTTTAGCATACATATATATGTATATGTATAATGTACATTATCTTATATTATCCTTATTATATTCTTCAATGAAAGTTCGTTTACAGAATAGATATGGTATTATAACAGTGCAATAAAAGCTTAGTCTTTGAATTGTGAAAATGCATGCGATGAATAAAAGTATATACATAAAGTACATAGACAATGGCGATCTTCCATGCATTATACACATAATAAATAAATATTAAATTGTAACAGCTTTCTTTTTTCTAAGTAAATTTAAAATATATTTAAGACACTAATTGAAAATGCACGTATTAATTTTGCACACATATATAGTAAAACTCATATTTTCAAAAACATGTACGAAGAATATATTATAAGGAAATCTTGTATGTAAAACTTGTTGCTATATGCGATTTATGTTAAAGTATAATGTTGGGTAATGTCGGGACAGAGGTAGACCAAGTATAGCTGCTTTCGCATCGCTCGGTGGGAAGCAATCGCGTCACATGTATAGTGGACATTTTAAAAAGAAATACTAGCAATTGTTGATGCTCCTGCCTTCATAATTTCTCTCTGCACTTGCTTTTTTGATATGTGATTGATGAAATGTTGTTGCCGTGAAACATACACAAAGTTGGTCTACACCTATGAATAACCTGGTTGCGAGTACAGTATATACGCATACAATTGCCGAAGATTGAGCTTGTCTCTGTTTACAACCCGAACTGATCACTGGTACTCCACTCATAGACGAACAATGAATGCTAAAGATCATAGTATAAAAGTGAAGCCTCTCATTGACTAGTCGCCACGGACCTCGCTACAGACGTGGTGCGATGGGTTCACGACAGTAAATGCCTCATAGTCATACCTGCCCTTCGACCTGTCCGAAATATGGGCAGAAAATCACATAATTAAGTAGAAGGCCAAAAAGAGAAATTCAAATTTAGTTTCTAGTAAAGTTGTTTGTTAGAAATATCCTCTAGGAGGTGTTGTATGAAAAACATCAATATCAATATCTGCGTATTATTCATAATAAGTCATATTTTTCATTATATATTATTATTATATCAATTAATTTAATTAAATACAAATGCAGTAATTCTTATAAAACCATGCTTCACTATTGATATGAACCTTTGTATCCTATCTTTACAAACAAGTATATTAAAAATGGAATACACAAGTTTAATTTTTGTCTTTAACAAAAAATTCATATTATTATTATTCCACTAATATTTATAGGTGAACACTACAAACCATCCGAAATATATTTTGATTGATATCTACAAACTAAAAAGGTTTTTAAAGAATTATTTAAAATGATTACTTATGAATAACGAATCTTCTCTGTATATAGAGTTTTAATTCATCTTATTTATACTTTATAATGAACACTTGAGCGCAATAATGCAGCTTTCTTCTAATTACGTAAGTACAATACATGATGCCATGAACTGATTTAACTTAAAGCAACACAGTAGGTGCTTGAAGAATTATAGGATCTTCATTGTAGCACAAAGTGCTCTCGTCTGTGCAGAGGAAAGCAGCCGCATCCCCTGTTTCGCAGGCGATTCAGTCACCCTCTAAATACGCGCGTAGTCTTCGCCACACGCGATGCTTGTACATGCAATACGAGCTTGAAGGTACGTAAAAAAACAGCACGGGGAAAACAGGAGTGGATTGCCGGTGAATAAGAGCGCAGTGGTCGAGAGCTAATTTGCCGAGAGACTCCGCGTCTTCCCCTGCGCGCCCGATCAAACAATCAAGGGGAGAGCATCGTTCGACGGCGCGAAAGTCAAACTTTCGGAGTCGTGGGTCCGACGGCTCGAGTCAACGCCCAACAGTCCCGAGCTCCATTAACAATTACTCGGGGCTATTTTTGGGGGCGCCTCGCGTGCCGCGCGCCATTATTCCCGGCGGCGAATAGATGGGTTTAATAGCGGTTAACGGCCCAGGCGGACCTGTGCGGTATTATAATTCGATCTCTCCCGAATGCGCTGATGTAGAGATTTGAATTGTGTCCACCGAGTATCGGAAACACCGATGAAAGCGTTGAAAAGGGATTGGTCGATCCATCGGTGGAATCATGTAAACAATTTTTGGGCCAGTTTCTCCGTCGGATTTATAAGCCTTTGGAATACCATGTATTGCTTATCTAATGTTTTTCCATAACTTTTATTGTATAAACATGCAATTTTTATTGATTGAGTGATTATAACAGAAATTGTGATCTTCATTTTTTCTGTATATATAAGTTAGTAGCATGTAAGCAGTAGTATTATATATAAAATAATTGTATTGTAATATTGTGAATATAGTAATAGCAGTATAAACATTGAATTTAAAGACTTCTGACTATTTAATATGAACATTTGTAAAGTTCCTATTTTATCCACTGCATAGTAAATAATAATATATTAATTTAGAATATATAATTTTATAAATTTCTGAAGACAAAACAGGTGCTAAAAAGCACCAGTTCAGATTATTTGAACTTGCTCTATGGATAAAATTAGACTCTATACTCTCCTCTGATTACACGATGTAGTAAATTTATCTTGCGAATTATTCTCAGTTCTATTTATTCAGCAAGAATGATACCATTTAGCTACCTATTTATATGGGATGCTGAATTAAATCCTGTATTATATAATGGTTTTCTCAGTGGCGATATTAGGAGTTTGACTTTATAGTAATAGTCGCAGCTAACCGTTGCTCTTTCAATCAAATCTCTGTAATTGCATCCGAGTGATCTCTTAAACCGCGTAATTATAACGCATGCGAATTCTCAATTCCTCCCGTTGCGGTTAAATATATAGTGTAGGCACGCGCAGGCAATACGTGAATATCCGCGTGCGGGTGCTACGCTAACCAATTTTCGATCGGCTAATTCCGGCGCTTAGACGAAGCCACATTTTCGCCGCTGCTGCGACAGCGAGAAACGCATCATTTGACCAATCGACCGACCCACATCCCCGCAAGCGGATGAGAGCCCAGGCAAGTGTAGCCGCGCGAGCGACTCGGCCAGCGGCCGCGGACTCCTTTGGGATTCGCCACCGGCGAAGCTGCCTATACAGTCCTCGATGAGCAAACGCATGAGATTGTGCAATGTTTAAAGTACTCGCTTTTATTTTAGCTTGTTCGAACAGTTTCATCAGGCAGATGCTAGACATGGACTTTTGATTCTGCGCTAGGATAGTACAGTCTGCATGCGAATGGACCGAAATAGTTCAAAGCAATCCGTGAATTGTAAGGTCTAATTATCTCGTATTTAATGTTATTTAGTACGAAATTAAGAGATGTAATTACATTTATGTATCTTTCGCATTACACTAAAATCTTCGATAAGTATTAATGAATTTTTATGTAAATGCTTATGATGTATTGTAAAGATAAATTATGAAATTAACGAAATAATTAAAAAGTCGTGTACTTTACGTGGCAGAGGATTGAATATAATACGGGATCAGAGAAGATATTTAATCTCTTTTAATGTTAAGGATGTAAAATTATGAGGGATTCGTACCAATTTCCAGCAGCAATGCAGATTTCATGAAATTTGGAATTGTAACATCGTTTGATGCATAATTGCATACTTTATTGAAAATGTAAATATAATTCAAACAGGTATAAATACCGTGAGATTAAAAATTATCCGAGTTACTGCATTACTGAACGTTGGAAAGGTCAATTCATGACCCTTTGCACCCAGTGAGAAAGTGACCAAGTACAACGTAAAAGTCTTGAGTTCTTATCAATGGAGTGTAATAAAATCTATTCTTTTCCATCAAGAATATATCCTTCTATAAGAAAGAACTATTCTTCAAGCGTATATAAACTTGAACGCGACTTATCGAGCAGAAGTCGTGGCTTTTATTATTCGATCCAGCAATATTTTTCAAAGGAACACTTTGCCCCGCAATACGCCGCAGAGCGGCACGCTTTCATCGGACCGCCACATTTGATCAAAGGGGCATTATCTTAGCGGGCGGTTTTTCCAACTGCAGACCCGCTTGGCCGCAAAATCGACGACTCGACGCAGGAGTATATATCGCACCCCGAAATCCTTCGTGACCCCCGCGAAAACACGAAAAAGTCGCAAGCCCGCGGCTTATTCTCTTAGCGCGCAGTCGACCATTCGCCGCGCCCATAGATAGCGGTTGACCAGCGAGCGGCTATCAAGTTATCGATTCGACGAGGCGCAGCTGGTGCACTTGTTGCGCGACGGCGCAGCGGCCGCTCCTTTCCCGCTGCCTCGTTAAAATCGCGGATTTGCGGAATGCCAGGCGCGGGACGTCAATTTTCTGCGGGGCGACCTTCGATCGCGGAATCGATTTTCTTTTTTGTGCGCTTACTGGGAAAAGACGATGGAGCGGGGAGAATCCGCCTTATTTGCATATGCACGTTGTGATAAAGTGGAATGCCTTTTTTAGTAAAAAACGTTGAATATAAATGGTTCAATTTGTCATTGCAGTTCATTTACGTTTTTGCGTGCAAAGATCGACCGGATTAATAACCTTAAGGTATGTAAGATTCTATATCCGGAGACTTTATCGGGTTCATAAAAACGTTCGCTTGTACAGCTTTGTTTGTTATAATAACATTGGTCATACCAATTGTCTTACTGGGAAGGAAAAACACATTTAGACCTCTGGATATTTTTTTAACGTATAACTCTCGACGTCGTTATTTTCATAGCGGAATAAATAATTATCGTGTTGACCTTGCTTTCGATTAAAAAGGTGTACTTGTGCATTGTATATACGCTTGCGTACAATTTACATTCGCACTTGCGGGCGTTGAATCCGTATAAATATTTATACAAATTTTCGAGACGATCATTAGCATTTTTATTATCCTGCTGAAAGAAGAAAATCTCTCCTTGAAGAGGCGGCGCAGTAATCACAATACAATAGATTCGTTGCGTTGTAAAGTGCTAATCGAATAAAAGTCCCAGAAAAACTCCTTCACTTGATAGTTTTAGCATCAAATTTGTGTAAAAATATTTATTTGAATGTCGGAGAGTAAATTGTATTTCATTGAATGGAAATTAAATAGCTTTATTGTACATGAATTGTTAAGAAATACAAGTTCGCTTATCAGTGCGCACCTCGAAAACAGCATAATTGCTTTGATATTTACGGATGTAATATATAATTTAATGCATAAAAATGTTCCTCGATCCACTCGGTCACCGGGAAGTTGACAGTTTCTTCAGTGGTGCACTTATCATAATTCTGTATAATAAAACGCTCTCGAGTGAAACGAGAGCGTGATTAATAGCGGCTGTGCATGACATTTGTATCGCGGCTCAGCTGTACGAAATCTCTCGGCTTAACTCAAAGGATTTTATTGCTTAGAAGTTGCTCTACTCTGTGAATCGTTTTGAGTAGTGAACAACCGGCGCAAAACTTTATCGTCCCATGCATTCAAATGTAGTATTAATTATTGATCAAAGAACGTTGCATATATAAGGCACTCGAACACATAATGCGTTTTTGAAATTCGCGCTTTTGTGTGTGCCAAGTTTCTCCTTTTATAAGCTCTTTATGTCCAATTACACGAGTTTCGAGACGCATTGACCATAATTTTGATCATTTCAAGCCCTGCCTGACTAATTGTATGATAAATCTTTAATAAATCTTAGCCGAGATTATTAGAAACTTTGGAATTTAAATTATGTAGAATTCTCTACAAATTTACGTCAATGGCAACTAGGGACGACATCTTAACAAATAAACGACCGAGTTTTTGAATATTTGAAAGCTATTAAATAAACTAAACATTTCTTTAAGTGAACTATTAATCTGTTGTTTTGATTATAAAATGATATTTGTAGAACAAAAAATAATATAAAAAATATATCTACCTACTCTATATACGATTAAAATGCACTTCTTTCACTTTTCCATTATTCTGTTTCTTCTCCGAAAAAAGAGATGCGATAATATCATCGCGGTATAATATTATTATCAAAATGTACATTGATCTATAGCGAAAGAGTCGTTAAGATAATGGACTACTTGATAGACAACTCTAAATGTTGAGTCGAAAGCAGGGAGGATTTTTCACAATATTCATGAGTTACTTTTGTTGTGTATTGCTCGATAGCCACAGAGTAAAACTCCATCGCAACAATAGAACTGCGAATGGTTATCTGCTCGCTGCTCTCAGTCTTAGCGTCGCTTTGATTGCCGAAAATGGCTGTCAAATGCGTGGAAAAACCTTTTAATTGCGTTTTTCTACGATTTTCCTAATGGCGCTCTTGTCAACTTTTCTATCCGCCGACAACCACCTACAAGCAACGCAGGAGTATGTCTTGATGCACACGTTTATCGGAAAATACGCAATAAAATCGCAATTAGTCTTTGTCCGTCGGCTTTCGGTTATTTGCTGGAAAACGCCTCGGCTCAACCACTCGTCACACAGCTCTCTCTCTGTTGCTTCCCATGAATTCACTCAATGGTCCTTTTACTCGGCTCAGTGGCTTAGCTCGGCTGCTGCAAGCAGCGCACGGACGGACACCTATACCTCGCAACTCGCCATTTGGCACTTAGACAGTTTACCAGTGAGTTTTCCGTACTTTCCAGATAATTTTTTTGTAATTCTTTTACTATCGATCCCTACAAATAATATTTGAGATTTTCAGAACACGTGTTGCTCCGCATCCCTTTAATCTATCAGCACCACCAACTAATCAGTTTTATGTATATAAACTGAATAGATTATACACATCATTCTTCTATTAATTGATAGGTCTTCCCGCATTTAAATAATATTCTATTAACTTCCAGTATTATACCTAAATATCATTGCAGATCCTACATTATACAATAAGTAATTTTTTCCTTTCTTTGTTCTTTATTGCATACATTAAAAATGAAATATATATACACTTCAAAGTTTCAGGAAATCGTGTAAAGCTACGTATGGGTTTCTTTGCCGCGGCAGGCCAGACAAATGAAACAGCCGCATGCAAAGTTTCTTTCTGATGGAATAAGGCGGAGCTCAGCTGCAGGGGAGTCGGATTAAAAAAAGCTCGCCGAGCGCCAGGCGAAAAGTTTGAAAAACGTGAATGACCGTTTCGCAAAGTTCAAGCATCTGCATTCATCTCCGACAGGCAACTATACATCCGAGACGAAAAATAAACTGCTGCAAGTTTTATCTTGAATTTCTGCATTTCAGATTATCGCAGGATAAAAAGGTCGAACGCTTTGGAATAATAAACACGCTTAGTAGTGGTACGATTTTTTTCTGTTCTCATAAACGAAAATATTTAAAAATTTGATTGTATGTAGTATTTAAAACCACTATACACTGTAACATTACTAAATTTTCCGTTCATAAAATGTGTAAATTAAACTAAGTTTAGTTTATTGGTATATAGGCAGTTTTTTATCGTAATCGAGGCACTATACTATACAATTATAACTTATACCGCAATCTGTATGATTAATCACGTTAATATTATCTAATATATTTATAATTTAGAATAAAAATACATGTGTAAAGCCATTTATCCAAAGTAGGTAAATTAAATTTCTAAGGATATGTTGTATATCATCAGTTTTATCAAAAATATTTATTACGTCTTAAACGCTTCAAAGAATCGCTTTTTTCTGTCATTAATCTAAGCTATTATCTAAATAAACACAATTACAACAGCTAATGAAATTTCAATTTTTGATTTTTACCTGTGCTATTTTTCAATAGTTTCACATAATTTTCAGCAAATCAAATTATTTGTTAATTCTGAACTCTGACTGGAACCCGGTTACGCATGTCTTTTAAAGATTAAATAATTGATAATAATTGAAATAATAGCATATTTTTAATATCTATCATGACATGCTGAAATCATTAATGAGTATTGATTACTTTTAAAAATATTCTTTTATGAGCTACTGAATTAAAAAATAAATTGATTAACAGTTTCAACTTATCATAGTAGACTCAAACTGTCTTGTTTAAATATCGATATATTATTTCAAATGTCTTTTTGAGTTTATAAATAATTATAGCAATTAACTAAATGAAAAAACGGACTAACCAAAGTTTGAGAATTGTCAAAATTTGAAATAAATAAACGTCAAGTTCAGAATATGCTGTGATTTTTTAAAGATAGTACATGATTTTATAATCAAAAGTAATATAGACTATGGAGGCACCACAGCAAAGATAAAATTCATTAAAGTTATTTAAAAAAAATTAGTCTAATGTGTGTGTGTCCTGTACATAGGTTTCGACTATATCTTCAGCTAGATAGATATAAAATGTTAATTAATGTTCTACATATATTTTTAAATAGCTTGAAAAATGCATCAAAACATCTATTCAATATAACAGCCATATGGTACGAGTCTTGCTGTTTGTGGGTGAGAATAATAGCTGCGATAGTAATCGTTACAGCACCGTTCGCTAACGGGCTTATAGTGGATCCTCGCGATAGTCCGTTAATTCTACCGTCTTCGAGGTATCCCCCAATTCAAGCTAGCCGATTATTCACTCGAAGAACTTAGAACGTGGAATCGTTGTAAAATCTGCTTTTATATACTTGGTTTATGGGGAAATGCGTAAACGTCTCATTTCGCTACACGCTACAGTATACAGTCGACCCTTCAGTTGATGGCTTTGGTGGAAAATTGAAAGATATAAAATTTTGACGTTCACTCTTGGTACCCCTTATATTATGTTAGTCATGAGAGTGACAGGTTAGTTTGAAAATTTACGTTTAAATAGAGTAACAGAAAACAAGTAAAATTCTTGCTAAAAAAATATACTATCCCAAATATAAGTTCATCTTTTCTCAGGAATAAATAAATTAAAGAAAAAAATGATGAGAGAACAGTGCGATTCATCGTAAGGAAGTCGAAAAAACTTTAATGAGTTCAATTAAATCAAAAGCATTCGCTCAACTTTGCCCAGAAGACGAGAAGTATTACTATCGTTCTCACTTGAGATCCTACACCTACGCCCAAGTCCAACTATCTCAGACTTTAAGCTTGCATTCCGGTGCTTTCGCGGCAACGCTTTAATTATCGGAAACGCATCATCTGCACAGGAATGACGCAATTCACCTGCTGCAACCCCTCCTCAAGAATTCAGTTTGCAAACAACGTGTACAGTATAGGGTTTCATCGATAAGGGTATATCGAATTATTACACGCATGATAACAGAATGAATGCGCTTTCGAAATCCAAGTGTTCGATTAGAAGTATCGCTCATATGCGCCATAAGTCGATTAAATAACAATAATTTTTCATCGCGCGGAAAAATTGCGTCGCTTTAGCTTATACGCCCACTCCACAGTTTTTCAGACAAGCGGGTGGCCCATAAATATCATGCTTTGTGGCCATATATATGTATTCACGTGAAGGAACTCACTCATGAGATCATGCCACTTTAAGAGTTGTTTGAATTCTTTCAACGTCATGCGCCAATTGATCGATCGCAGATATTACAGTTCCCCTCATGCACATTATGTAAGTTTCTTTTCGTGAGTATATGAATTAGGAATTATTAAGTCATAAATTAATAACTTTATTCTTAATAAAAGTTTGTGATTGATGAAAACATGATTTTGCTGTAAATTATCATTATAATGGCTAAATGATGTTTCATACATACACAAAATTAATTAAATGACAGATCTAACATTACTGGGCCGATTAAAATTTCTGAACTACTAATTTTCATATTTTTGTAATGAAGATATCAAATAATTACATTTTTTAAGTTTTATTTTACACGTTACGAGTTCTGAGGCTTACAGCAAAGTCAGGCTATGGGTTAGGCCGAGTACATGATACAGACGCTTACATGAGCCTAATATATTCATATGGAGCCTTCATTGTATAGCCATGCACACAAAGAACCAAAAACTAGATTTGCAAATGAATGCACACGCGATTCTACCTGCGCACTGGAAAGATGTCGGTCGGCTAGCGTACGTACAACAGATGGTACAGAGTACAGAGCGGACTTATTGCTCATACCCTGCTCATGCACCCTACTAGGAATATACCGTCTCAAATATCGTGAATTAACTTCACCCATCCTCATTCTTATGGAGCGCGCGCAAATACACACCGTGCTATCCCTCATCTTCCTTCCCTTATGGATCTGACGGCAACTAAAGTATAAAGTTACGCAAGCCAAATATGTTTGAAATAACATTAGTTGGTATTGGTATATCAGGCTTCAAATCGCACCTAATTATTCTAAAATAAAATAATCTAGTCTTACGTAGATGTTTTTTCACATAAAGCTTTTAAAAAATAGTATAATTTTTTTATGATTAAAACACTTTGCTTTTACAAAAATATTTTACACGTGCATTACTCAATTATGTAGAATGATTTTGTCGAGTAAATAGAGAATTTGTAAATATATCCGATCTATCAAACAACTTTACAATACATACAATTATATAGACAGATTAACAGATTCTTATAGATTAGCAAATAACTAACATGAATCACGTTTAATTTTTGTATTTATATTATATTGTGTTCTGGCTTTCTATCTTTCTATTAATTATACAAAAATATCGATTGTTGATAAAATAGTAGATAATATACCAGCTATATGAATGGAAGTGGAAGAGATACAAATATCTAAGCTAAAATGATTTTAACGATCATGCATTAGTAAATTCTTCGATTTCTATCTAAATTATCCGTAACTACAAATAATAAAAATTCTCTAACAAACCGTTGTTGATTATAACCTTCAAAATTTATAAATTCTAATAAAATCGAAGTTTATTTTAAACACATGCATAAAGTATACAAGAAAATTGAAACTTCCTATACCTATGTCGTTTAAAAATCTGAACCTTTTCTGTGACCGAGAAAATTCCTGTATAATGTATATTTCATCAAGAAATAGTCTTGACTCATTCGTAGCTTCTACCAAAAACAGAAGCGTCAGACCTTTTCCTTAAAAGTTGAATAAGGGTTGATGCAAGGGTCGATGCGAGGGCTGATGCGAGAGGGATAGAAAAAAATTGAAATCCGGCTGCTCTACGGAAGGAGCTAATCGATCAAAGGGGATAACAAATTAATTCGAAGCAATGACTTAGGAATTCAAGGATATAGGTATTACTCTATATAGGCATCGATCGAACTCATGTGGCCTGTTTTGATGCTACAGAGACTAAATAACCAGCTTTTACTGACAATAACGCTTTTACCCTGTCCCTTTCCTGAATTTCGCATTCTCAACGCAATACACGCACGTGAATTGCATCAAAATCTCGGGAAAAGCAGCTTATAATTATTTTCATTTTATCGATACGTATTAACAATATTATAGATTCGTCAATGGATTCAAAAAAATATTCTGTCTACGAATCATAGTCAAAAGATAATACTTATACTAATTTGAAAATATTAATACTTAAAATATTATTATTTTATATCATCTAGCTTTTTTGTTTTGAATCTGTTATTGTCTATCTATAAATAAGAGGAAATTAGTACAATGAATATTTTGACAATATGTAGTAATTAACCATACGTAAAAGTAATTATTGCAATATGAGATTATGTCAAATTATGTCAAATTGATAGGATATATTATACTAAAAAATGTTAGGTAAAAGTTAATTGCAAGACTAGAATTTAATATTTACAATATATTATCTACGAAGGAAGAGCAATATGGATTAATAATTATCTCACTCGCGTAAATGTTATCATTATATTTTGTACATTTTATGTTTTACCAGTCGTAAATTCACTCGTTTTCGCTAATACTTCCTTTTATAATAATAATAATACTTATTTCACGTCTGCTTCTTTCGTCTCAAATATCAAGTCCATTTACCTGCACTCTGAGCTGGGCTCATTATTCTCCCTCTTTCACTCTGACTGAACAGATTGATCATCTTGCCTCTGCAATGTTAGGTATTCCCTAGGGTTTCGTATTGGGAATTTTCCAATTTTGCCTCTAAATTAATGATCTCGATTTGGACCTTCACTTTGAGGGTGTAAAACATATTTTATATACCAATTGCCTTCGAGCATAATTTAGCACCCCTAAATATAACCTGATGATGGAAAAAGAGGAGAATTTAACACAGAAAGAATTTCTGCGATCCTTTTTGAAAATTTTATTAAAATTAAATCTATCTACTCATGAATATAAATCTGTGAAATACATGCTCAGTTGCTTTTAAAAAAATTACCAGATTTTTTACAGTTAATAATATTTTTCCATTAATGCACATAATGCACATAATTTTTCCATTAATGCACGTACGTCATGCTGTGATGTGTTTTCATATTTTTCTTACATTTAAATATCTAATTTTCTGTTTATTTAAATGCATCCCCAAAGCATAGGCAAAATTATAACATTTTGAATTGGCAAGTTTATGGTATTACTGGTAAATTAGATAATTATATCATTATGATATACCTTATACGTTGAATATACATTATAAAATCTTATGACAACAAAAGCTCCATTACGTCACGGACCGTTTCTCGCACAATAAAGGCGATTCTAAGCATATGCAACTGCAATAGTAAGCTCTTGAGGGTACACCTTTGTTTATACATGAATATATCTGTGAATAATTCTTATAAGATTGATTACCTCTTACGTGTGAATATAAAGGTAAATTCGTATAAATGAGTATTTCAAGTAGTGCATATTCACTTTTTAACCATAATAATCGAGTTTTATAGGTACTGATTTTTTCAACATACATTTTATTACTGCAGATGTAAGTTCGAGCTTATCACCATGACCAACTGTTTTATTCCTACTTTCCGTTCTGACATATTCTATAAATTACGCCATGTTGTTTTGAATCCTTTTAATCACGGATATATGACTTCTCATGAAACTGTAGACTATATCCAACCGACTGAAACTCGTTGGAAGTCCACCCTAGAGTCTACTTCGATGTGTCATTTAGCTAAAACTAGACCAGTTAATGCGATTTTGTCGCATCTATAAGGATTTGGAAACTATATCGATAAAGCAGGTTAATTATTTTGTTACAGAATTACAGAATTCTACGTCAGATGCAGTCAAGTTTCCGTAAGGGGTTCAATTGCATTCACATCTAAAAAGATTCTAATATGTATACGAATGTATATCACCAATAAGTTAATTGTCTCTTTATTTTTTCAGATTGACCATCAAGAGCGTTCTTTATCTATATCAGATCTATATCTGTATAAATTTAATTTAATTT
The DNA here is from genome assembly GCA_018906755.1 of Sycophaga agraensis. Classification (NCBI taxonomy): domain Eukaryota; kingdom Metazoa; phylum Arthropoda; class Insecta; order Hymenoptera; family Pteromalidae; genus Sycophaga; species Sycophaga agraensis. The sequence continues at coordinate 1,410,548 of JACCIE010000037.1, forward strand.
GTTTTATCAATGTGCTTATATTTACAAACTTCGTAGTTTAGAGTTTTCCAAGCTTGAACATACCTTCTTTCAGAAGTACACGTGAAGACTTGTCCTCCTGTGGAAGACGAACTCTCTAGTTTTTTTCCGGAAGGTCAGCTTTTCTATTGTTTTTCACCGTTTATATTTGTCAATGATCCAGTAAGTGATTTGGAATATAATAAGTATATAGTCGATACGCATATTATTTTCATATTTATATTATACGACGAATCTATTTATGAAATTAACAGTATTGTCTACAGATCTATATAAACAATTTTGTAAACTATATTCCCGGATGTAGTCAGTGTAGTTACCAGCATCAGTCATCCTTGTCACATATATAATTAAAGTGGAAGGGGGAGGTCAACTTTAGTACTGAAGCAAGCCTTTGGTATTTATGAAGGAATTCTCGATTGACTAAAAAACACGAAGGAGTTTTATGCAATTTGCTTATATATGTTCAGCTATTACGAGTAAGAATTTCAAACAGATTCAGATATTGATTTTAATTTAATTGAGCAATTTAATAAAGGAAAATGTCCTTAAACACTTGACAAAATGAAGCTTCCAGAATGCCTCTGTATGACATCCAGGAGTTATAGATATCATTGTCCCTTATATTAGTTGATAAATTGCAAGGAAATTTACTAGATATTACGGTCAATCAGTATTGATAATTTTCTATATTTACCCTAGTAGACATTTAAACTAAGATTTTTAATATATTTAGTCGAGTTTATCGATTGAATTTATATTCTAAATCAGTTTTTGGGATTACACTCCTAAATAAAATTCAATTCACAGAAAATAATAATTTGAGCCGTATTTTAAATATAGAATTAAATCCAGAAATAAAATAACCCTTTTAAACTGAGCACCCTAATCAATTAGTTTACTGAACAATCAAATTAAAAACGGAGGTCACTTATTTCCCAATTCTTCGCGGTTCACACATTAAGCAAGAGTATAGATACCTAAAAAGATAAATTTCACGTTTTCTACAAGTTTATTCTTCATACGCTATTATATGACTGTGGAATGCTGTGGGTCCAATAACACCGAAAGTTACAAGTTCTTTTGCCAGTTACGTCAAATAGCTCCGCTGTTTATATTGAACTCACGTTTCTAATCTATCGTAGATGTCATGCGTATCAAAACGACTATATATTTGGGTAGAGAATTATATTACGAGTATATATGTATATGCATTCAATACGAGTGGGTTCCTATAGCTTGCAATTCAAGGTAATACAGATTCTTCTAAAAATGTAATCGTATATAATATACGCAATGCATTTACATAAATATAATTTAGTATTAAATTGTAGTTAGAGTAACGAGAAGGGACAGAGTTGCATGATATAATAGAAATTACATATACTAATTGTGCAGTGAGGGTAATTACGTCTAATTAAGGAAACTTCATCTCATTTGTGGTATAGTCCCGCAGTGGTTAATCAAGCGCTAGTCACAAAAATGCGACTTTATTTTAAAGCAATGCAATTTTAACTAGTGTGCGACGTAAAGCCGACATGGATTGGAAACTATAGTCTCAGAAAGTTTGTTTCTCTATACAGTCAGTGAACTCTGTGGGTTGTTGGCTTAAGGAAGATTCACTTGTTATATCACTCAATTTTTGTAGTGTTTACTTGGAACTAGCTTTAGATATAAATTGAAAAATAACAGAAAGCGTTTAAAAAACTTTAGATAAATATTTTTCTGTACTATACTGTAAGAAATGAGTAATAAACAAGGCATTATTTTTATTGCTAATTAGCGAAAATAAAGATGTAAGAATCATAGAAACGTGAGCTAAATGCAAGAAGATATAGCAGAATTTAATTTTAAATTTTTTAAATAAATAAATTCTAAATGATATGTAAACACTTAATGATTTATTTTCAAAAAATGAATAATACGCATATATTAATTTCTGTTAAAAAAGCGTATTACTTACTACTAACATATGAAGTCGAATCTCGAGTCGAATAGTAAAATTTCATAAATGAATGAATAAAGATACTTAAATCATTATAAACTGTATAAAATTTTCGAACATTAGTCATTTAAAAAGGAAACTTCAGATAACGCTGATGAAGAGTATAGTATTTTACATTTATAATAATATAAAATGCTTACCAGTACAGAGAAAGACAAACCATATTTCACAAGATGCAATGTGTTTTGCATGAAATTTAATACGTTCCGGTTCAAATCTACGCATTTGTCGACAAGAGATTCAATACATAACTAAATTTCTACCAGGAAAGCCCAGCTAACAATCTATCAGAATAAAGAAATATAAATTGAATTTACCTTTCAAAAAATAATTGTATTTTTCGCATGTATAAAGTAATTTATCTGAGAAATACATCATATAATATTGCAGTATTTAAATTATTCATTATAATAAAAATATTTAACTAACTAATTGTTTGATAAAATATAATCTATCAAGTGTATCTTACTATTTAGCAAACTAATCAATATCGGTACGTATAAGAAGAAAAAAGGAGCAGCAAGTAAGGTAAAATTGTCTTTTACAGTTTAATTTTTCTAAATAATATTGAAATAATTCATTTACAAGAAAAATGTAGATTAAAAGTGTTTTTGAGTACATAACAATCAAATACTTTATAGTTCGAATTAATATACGCTATTTATGAAAGAATAATAAACAGTGGTGTAATCATGGAATTATAATAATGTAAAATATACGTGAATAAACAAGTTCCAAAACTTAGTGTTATATTTTGCCTTTAGTTACAAAGTATGATAAAAATGTAGATTTCCTTACTACTAAAAGGAATCCTAGAAATCAGAAAGATGAAGCTATTTAAAAAGCTATTGTCTTAAAATTCATAGTCTACAAGATTACCAGAGGTGATTACATTTACGATGACAAACTGTAATATACCAATTGTCTACTGATCCTCTTTTCAATATCCAATTATGTAGTTGCATTATACAATGCTGCACCTGGCAAAATCATCCGTTTATCAATGATATTCTAAAAACCATTAGAGTTGTCATGGCATATTTTTAGAATAGTTATTTTCATTCAATTTCTGCCTCGATTTTTGCAATGGCAGATACTCTTGCACGTCTCTAACTTTTTACAAAATTAAATAAATAAATTTAGGTGCGACACCATTTTATCGAACAGCGGCTTAGTTAAGTATCAAATCCTTACATTTTAATCTTTATGTTTTAGGCCATTGGTTGGAAGGATAAATTTAGATGTAATATCTATAATAGAATGTACAAAAGCCATATAATAAATTGCGGTAATAATTGATTGGGTAACAAAGTAAACAAACATTAATATATACTTGACTCATTCGCAGGGAAAGAGTAAATAAAGCTTGTATTACAATTATTATAACAAATTTACTGTATAATTTTTTTACTATACTATCGTTGTTTGCTATAAGTCGGTTAATATTAGGAATTAATCCTCTCATCGAGTATTTAGTCAGCACGATAAGGCTGCGTGAGGCGCCGAGACAATGCTTAGCGTCATCCATTAAATATGATTGCGCTATCGCCGTCGTGGATCATGCGCCAACTCAATGGGTGGCTGCAATTGCGCGGATGTCGCATACACCGCGCATTCAAGATAATGACCGTTGACGGTGTAACCAGAGCTCCGTTAGAGCGTCATGCGCAGTCAAATCGGAAAACTGTCGGATAAATACGCGCGAACTTCCGTCATCGGTGATTGAAAATGTTCGAGTTTACAGAGTCGCTGATGAAAGTAAAGTCAAACCGAAGGAGTACCGACGGATATAGCCTGCATCGCCTATAAGCGAAAATCAATGAATATTCGTAGCTCTTTGCTCATAATTGTATTGCGTTGCAATAATCGACGATCGTGTAATGTTATACAGTTTATTAATATTACACCGCATTACTTCTACGCAGTGAATATATAATCTATAAACCGCGTTAATTATAAAGTATATTTCAAATGTATCTATTGTATACAGAATAAGCGTGTAATGAGAGTAAAATAATACATTGACGGAGAGAATAACGAGCTAAAAAGTATATAGCAATCGCCCAATAATACCCTCTTTGTCTAGTAATAATATTTTATTAAATAGTTATATTAAATTAGACGAATTAATTCTCACCATGTACTGTATGTAGTTAGAGTGGGTTGAGTAGCGCAGTCTACGCTTAAATTATGCGTACTCGTTTCTGAGCTTAATTGATGCACACTTCACTCCGCGTTTTCCGCACACAATGGCACAGTCCGCAGGGCATTAAGAATTTCGAGCCTCCTGCCAGTCAATTGGTGTAAAGAGCGGCCGCGAAAGAGGCTGTATCTTGAAAGGGCTCATTTAAAAATGAACGCTTATACTCAGTGCGTTGATTGTATTATGCTCAGCTGGAACGCGACAGGTTGGCGCTACATAAAACCAAAGCGTGCCTATGCTCACTCTACCTTTATCAAAGAAAAACACTGAGCCTTGTACTCGCGTGACTATAGCAGATGAATTTTGAGAAGGAATTCACAGCTTTGTATGGATTCGCGCTGCACTGTTAGTATATACGTGAATCCAATAAATTCCTTTTTCAATGGGCATTGCTCAACCTCTCGCACTAGTAGGTATTTCTGCCTTGTCCCTTGCAAACAAATATTTTCATAGGTTATTTATGACCAAAGACTAATTTAATTACGTAAAACCGTTGATATGATTCACTAAAAATGTTTCGTTCGAAATCCTGTTTTTTACAGAAATGCTTTATATAAAAAAATCACTGACTGCTTTACGTCTCTAACAACAAATGCAATTGAAAAAATAAGCAATTCCAATACCAGAGACTTTTCGTAAAAATACATACTTTACCTGGCACAATTCTTGAGCATATAAGCAAGCTCGAATACATGCCTTCCCTTCAAGAACAACTTGTTTGTCTGAAAGGTGAATCGATGATCGATTGACTTTTCTATCGCTAAATTTGTCTAGCTCCTGTGACTGCGTTTGACCTCTTTTGCCGATGCATACAAATATCTTGTTCTCGTACGATCAAGTTTGTCAAACGGGACATTTACAAATTATTACATGTAGAATGTCACTGAGCGTATTTAGCCGAGTAGCCTCGACCGAGGCCTCGACCGTCCTGCAGAGTCAATGGATGGCGGTTGTACAACAGCCGGAACAGCCGGTAGCTTTTTTCATTAGCAGCTGTTAGGCTTTGCCAAGCGTCTCATTCAATGATAACAGTGCCACGAGAATCGACGTGTGAATCAAAGCAGTTCTTTACGTTAAGAGACGAAGCGCGCGGTGAGTCACTCAGAATGTCGCGTGCCCGTTTGTATACGCGACCATTACGTTTGTTGTATCATCGGATAAACCGCGCTCTCTCTCTCACTCTCTCTCTTTGTTTGTGAAAACGAGAACTACTTGTTGTTCCTAGGAAATCCAAAAGCTATTTTCAACTTCGCAGTTGTTAGATGATTGCGGTCCTCGGCGCTCAGTCCTCGAACGAGTCAAAGGCGCAAGAGCACTCGCGAAGGGCAGTCCTTCAGAGTATCCGATTCAAAGCGCTCGAACTGGTTTCGCAAGCAGCTTTCCCATAATCCCTAACTTGCTGCAGAAATAGTTCGGTAAACTTATCATTGCAAGTTATACATCATGGCGAACGAAAATCAATGCGGATTATCCCAGAGTATCAGCCCACAGGATTTATAAACGAGCACTTGGTGAAAAACTCGGTTATGCATGAAAAGTGTACTCTTTCAGCCCGCAGGGATCAGCGGACCGCGTATTGATTCTTCGCAACTAAAAGATGGCGCGCCTCGACAGTGACATCTCTATAACTGTGTTATCAAGCCAGGTGTTGAGTCTGTTTGAATGTATATTCGACCGCTTGCTCAATCTTTAGGGAAGTAGGTTGCTTGGATCCAGCCGCGGCGAAAGCTCCTTCTGTTAATATGCCCTTTCGAATGGAAGTTCCGTCGAGTCACCGTGACTTTGTCCTTACGCAGGGGGTCTCAGGAACTCTAAGCGAATTTTTTTCGTGCGTTTCCCCCTAACTGCATGCGGGAATTTAAGAACTTAGATCTTGATTCACCCGTGCATTCATAATTTGGAGCCTTGATGGATTGTTGTTGGATTTGTCAAGGGATATTCTATTGTATGTATTATGTGCTCTAACAGTAAATTACATGCAAATGACTTTTTAATACTTGTAATTGTTTTTCAATAAATGTTTTCATTATTTTAATTTTCGAATACGCTCAAAGGCATTCTCTTAAAAAGTTACAACTGTATCCTAATAAGCATCATAATTGCCAGTGCCCGTCTATAGATGGCAACCACAAAAAGCTAATTTAAAGCAGGCAAATCAGTTTTTCACCAGCTTTTGTTGAATTGCATAAAATTTTTATAATGACTTATTACTTTGCAGCTAAAACCCACACATGTTTTTAGTTAGATGTGCATTGCAAACAAAATTGTTTTTATGCAACTTATAATGTATTTCCAGCAGCTTTAAAATTCCTTTTTTATCTTAAGTCGTTAATGCGAAAGCAAAATGGTTCAAACTTTGATATATATGAAAACTTGTATAATAAGAATGTATAGTTCTATATTTCTTTTTGTCATCCTAGTTACCAAAAAATTGGACTACGTGACACGAATACAAAATAATGGCACTGAAAAGTGATAAAGGCGAATTAGTATAACGAATAATAGGAGAATGAATTTCATTTATAATCAAACTTTTATCAAGTTTGTCTTTAGGACGCACCTTATTCGCAGTATATCTTGTCGTACATCAATTTACTCACAATCTGAGAATTCCTCCGCAATGAAAAGAATTTTGTTTGAAATCACACTTACAAGTGCGGCCTTATTCTAGATAATTGCACGGGTTAAGATCAGATCGAAATCCATACGATACACTGTCCATTATTTAAGGGATAACAAGTAGAAGTTGATTTATATAAGGTTGTAAATATAAAGTTGTCTTATAAGAAAGATAAATATAACGGAGGAATTATCAAACAAGATAATGCTGTTGTAGAAACTAATTTGCTCAAGCCACTGTGAATGAGCGATAAAAAAACGATAGAAAATCATTATACATGAATCGAATTAAACAAACGCAGTTAATTATGAAAATTTTTTGATTATCTTACCTCTCGAATTACGGTTTTTACGGAATTATCTAAAATGTGTAGTAACGATTGAAAAGTTTTAAATAATATCATAAACATGATGAACGATTGCAATTACAATAAAATATTAAATTTCTATTATGCACGTGTTAACCAGTACCATCGATTGATCAAGATAAACTGTCAATTATTAAATGTTGTTCGCTGCAATCGCTTACACGTGTTTCGTGAAATGAGTTGGTTTTTCCTTGTTTTCGCAAAACATTTAACAATATTCACTGAGCCGTTGGACTTTTTTTAACCGAAACAACGCCCTATCCCGCAATGGCTGACGTTGATGTATTGTTCCAGTAGGCCGGAGGAGTCACTAATCAAAATCAAATTAAAAAGAAAAACAGGCAAGGGCGGGCGAAATTTTTCACTCGAGCGGACCAGGTCATCCAAGTAAAAGAAAGTGACATTGATCGAAATGCTGCCTCCGTACTAAAATCAATATGAGTAGATCCCATGGAACCGACTCGCACACGCAGCCTAATCCGCGGCGGGCAAAAAGTTAATACGCATCCGTTTGATCCCCGTGATTCCATAATGTGCCGCCTGCGGAAGCGTGGCAGTCTCTGAAAACTCGTTCCCGCCAATTCCCCCCTTTTCGCCCCTAGGCGAAGGAGAATTTAGTATTTCCGCTCGATTAAAGCAAAATTTACTTTAGAAAAAGGATTTAGCGAAAGTTACTCGCTAGTTTCTCCACGACCGATAATGGAAACTGCGTGCGGTAAACATGCAAGAAAAAGGTCAACGCGTTTTCTAAGGCCAAGGAAAGCCCCGGTGGCACGTAGCAGAACGTCATTGGCATCGAGACGAGCATCTTCGAAATCGGAAAAGAGGCAGGCTCGGGATGCGCCGGCGGAGGTTGGCCTTCCATCCCTCGCCCAAGGTCAGGTGACATAATGCCCCGGTACTCGGAGGCGCGCGGCTGCTCCCACGCGTGGACGCCTCGGCATCTCATGCATGCTAAGCTCGGGGGCTTCCCCGGCCGAAGAGGAGAAAATGCTAATCGCTAATTGGACAAGTTCGTCGACTCGGGGCGGTTCATTGCTTCACGCGGCCCATTGTACGAGCGGCCGCGCGCCTCGGCCCCCTTTACCTGCTCAATTCGGATGCGACGGCGGCGTGGCAACCGCAGGCCCGATTAAGCTCACGAGGAAAGCGCCCGTTGAGCGTTCGCCAAGAGAGCTGCATCCTTGCCGGCTAATGTGCCACCGGGCAAGCTCAACGGGGCGTGGCGCGGAGAGATACCTCGCGGATCCGCGCGCACCACTCGCGCCTCGAAAGTGACTACCCGGCGGAGAGTATCCCCGTGTGCCCGGCGCCCGAGCCAACTGGGTTCCGCAATCTCAGCGTGACGCGCCGAAAATCCTCCTCGAGCCAAGCTAATCTATCAATTTCTCATAACTGCAGAGAAGTCATTGTAACGCTCTGCCCCATAAAACTATGTATAGCCCCCGGGCCTGGAGCTTTAAAGCTTGCAGCCGCGAGCGCCGTCTTTTTACTTGGCTAAAGTGCCGTGTGAAGATCGAGGGGAAATCGCTTATAGTCGCTCTCCACGGACCGCACAATCCACTCCTGCATCTAAGTGCAGATGTGCTTTTTCAATTATTCAGAGTGGCTAATAAGCTCTTAAAATTTGAATATTTCAAACGGGCCGTCGACACAGTTTACGCCTCGGTGGAAACAAACCAAACTTTTACAGTATGACACAATGAAAACAACAACGCGTGTTTGGTCGAACATTCAAGATTTCACCAAGTATAACTTCAAGTGGCCGGGCACATGGCGTAACGCGTAAGGTCAAATGAATCGCGTGACTCGCCGCGTGATACCTCCACATACACTCGGCCTGAAATGGCCATGCATGCATGAACGCCTCAGTACACGGAGCGAAAGGATTCTCCGCTGTTAAGGATCTTCGTTAATTATTAATGAATATGAATTAGAAATATAATTCGATGAATATTTCCTGCGGTGGTTAGGATAACGAGTTATACTTCTGTGATCATAGTCAGAAAGAATCAATATCTTTTGTTTTTCACGGGAGACGCCTTGTTTACACCTATACATTTCTTATTTACTCATTTCGTACTACACGTCTTCTCGCTATTATCCAATTAATTTCTTATACGAATAATGAACCACCTTTGTAATTCGTACCTTAAATCATTCATTAACAATAACAAGCAATCCTCTTTGTAAAGGAATGAATCTCCGACAATTATATTCACGAGAATTTCCAACAATTGCAAATAAACAAAATAGAGGATCGGTAACTGTAACAAGACCCTAAGGGTTTCAACATCTGTCTCGCATCCGGGCTTTCAAAGCTGTGGGTGAACAAGTTCTAACGGTCCTGAAATTCCGCACGCGAGCGAGTAAATCGTGTACCGAAATTGTTCCTTCATTTTGCGTAACTATAGTACAAGCGCCGACATTGTCATTAGCATTACTTCATGGCTTGTCACTAGCGCGCGTTCGATCGCGCTTACAACTTCTACTTGCATACTAACCCATTGTTCACATAGTTGCCGCGTAATATTCGGAGTAATATCATTTTGCATACAACTTTTCCCTAACTTACGACCTCGAAAAATCGTATCTCTTCCAAGTTCCGCCCAGACGCCGCGCACAGTGCGTGTATTTAAAAATGTTAAGCGCCCGGTCTTACGCGAAACTAAAGGCTTGAAGAATACTCATACTTGAACAAGGTACTGCACTTTGAGATTATTACACTCGTTCGTTACTCGACTTACGAGAAACTTATTCTTCACTTAAAGCCGATCCAGCGACTCGAGACCCCTAAACCCGTGCCTTTCACCTAGATGATAATACCGTTCCAAGTATATATTCAGTAGAGAGAACGCAATAGCAGGCTCAAAGCACAAAGGGCCACCCGCGCATAAATGCAGCTTCAAGGATAAACTTCCTTAAGAACTGAAATTTCCCTACGACGTGAGGTAGCATCGCGTCTACGTTCGGTATATGTGCGGTAATGCACACATGCGCACATAAATCATTCTGAGCTCTCTTTCTCTCTCTTTCTGTCTCGCACTGCCTCCCGCTCAAGCTTCTTTCTCGATAAGTCCCAGGCACTCGGCAAATCTCCTGCTCGACGCCGTAGCGGCGCACTGAGCTCGATTCGTACTACTGAACCAGCGTTCGGGTAGAAAATAAAGGTCGTCTTATAGTAGTTCAGAGTTTAACGATGCTTTAGTGACATTAAATAACTAAGGCTTAGATTATCTGCTCACGTGTACTTGGTAACTAATAATACGCTAAGACGTCGGAAGTGTTACAAAGCTTATGTAACATTTATTATATGTGTATACATATATATATTTATAATTAAACTACATTTATGTATACAGACTTAATTTTCACGTAAGCATTGAAAGAAGTTTCCACGTTTTTTAACTAAACAATTTTTTATTCATTTAAATTTAAAATAATAACTCTCATATTAGTATTTATAAAATAATGAATTATTAATTAACAAGTGATTGAAGGCATGGTAATTATTATGCGCAATGAGTACATTTGAGCATATTTTTTACATATCTATATATACAATATTTTACATAATTTGTTTCTACTACTACGTAGTCTACAACAATGCTATCACAACAAGTTTACTTTTTCTTCTTAATACAGGGTTTAAATTATTCTTAAGAAAAATGTTAATTTAAAAAGTGTTACTTTAAATTAACATCATGTAAAATTTAGGATATCGGTAATCATTCAAGAATACTTAAAAGTATAAATAACTTTTACAAATGCCAACAAAAACAGTTAAGTACCATCTAATGTCTCTATTGGAGCAGTGCATCTTGCATCATGCTTCAATGAGTACAGTAAGAGAAGCAGCTGCCTATAAGCTGTCCTCGAATAGATTCTCAACTCGAGCATAAACTTCATCGAATACAAGCTAAAAGGGCTTGTACCGCAATATTTGAGACTTGAGATATATGAAACAACAAAATATGATTCAATCGTATACGTGTAGTTCATTAAGTTAATAACAGCAGCGTAAACAGCAATTTAATTTTTATGCCTAAAATTGATTAATTTAATTTGCAATAAAGTTTACAGAAGTCTGAAAGATCGGCACTTTTTCAGTTAAATCTATACGTTCTTTATTATTTTAAAATCGCATAAAAATATTTATGAATTGGACAATCGAATATGTGAAGCATTGTTTCAATTAACCGACTAATAAATTATACTGCAATAAATAAATTTTACATGTACAATGTTTTTCCTATCTGTACACATTTATATCTTTAAACAAATGTATGTTAGATAAATTTAGAGTCCCGCTATCACACGGCAAGTTAAATTCGTTCAAACAATCATAACATGCCAAAAATTGGATCGTGTATAATTTCTCACAAGAAGTTTGAACTGACGCCTAAATACAGTTTCAATGTTGATCTCTAAAGAATCATATTTAAAAACAAATTAAATTATATTTGAAAAAACTTCTACGTCACATAAATATACATTATACACAGAATATTTTGAGAAAGGTAATAGGAAGTACATCATTAAAATTATTTAATGGACACTTTCCCGCGTACCTTTAGAATTCATAAAGCATAAAAGAGTTTAGATTTCCGATAAAATTCAGTTCATAACGAATCTTTGTCGAGATTCCGCAAGCTATTAAAGCAAAGAATGTATAACAATTCCAATTGATGAAGAGGAATCACTTGAATTTATTAAAATGTAAAAAATAGAATGGTTGCATCATTTTGAATAAAAAAATTATGCTGATACACGCAATTATAAAGTTTTCTGAACAAATAGAATTTTGAAATTTTAAAACAATACACTAATTTTATAAACCATAACGTATACTTTTACATGCAAATTATATTTGCCAAATATTAGAAAGTTTCACATGAGATATATTCCAATAAAATTGAATACATACCTTCTAAGCGTTTCAAAATTTATGCTACATACTGCAGGTTTATGAACTATTTAATCCTATCATTAAAGTTGTTATTAGTAACATTAATATATTAGGGTTAATGATTGTAATAATAATGTATTTGATCTAAATTCGATAAGTGTACTTATACGCCTAGAACTTTGTGTATGCATTTAATTCGTTATTTATGCTATAACACATCTGCTTGTATAAAAGCAAATATATTTTTCATTCTTTCATTTACAAAAATTAAAAAGCAAAAAAGTAAAAAAGCAATGAGTTTTTAGTATAAAATCTACTGTTAATAAATTATACTTCTAAACTATTTAAAAAATTATTAAGATTTATATAACAACTGAAGAGTATATATTTTATATTCAATAAATAATCAGGATTGTGCATAAAAGTTTAATTTTTAAAAATAGCAATGTAAAGACTAATGTAATCTTGATGATTTTATATATTAAAAAAATTATAAAATGCAATAGAATATAAATACAATAAAAATTGTAAAAATGCTATTTACAAGGCTATAGTTAAAAAAAGTTAATTGCCGACTACACGACTACATATGTAACACGTATAGTCACGAAAAAACGTAGTTTAGATTTAACTAGTAATAAAAAGAAGAGTTCGTAGCCGATGTTGATCTTCCAGAATCATAAATAGTGATGCTTGCATATAATAGACTGGACAATTAACGATGCGAATTAATGAATCAATTTCAATTTAAAATGATAAACATAGGTACTTAATCGGCTATAACCGTAACTATTTCTTAAAATAATGACTAAACACATATCCATTCCATAAGATCATTATCGTACTTCAATTATGTTTCAACACATAATAAAATGCCAATGATTATTTGTAAAAAAGAAGTTATTACAGTTCGCCATAGAGAAAATTTATTAATAATGTTCTCTTAATTATCGTAAACTATTGAAATTCCAATTTAATTTTGTCCTTATAAGAGAAAGATAAAACATCTAAATATATTATAAATTAACATAAACTATTAGCGTATTATTATCCATTTACCATAATGGATGCCATTATTTATTTTTGTTCATACGTCCTTATAAGTAAATTAAGCAGTGAATAGCTATACAGAATTATCAAAATTACGCAGCAGGTTTATAGATAGTCACTTTATTATTTGATATAAAAATTAATTGAACTATTAATTATATAGTTCAACATTTGATTTTCTTAATATATGGACAGTTTAAATCGAGGTTTGAATAAGTTTATCTGAAAATCTTATCATAATGCTTGTGCACATCGAGATTCGAAGTTTGATTAAAGATTAGAAATATTACCCAGTGAATAAAATTGGAACTACTAAAGTCATTTTAATGAACCGAAATTGCCTTGTTCGTATTGAAGTTAATTAGAATTTTTTATTGATTATTTAATTATCATTGAAACCTAGATTAACTGTTTTATTTGATGATGAGTTTGACTGGTAGTATTATTCTACAATATAGATTTTATAATAATATTTTATGATTATACAAAAAATTATACTAATACGTACACATATGATATCTTTCTGAATTAATACAAAAAATATCATTTTTTAGTATTTGTATAAGAAGATACAATAAAAATGTATCTTATTAAAAGCAAAGTAGAGCCTTGAAGCCTATACATCGTTTCTAAATTAGAAAGCTGTATGAACAACGTCAAATTGTAGTCAAAACAGTAAATAAATTAGAAGTATATATTGGGACGACTTTGTTGTCATCTTGATTAAATAAAATGTGATCATTTTCTATTGCTGTTTGATAAAGTTTCTAAAGAGTTTACTTCTATAAAAAGTATTTTCAAAGAACTGATATATTATACTTATTATACTTTTCCGCCGACACTACTAATTAATCAGTATAAAATTTTTTATAGCATTCAACTTTTATCCAAATTTTATATAAATAGTAATCGTTAATAATATTAATATACTAATATTTCTCGTAATTTATACATTGTGTAAAAAAATATAAAGGAACAATATGTTAATAGCATTACGTAAATGAATGATTAAATAACTGTAATAAATAATAGACTTTATATATAGATTGTATATATATATACGATGTTTACAAGACTTTTATATAAAATTTATTTTATTGAAGCAAATCTATGCTTTATCGCGACAGATATACATGTAATGTTATTCATACGTATAACACAAAAAACATGCAAAATAATGCTCGATGTAAAATATTTCCCCGAGTTCATTAAATGTCACGTCCAACCATTAATTCGTCAAAATTATAACCTAAACACCAATCAAAAAGGTAAATATTTATTTATCAATGCCACGAAAAAAAGACGCGATTGGGCGTGGTTGCAATTTCCTTATATACGTATGATATCGATATCGAAAGAAAAATAACTTAATTAGTGCTTGACAACGTTTTTTGGGAATAGAGCCACCCGTGTGATTACTTTGTTGCGTAAATCTTAGCGCGTGGGTGAGGGTGGGAAAAAAGTATGCGCAGCTACAGCTCAATCAGTAGAAAAAGAGTAAGTGCTTTCAGTAACAAACGAATTTGGCTTTAGACTGAATTGTCTTCCATTTGTCATTCTTATAAGTAATTATTTAACGGTTAACTTTCGCACATCATAATAACTCGTTACAACTCTCTTACTGTCCTAATTTGCTTAGTTAAATGACCAAAAACTGATGTTTCGTGAAATAATTTACCATCGTTTACACGTCGTAAATATTATGTAAACAAAAGTGCAATAAAAAGCGTATTCTCAACTGATTGCAGCAAACATAAACAACATTAATTGAAAAAAATATCAGAGAAATACATATATTGACCTGATAGTGCCATGTTTTGTGTTTTTTATTGAATATTAATCTGGCAATAATAAATCTAGTTAAAAAATTGATTAAAAAGTTCTTTTGTAAAAGGTCAGTTTTAATTACTTGAGTATATGCACAAAACCACCTTCAATCGAGTGTGCGCATCTCTATTTTCTTCTTCCTGCAGCTATTGTTAGACTCGGACGCGGAAAGTGAACCTGATAATTAGGTTCTCGAGGCACAATTTAAGATACATCGCTACTTCTTCAGTAAACGGACGAATCATCGAAGCTTTTAACAAACGTTTACGTTTAAAGAATGAAACGAGTGTACATTGATATTGTACTCGCGAGGCCTCGATAATTTCGAGCGCCACGATGTGGTTGACTTTGTTCAATTATTTAACGTGGAATAAAAAATACACGATTCTCGGAAGAGAGTGTGTGCGAGCGAAATCATTGCCGGATGAATGATTGCCTTTTGATACGTTAGTTAAAGCCGCGAGCCTGTGGGATGTTTATTATATACGCCGTCGCGGCTCGATCGGGAAAACTAACGTCACAGTGACAAATCTAAAATAATATATCCATTGCAGTTTCCATCATCGGTGCACCTTACGGTTGCAGCCTTGGGTGATTAATGAATTTTCTTTGAAGATTCCTTAGCATAAAAAACTTCCGGCACTATGACAATTAAGTCGACAACTAATAACCGATCCATCTTCGCCGGCTAAAGCCCCGCGCCTAAATTACAATTTGAAACATTATTTTATTATTTATTTTTCCGCGCGCGTCAACAAGGAAAATGCCAGAGAATTAAGACTGACGCTGCGCGTCGCGGCATGAGACAAGCTAACTGATAATTGAACGAATCTTGAGTGTTGTATATTTTGAATTTTTTCACAAGATTCGGTCCTTCCAGTCGAGTAGTCAACGATAATGCAAATAATGTTTTTAAAAGTAAGTTTGACCACACTTTATGCATAAGTTATTATTTAATTTTCATTGCACGTCAATAAATTACAGTTGTAAATAATTTAAGCATCATTAGCGACAGTTGAATGCCTAACGCATTTTGGTTCATTTAGCCAAGTTATTAAAACCTTGGTAAAAATTTATGAAATAACATAAAACACGAACGTATAGTACATATAGACAGTAAAGAGGCTATATTGATTTTTAGCCTTCTAGTCCGAATTTAACAAATAATTTGGAAGTGCAATGACGCGTAAGTATTATATTGGTTATTTTTGTTAAGTTTGAAATGGTTAAATTTGAACAATAATCGTCTTCGATAATCTTTATTATATGGTTATACATTAATTTGATTGATTTAGACTCCATTTGATTAAGGCATTAGCTAGCAAACCCGGTGAATTTCCCATCAGATCTCGTATCAGATGTCGCGCGCTCATTCCTTAATTAAGTAAGAATTTGAGTCCGCGCTACAACGATCCGCACAGTGCTCATAAGCCTACGTCCCCACACTCCCTCCGCACGTTCGGCAACGGATCTGATTGCATTAACAAATCCACTGTGGACGGTTACCCGTAACGGAACTGTACGAGGCTCTACCAACAAACTATGCACCCTTGAAAAATCGAGTACGAATCACCGGGAAAAGGTCGGCGCGCACTCACCATCTCAACGAGGTACTCGAGGCCGAGGGCCGGGGTCCCGGGGCCGGAGGAGTAGGCGGCGGGTCGGCCGCGTCGTCCCAGGCTGCCGTCAAGCGTCATCGGACGCGCGCAGCTCGGCTCTCGGGACGACCGCCGCGGGAGGAAGTATCCGCGAGACTGACGCTTGCGCTGCAAGCGCGCGCCGCTCGCCGCAAGCCCGACTTGTTGCTTGCGCCCGGCGCCCAGCGCCGCTGCAGCCGCCGGCTCGTACACCCCCGCCCCGCCCCCTACTCCAGGTGGATAAATAATCGCGGACGAGTGGACGTCTGCACGTGGCCTGCGCTTTCGGCTCCCGCGCCCACAAATTAGTTGGCCGAGTGCCTGCTAAGATATTATAATGTCTTAGGTGTACGAGACGCTGTACACTGCAGTCGCGAGCGACTTTCATAATTCGCGTGGATCTCAATTTCGTCGATGAATTTACTGCGAGTGTAAAACGCAATAGTTGTATTTTTTTCGGAATTACACGCTTTTCCCTGAGTATTTAATGTCTCTACTACGGAGAGAATGGTTCAAAGTAGTTTTTTTAACGTTTATCGTTGAAAACAGTGGAGAAGTTGTAAAAAATCTTTTTAGATCCAGGAATAGGAACAAAAATTGCATGTGTTTTATGACGAATAATAAGAATTAACCGGTTTCTTTTTATTATATCGATTGAAAAAATGTATTTAATCTGAAGCATCTGAACTTCGAGCTCAACTGGCAAGGCCATCGTAGCACGAATATAATATGTGTATATGCTTTATCTAATATTTAAAATTATTAAATAATATTAAACATTTTGTCTGTATAGTGTGGCAAGCTAAATAAAATTATCGTGCGAATTCTAATAACAGAAATTATAATAATAATTTGAAATACATGTTGATTGGGATAGTAATGTACGTAAATATTGTGCTTGGAAAAGTTTTACTTGTGTTTTTAACTATAAATATTTACGTGTAACTATTCAAATGAATATGTCTTTAAAATTATTAAATTTTTGTCGGTATAGGCAATTGATATAAAACCTATAAACGTATTGTTTATATTAAACTTTATTTAAAAAAAACATAAAAATATACAAAAAGAGAACTGTGTTGTATTGAAAATTTCTTGTAACCTGTAAGCGTCGAAAGATCATTCTGTTTTTACTTTAAATATAATGGTTACTCTCCAATAACTGTAATTAATACTGTTTTATATTTTCAGCGCGTAAATATTATGATTTCAAAAAATTTAAAGTTTATTTTTCATTTAAACTTTTTTGCACTGACTGCCTGTAACAGATACCGTTTATTTAAACTCGAAATTAATCATCGTCGATTGATGCTAATTGCGAATTAGGGTTCAAGTACTCAGGTGCAAGACTATTTGTGCAGAGATCCTTAATGTAATTTTGTAGATATAAATACGAAAAAAAATATTAATTATTCACGTTCCACCAACATTCAACATTTAATTTCGAAATATTTTGTGGAGAGAAAAACATACTAATAAAATAATTACATAGTAAAAACTGACTTATCGCCTCCCTAGATTTCCACTGTTTGATGAATGAAATAATATTTTTTTTAAATTAATCGTTTATCGCATTTGACTTGCTATATTTAGTATCGAGAACAATAATAGTATTGATACGTTAACAGTTAACGGTTAATCGTTAACCGCTTAACGATGCTTGCCTAGTAATTAACTTTAAGATAAATTTCGATATAGAATTCTCAAATGTTTTCAATAAGTAAAATTTATTAATGTGAATTTGAGAAATTCTTGTTACATAAAATAAAACCTACATAATCAATAGTAATAATAATAATAATTTATTACATATATAATAAATATTTAAAATAAAACGGTGTACAATATATTTATTGCCTATATCGATTGTCATTTTAGTAGTTCCATACCTGATCGAAACGTAAGATCCCTCAACAAACACTTCATAAATTATCCGCAGCGCTCGCACAACCATAGGAGGAGCCTCGACATGTCTCGGGTATTTTTTACGATTCCCTCTCATACCTTGTACGCAGTTACAAAATAAACAGTGGAAGGTGAGAACGAGGGGGTGGTTGCTCCCTCGAACTCGAGCTTGACCCGCTGGCATAACAGCTTACGTAGATGGCAAGCGGACGCCCGAGCGATTATTGAAAAGCGGCAACGAAAGCTTGCGGCGCCAGGAGTTCCAGTCACGTACAGTCCAGCCGCTCCGTTTACCCAAGATTATAGTCGAATGGGGTTCGAGTCGACGACGCTTCTGAATATTCATGCGCGGGCCGCACACGCACTCCACTCATCCAATTCGCACGTGCTCTCGCTGTGACGGCCTCGTGGCGCGCGATGCTCGAGGACGAGCTTCCGACCCGCAGGACTACACCTGCGATTTCCCTCAAATTTCGCAGTTACTACGCAGCGCCATAGGAGGAAAAGTGCCATCGAGTACGCAACTGTAGATAATGGTACCTTTAGTACAGCCGTACGATTAAGCGGATATCAATCCGCGGTTAGATTACCCGCGCGATCGTTGCCGAAAGAAGAAAAGGAAATCGTATATCTAGTGCATACCTCGCTACTGATAAATGCGCACTTCTCGAAATCTACCGAGGCACTCGATCGTCGCTATTATTCGTATCGGCCGATCACCGCTCGTGTTAAGGAGATTATTTTTTAATTGGCGCTTGGCCGATATATCCCCGATAGTATTTCGAGGGTTTCGAGGGGGGCAATGCAAGTCAGCCTTACCGTATTATTTATCTTGAAATATTCTTCTACTAGTATCTTCGTGTAGACTTTGAAAAAATGGAAAATATCGTTGAAACTGCAAGCTACTGATGTATTTTCAAAAACATGCTCTGAATTGCAGAGTAAATGATAAATGAATCTAATCACCATACATTTTTGTTTATTTTTGTAATTCACTAATAATAAGTAATAGTGCCAATCGTGTACGCATTTGATAAATTTATATTTCGATATAGTAAACTTTTCAATTAAAGATTTTTCATAATTCTCCGCTGTGGCAATTATTGCGTATTAATAGAACAATTCTGTTTTTAATTCTTAAAATAATATGATATTATTATCTACTATTAATCACTGTATGTTTATGGCTGAATACGCATAACCTGTATCTTACATATCTATATATATATAAATATATATTGCACGCACATACATATGTATGTAAAATATAGATTAGAATGATTCGTATATCGATTATTAAATAAGTAAAGCATTCCTTTTTAACTTTATTTATGTTATAGACATTACTGAATGTTATATTCAAAAGTTTTCGTATTTCTTAAAACCAAAAAAATAAAACAAAAATTTTTAATGACTTATTTTGTAGACTTTGTCTTACAAAGTATCAGCAAACAAACCAGAATATACATACTTTTTTGGCAGGTACATAAGGTTTAATAACTTTATTATTAAACCTTATTAAACCTTATGTAGATGCATTATAATAATTAATTAGTACTACTTAATATTGCGCCTCAAAGCGATTTTTGTAAAGAAGGAAATGCCATCGAATATAATATTTTTGCTACACACAAGATAACTATTCCAAACTTTGATTTCGAACAACGAAAATTGACGATAAAGAAATCATACTAGTCTAGCAAAGAAGAATCATAAACCCTTGAAGAAACGATTGCGACATAAATTATAATTGTTCCGAATCTATAACATTTATAGTTAGATAAGAGATTATTTCATAGAAATTTACTCAATTTCATGTCAAGAATTATTTGACTATCTTTCGTTTTCCTTTTTAAACACTTAGATTAATAAAAAATATCTTTGTTAATCATGAACTACAATAAAGCATATATTGTGGTTGAAGCTATAAACTACATATCAAAATTTTGAAAAATGTCAATATTTTACTTTATAATATATAATGAGTTTATTCACATTTTAGAAAGTAGGCCTGATTCAACTAAATTGAATTTACATGGTGGATCCATGAGAAAATAGTATATTCATTCATGAGTAATTCTTAATTTATATTCTAGTTAAATATCATTCATTCAAAAGTGTCGTAAAACAAAGGTATCACATTAATAACTTAAATTTTTAAATCCTTATGATTTTTTCAGATGTTATTTAATCTTTGCGTACATTGCGAATTCCTATTTAAAAAGGTTTACCAGAGAGAGTGAATTTTCGAACATTATGTACCGACAATTAAACAAGAAAACTGCAAAAATATAAATGACTGTTATATGACCCTTTCGATAAAACTATTTTACACTTGCGATTTTGGCGTTTACCTTATCTTTCGTAAACATTCTAACCATGGTTGTGTATGTCTTCCATTACGGCTATGTCACAAAATTTACGACGAAATAATTAGTTAGACGTCTATTGATGTTATGCACATAGATATCTTCGTTAGATCTCTTGTTATCTAACAATTCTCCTAAACTATTTATATAATGAGTGATTATATTAGCAATCATTGGAAACAATGTTCGTTCAATAAAAACAGCACATAATTCACATGCTACTTTATTTAAAGTTCAAACCAATAGGAAAAAGTAATGTATAAATATAATGATATTATTTAATGCTGTAAGTTATTATTAATATAATATTATTTACTTTTAAATGTACATGTATATAATGCATTCTATTATACGTCTGTATTGTATTCCTACATAAGGTATTTGTAGTTTCAATATATTTCAAGTAAATCTCTAATTCTATAATCTAGTATTTTTGTCTACTAAATGAATATGATACTATATAGATGTAAGTTATACATTTCTAATTAATTATTGGTACTTTATCTGTCTGCGCATTCAACTCTTGAACTTTCTCTTGAATCAATAGTTGGAGTTTATTCTTGTAAGTCTTAGATTTAAATACATAAAAGTAAACGAAGCTCTACAAAAGTCAGTTTCTCAGAGCAACGATTTCACACCCTGATGTCAGGGCTCGATCTTATACCGAGTCTAATACATCATTTCAGAGTGTCAGTGGTGGCTCAGTAAACGTCGATTTCATAAAAAGTCTAGCTAATGGTGAACACATTTATTCACATCGTTACCCATCGATAGAATGACATCGTCCACTGCCACGTGATCGGCTCAATGTAATCATAAAACGACAACTCAACTAACTCAACGAAGACGTCCATTCAACAGCCCCTCTGTCAACCCATTCCACCTGCAACAAAAACAGAATTGTGACTGGAGATGACTGCGAGCGTTATAATGAAGTATTCTATACCACATCTTCAAGACTGTACATTAACATTTTCTTTTAAATTTTTTCCATCCTATGAATCATACAATCAAATGAAAATTCCCAAAAAATGAATATAACGACTACGTTTGGTCTACTTAAATTTCTCAGTATGATCTTTAGCTTCCGGTACGCCTCTCAAACAATTCATCGCAAAATCAACGAAGTCCACTCTACGTTCGTCTTTATCCGCGCTTGTGTGGACGACATATCTATAGCATCATCTACACCACAGTTGCACTCGCAACATCTCAGAGCGGTCTTTTAACGTTTTCGCTAACATTTCTGTAATGTAACTTCACAGCCGATCAATACAATTTTTAGTCTACAAAATTGTAACCTCCAACTCGAAGCCCCTGCCCTTGTCCCCTTGTGCCGAAGTTCAAACGCTTGTCGAGTTCAAACCCTCATACTATCCACAACTAAACGGGATTCCTAGAAACACTCAGTTTTATTATCGATAGCTCAAGAATGTCTTATAGCTTTTACAGAGGAGGCAAGAAAGATGTTGAATCCTCATGTACTACCCGAACTCGAAAGTCGAGCAACTCATCTCTTTTTTCCATACCAGAAGGCGAGTCTTCATTTCGATGCATAAATAATATTTGGTAATTAATCTGCTATTTTATTTAAAAATTTTATTTTATAAGGAATAAAATCAGGATGCTAATTCTAGTAGAAGTTTCACGATAAAAACTGCTCTGTGTTTAATAAACTCGGCATAATTACTCACCATATTTGAATCCAGCAACTTGTAGCAAACTGGAGAAAAATCTACTAACAAACTCGGCAAAATCGGGCAAAATATGCTCAAACCATGAAAATATGACGTCCGTTCTCTATCTTTGACAGACAGTACGTTCGTGATGTGTCCTGTTATACGTATTAGTGCGAAAGCATGACAATTGACAGACGAGCACTGGAAATACGAGTAAGGCTATGACGGCTACCACCAGCTAAGCCAAGGACCAGCTACCGTATGACAACTGCGCAAGCTGTAGTGTTAACTATAAATCACTGAAAAAGTTTGCATTGTAAATATATATATAACGAGAATACGTTGAAGGCTGACGGGGAAACTGGTCAGAGTTTTCACGGTATTATCGCCACATCGAGGAATTATCGGCATAATATCCTGAGATTGTTCTCTTTATTTCAAGCATGGAACAATATATTCTATATTGATTACCAGTTCTCATCAATTCAATTTCAAGTTCTCTTTCTTTATGTCAGAAGCACTTGAAATTGGATAGTTATTTCAAAATTCAATAATCTTTGAACGACTATTGACCTTTTACGAAAAACGATAAATCAAAAATAAATTCATCTAATTTAATATTTCAACGGCAATTTTGTAATCGTAATTGTAATTTTGCAATTCAATAATTTAAAATTTAACATATTGACGGCTGTCTTATCAATTTCACATTTTTCAAGGTTGATGTGTACACGGGCGGCTCGTAGCGCGTCGAATAGCACCTGGATGCTCGTGTGGGCTGGTCGATGCAACGATGATATCGAGGTACACTCGAACGAACAGCAAATGTTGAAGCGATTGGCAGCTATGCGTAGTCCGAGGGATGATCTGGTAAACTCAAAAATGCCAGGTGTGCAAATTGCTGTCTTGTGCGGGCCCTCTAAAGCAATGGACACCTGGTAAAAAAACCCTTCCTCGTGTCGAGTACGAAAAAGGTTGAACCGTTAAGGCCGAGCAGGAGGTCTTAGCCTATCTGGTATCATTCGACTGTTCAGATGTCTGTTGTCCCCTGTAATTCCGCAGGAGCCATCTGGCTTCGAGGCGAGGTGGGGCGGACTGAACCACGGGCTATCGGAAGGGCGTACGATGCTGAGCTCCAGGAGCGTGCGAAATTCCACTCGAGGGTCGAACAAGCGGTGAGCTCTCGCAGCTGCAGGCGGTCCGACTATCGCCATGTGGAGGTGCAGCGCTTGGTCAGGAAGATGTTCATGTTTCTTGGTGCAGCGAAGTCGAGATAGCTACGCAGCAGCTCGGCGGAGGCCCTTTCAGCGCGAACGGCGCACAATATATGTAACGGTGTCTGCAGAATGGGCGAGTAAATCGGCTCCTAGAATAGCACCTTGGACATCGGCGATTATAAAACGCCAAGGGAATGGGAGTTGGAGGCGCAGGTCAAGCGGTAGCCTGTACAAGCCATAAGCCATATGTCGCTATCGACGAAGCGTTTGGGACGATGAGGGTCATTAAAAAATACTTGTAGATTTAATAGAACGCAATTATCTAAACAATAAAAATAATATATAATTGCAAGATTCTAATATATATACAAAATGATACTCATAAATAAATTAATATATGCTTAATCAAAAAAAGAAAACCATTTAAAAAATAATTACACAAATATACTTACAGTTAAATTAAAGAACATACGCACATCCCCGTGCAAAATTCAATGATAAAAATTAATACATAATATTGTACAGTTACAACGTACACTGCACGCATGCTTTTAAGAAAATATATATTTATAATTAAACTAATGTTCACAAAACAGAATTAGTATTTCTAAGTACTATTTCTAAATTTCTACAAAGTAATTTAATATTTATATATATTTATAAATATATAGAAGAATAAAAAAAATTATAAATATATAATAAAAATGAATAAAAAATTTTAAAGTGTGGCTTCTAAAAGCATTTTGGAAAAATTGAAACTGATATTTACATTTTAAATAAATAACAATCTCCATATTTTTTCAATTTAATTCTAAAAAGGATAAGAGGTATTTAAAACAATATATTGCTATTTATTTTTAGCAATTATTTTGTTTATTTCATAGTGCTGTTAAATTTAAATAAAATAACTTTTTTCTCGCTTATTCAAAGTGTATGTATAATTGGCAGTTCTGCTCTATTTAAATTTCGTGCCCAGAATACCAGTAGCCAATGGCGTTAACTATATATAGCGACTCGAGCACTCCCTCAAATTGACCATTTCGCTCGAATTGGCTCGAATTTTAGCATGCACCCTCACCCGCTAAGCATGGGAGTTCAAGCATTGGTCAATGCGAGTTTAAAACTCCATTATTTCGCATGAGCAAAAGCTAGACTCTTAAAATGGATGGGTGTCAACAGCCCTAGCGTGACTTTGTGCCTAGCGCACACATTATTCTGCCTTGCCAATTTACCTAACCTAATGCGTTACTGCAAAACACACGTATCTATAGAAATTGCGGAACCGAGTCGAAACCAGTCGAAACATAAATCCAACGTTGTGAACTGCACGTAGTTGCAGCAAGTCGAATTATTATTAAAGCTTGGTGCTACTAAAGCTGAATTTATTAGCTTTCACAGGTGAAATTTTAAATTAGATATTAATCATAAGGAATATTTTATAATACTGTAATTATTTAACCAAAAACTTATAATTTTAAAGTTGTCAATAATTAAATGATTTTCTACTTACCAAATCTAATCTGCAAATAGAAAATTATACTGCCAATAAATGAAATGATAAATTACTGAATAATTATTGAAATTCAACTATTATTCAGTAAAAATTATTCAGCTAATATTATATTTGTTCTGACATTCAAAAGAATAAGCGCAAATAGGGTGCTTTATATATATGTATATATATGAATATATATGCAATCGGTTCCCGAAAATTGCTCGGCACGTGGTGCTATCTGGGTATAGTCTGTGGCGATAATAGACATGTGATCAGAGTCAGAGGATATAGTGGGATATAGAATATACTCTTTTCAACTCTTTTAGCTAAGGTTAGCGGCAGCGGTAACCTGCGGAGTCTGTAGAATTCATACGGGTGTCCGGCTCAATCCGGCGTTTTGTTTTATATCGGTAAACAAATAAACATTAACGCTATAATAACAAGAAAACGTTGAACACACTTTACAAAATAAGGAAGAGTTTTTTACAGTTATTGTGCACGAAGAACTTGATATGTCGACAATGTTACGCTCATTAAAGTTCGCACGCAAGCTGAACGTTAGATGTGCCGATGCGAGAAGGTTAGGATCCGCAGCTCTGCATCTAACATATAATTCAACAAGATTGTTGCGACGGCCTAGTTGTTTGCTCCATAATTCGACTACTTTATCTGCAATTTCTCACTCGTTAGTACTGCTAAAATTTTCATTAATCGGTTTGATTCATTTGTACCGTCTACTTGATCAACTGGACCTTATTGTCGTTTTGTATCCTTTCTAGTAATTATGTAACACAGGCAGCCGTTGAACAAAAATTCACTGGCATCGAAAACGTGGATATATTACTAAAACAACTTGATCGAAAGATCAGGATGTATGGCAATATCTTTAAAAATGATGTCGATGAAGTATTAAAAGTTATCAACGAAAAAGGTATTACGAAAATTTATGAGCCAAATAGAAAATAAGATAGTTGGATATTTCATAATCTATGATTTATTTGCTAATTTACTGTTTACATTTTTTATAAATTATTAATAGATACAATAAGGTACTTGACAATTCAAAAAGGAATAATATATTTCTATTTCTTTCAAAATGTACAAATAAAATTATAAATAATCTTCAATTTTTTAAAATAATATTTTTTTCTTGAATCTAACACACTATATATTTATTCACTAGAATTATTAACACCTAGTCAAGCATTACTTTTAATCCGATCTTGTGGTGAATTTTTATCAAGTGAAGACTTACATATTAGAAGATCATTAGTTGATAATATTCAAGATATTATAAAGGATTTAAGTAAGTTTTAAAATTATTATAAAAATCAAAAAACTTGTTCATAAATTTGAATTATTGCCTTCATTATTGGTTTATTTATTTTCAGAAGTAGAAATGGACATATCACATTATAATGCATTATTATTAGTTAATCTTGAAAATGAAAAAGATTTTTCACCAATAGATTTCTTGTTAGAAATGAAGGAGAAGAATGTAGCTCCAAATCGTGTTACATTTCAAAGATTAATTCAACAGTTTTGTAATAAAGGAGATATTATTGGAGCAACAAAAATTTTAGAGCACATGAGCCAACAAAATTTGCCTATTAATGAAGCTATATTTAATGCCTTGATTAAAGGACATTCAGTAGCTGGGTAAATTGACATATACTTTATGATATAAAAGAAATTATTTTATAATTTTAAATATTAAATAAATTTTATTCATTCTAAAATTAGAGATATTACAAGTGCTATAAAAATATTAGATGTAATGAAACAAGCTAACGTTAAACCTTCATCACATACTTATGGTGCAATCCTATCTGCATATATTAGAACTGGAAATATTGATACTGTAACAGAAACTTTACAAAAATATAAAGAAGAACAAATTCAACTACAGGACAAAGATATTTTAAATACTATTTATGAATTAGCAATCAATAACCAAACACAATTAATACCAGAGGTATATTTTAAATCATATTGTATTACAAAATAAATACTTTGTGCTGTTTACACTTATATGTATAATAAAATTAAAGATTTATTTGACTTTTTTCAGATAATGACTTATCTTATCAAAGGACCAATTTATAATAGGTTGGCTGCAACATGCGTTTCAAAATTAATTGAAAGAAATTATATAGAACCAGCTTACATTTTGTCCAAATCATTTATAAAATCAAGTATAAGTCCAGACAGAAGTTACGCTAATATTTTTCTAAGAAAGTTGATTATTGCTGATGTGGTAAAATTAAGTGAATTAAAAAAAATTCTTTAAAAATATTATTAATTTTAATGTAAATTTCATATTTTTAGAATCCAGAAAGTTTAATTTATTATTGTAAATTACTTGAGAGTGAAAATATACATAAATCTACTTTTTCCTCAACGTTATATTTAGCTTATTCACTAAATAAACATAATTTAGCTCTACCTTTGTTAAAGGCTTGGAAAGAATGTGGTGGGGAAATAAGAGAATATTATTTTTACCCACTTTTTGTTTCATTTTCCAAAAATCATAATTTAGAAGGTAATATTTGAAATATATATGTACTTGTATATAAATTTCAATGTCACTTTTTATGCAATAGGTATATTGAATACCATGAAAACCATGATCGCTGATTTTAATTGCTATCCAACAATTAACACTGTAAAGGATTACATAATACCATATACAAATGAAAAGAGTCTTTCTACCATACATCTTTTAACCAATTATAAACTATTGTTTGCAACTGGTGCAAATGCAATGGTAATCTATTTACTTAACATGAATAAAACGAGTCAAGCCTCAAATATTAGTAAGTGATATTCCTTTTTTATATTGAAGTCTTAATAAACCTTTTTTTATACTACATGTTGTCTTATTTTTTTAAACTGCAGTGAATAATATAAGAATACCATTGAATTCAAGTTTGTTGACTTCAGCGATTGTCGGTGCTTGGAGTACTTCTAACAATGACAAATCGTTAATGGATATTATTCATAAACAATATTTACGAACATTTTCTCAAGAAAATAACAACATTAAATCAGACAACGAGAATAAT
Source organism: Sycophaga agraensis (assembly GCA_018906755.1). Lineage (NCBI taxonomy): Eukaryota > Metazoa > Arthropoda > Insecta > Hymenoptera > Pteromalidae > Sycophaga > Sycophaga agraensis. Next base: position 1,438,914 of record JACCIE010000037.1, read on the forward strand.
AAACTTACGGCGATAAATTTTTCCAGCAACTGTCTAAGAAAAATTTTCAATTTGCAAAATCAAAATACACAAAAAATATTAGAAGTAAGTCTTGCACAAAATATTTACAATAAAAACTACAAGAAATTGTTGAATAGGCAAAAATCTTATTCTTATGTAATTAATTAAATTAAAGTATACAATACAGTCTTTTATAAATATCTATACAATTGTTGTTAAGTAACACTAAATATATTAGAATTTGTTTTTTAATCAAATAAAAATTTGTTTCAGGTTTTGAATGATTACCTTGAGAAGGGATTAACTATTAACAAAGATACAGTTACCATAATAAAAAATGATTATAAAAACAATTTATCAGAAGAAGCATTAGATATTTTATCTAAATTAGAATCTGGTAATTTAATTCCTCAACCTTGCATCAACGAATTTAAGAGACAGAGTAATGTAAGTTATAACTAAAAAGAAAATAATAAGTTCATAGAATAAGGTTATCCATACAGTAAAACAAAAATTTTAAATTAATTACACAAGTATAATTTAATAATCGTCATAATATATTCATGTTTCAAAATTTTAGTGAATATATTTGTTGATTTATACTTAAATAGTATACACTATTATATTAGAATACTTTATTGATATCTATCGTAATGATAACAAATTTATTTATTTTTTTTAATAAAGGTAAATCATGACACACGTTTAGAGAATAAAATGTACCTAATTCAACAGCTAGCCTGGTCTCGAAATCAGGAAGGAATGGAAGCTGCGTTAAAGGTAAAAGTAATTTTCAATCACTAAGAGTTATTTTTGGAATTTATTGTAATATTAATTCTAGGAATTACAAGATGAAAATGGAGCATATACTCCTGATTTATGTGCATTACTCATGGATTTTTATGCAAAAACTGATAATGTAGAAGAAGCTGATAAATGGTATGAATATTTTATGAAGATTAATTCAAAAGATTGTAAGATGGACAAGGCCAAAATCTTAAATTATTTAAATATGCTTGTAAAAGTACAGCGAATTGCAGGTAAGTACAAGTTATAATAATGGATAAGAAAATTACATAGACTTTGTTGTTACATGACTATATCCTATATTATAAAAAAACTATTTCAGATGCACTAAGAGTTCTTCAAAATACTGAAGTAAAAGATCCAAGTGCAGTACGAGATAAATTATGTGAAAAATTGTTAATTAATGCTTGTAAATATAATCCAAATGAATGTGATCAGTTATTAGAGGCTTTACATACAAATGGATATATATCTGCAATAACATCTCAATATATGGGTCTTATAATAAAAACAGCTGTGGATAAGTAAACAGTTTTTTAAATATCGAATTTTTATTTTATTCTTCTATTCGTGTAAAATCAATTATCTGTTACTTTAGTGACAATATAGATAAAGCATTAGAGAAATTTAAGTGGTCATGTGAAACATTAAAAGCTACCCCAATGAAAGGAGTATTGATGAAATATTTGATAATGAAGGAAGATGCTCGATCTCTTCAACAAGTAACAAATATGATAACAGAGATATATAATGAATCAAGTGCCTTGACAGATCTGTCCATTGCATTTTTTGAATCTAATAAAATTCGACAAGCTAGAAAAATTTTAGAGGTAATATTTTTTATATGAACTATCTATTATAACTGCTGTATACAGTATTAATGAAGTTAATACTAACTTATTAATAATAATTATGTAGTATTAATGAAAAATATTTAATTTTATAGACGCCAGGATTTCATATATCACAAGTAAAAATTAAACTAATTGCTCAAAGATATTTTGAACTGGGTTATGTTGATCATTTAAAGAACCTTGTGGAACTGTTTAGTGATTTGCCCGTTGATATTGATGTAATTTATGTTAAAATATTAGAAATATATTGTACGATATTTACTACTTTATGTACTGCAGTTAATACTATATTGTATAATAACATGTGTTATATTTTTCAGATAAAGAAAAACAATGGCAAAATGCTTTATCTTTATGGACTGACTTGCAAGAAAAAAATATTCAACCTTCAGAACTATTTATGTATACCTTAGAAAAAATCTTAGAACAAAGTGATCAAGAAATACCATTTGCCAAATCAAAATTATCATTACCATTTGAAATGGTTCAGAAAAATTTTAATAAAGCATTTGGAAATAAAAATGAAATGGAGGCTGAAAAGCATATAGAAATGTAAGATAACTTAATCGTACAATAATAGAATAATACTAAATAATACTAAATTGTATGTACACCAAACAATTCATATGTAGCATGAAATTCAAATCATTAAATCAAATAAAATTATACACATTTTTATTGTAATATTACATTAGTCATATACAGTATTTTTTTATTTATGAACTGTATTTAAATGTATTACAATTAATTAAAATTTATTTGATATTTTTAGGATGACAAGGGATGATAGAATAAAAAATTATAATATATTAATTAAACACCTTTTAGATCAAAATGAAATAGAAAAAGCTACAGAATATACATTCAAGTTATTAAAAGATACTGATATTTCAAAATACTCTAATGTTCACATTTTTGAAGAACTTATAAAAAAATTAGTTGAAATTAGTAACTTTGAAAATATTAAAAATCTAACGCTTCTTTTAACTACTGTAAGTTCATTTTTTATTAAATATCTTTGCTAAAATTAATTTGGCAACATGCTTTTTTAGAAACAATTACCAAAAGCATTTTCTCTCAATTATCATATAAATCAAAATTACTTAAAATGTGGAAAATACAACGAATTATTAACAGAAATAGATAACATTTTAAATAATCCAGCAATAACGGACAAATCAATTTGCAATAAATTATTTCATAGTTGTACTGCAGCTGATGCAGTACAGAATGATCCAAAAACAGAAGAAATTTGTAAGTAAATATGATAGAACTTATATTTATGATTTTATGTTCGACAAAATTTAGTCTTATTCTGCATAGAAACGTGCAGTTACATTTGTATATTAGTTTATAAACATAGATATAACTAGTATAGCATATTATTATAAGTAAAAAAAACTACAATAGGTATTTACTTGTAAATTCTAGATCCATTCTTTTTTTATACTAAATTTGATATTTTTATCATTTCATGTAATTATCTTTTATTTTAGTAAGACAAATAGCATACAAGGCAATAGCACATAGGGTTCGTGCACCAATGAATGTACTATGGATCAATTTATTTTTGAAAGATAGTTCAGAAGCAGAAGATATATGGAAAAAATACATTCAAACTTCTGACAATTTTCAATTTATGAATGCACTTTTTGTTTGTCGAGACAGACAGAAATGGGAAAAGTTACCCGAATTAGTGGAAAAATTACGAAATCTTTTATTACCAAATGACGCGAAAATCGCAAACGTGTCATTTATGTTATATCACCTTACAAATTCTGGTTTGTATTAAGAGCTTGGTAAAAATTTATTTATTAATTTTCTATTTTGTAAGCCTTTAATTAAAGTAAAGAAAAATAAGAATAAAATATAGTTTGCTATCATTGACAGTAAAAATGCTTACTCTAATATTGCAATCGATATATTTTATAATAATGAATAGAAATATGTCACTTATATTTGTAGATTATCTGAAACAGAGGCGATTATGTCTTATGTATCAAGATATATTATTTATTTAATCAAAATAACTTTACATCTATAAAAAATCAAATACAAATGAATATTACTAAAAGTACCGAAATTTGAGAAAGAAATGTGTATTTTATTTCATGAAAATGTGTTCATACAATTACTTGCAATTCGAAAAATCGGCCTATAAAATAATCATCTGTATTATTTATAAATAATTATCATAATTAGTGCAGTCTTGCCTTGATTTCATCGCATTGATTCTATTATTCGGTACTTAGGAATTTGAAGCTTATCCAGTTTCTTCACTAAGGACATAGAAAATGATAAATTAATTAGTGAATTGAAAATTAAAAATGTTAATAATTATATTATTTTATTACTTATATTAATTTTCAGAACCACTATAATCTATAATTTTTAAACAAATAAATTTTGTTTCAAGCATTTACAATAAATTAATATAGTATAATAATTTATAGATGAACCAAGAAGATTCGAAATAGCATATGAATGCTTACGTATTGTATCAACGTATCTTAATTTAGAATTCTTAAAGCAGTCAACTTTAAAAATGATCGAAAATAATTTAACAGATGGTCGACAACTCAAAGCATTAATAGAAAATAAAGAATGGTAATTAAATAAAAAATTCAATTAATTAAGGAAGAAGAAAATATACGTTTTCATTTTCTGTTTTTTCAGCATACAACCTGAAGTGATTGGGTAAATAAAAATTTAGATGCAAAATCAAGATAAATAAGCGTCGATTAAGTAAAAAGTATAGTTTTGTAATAAAATTAATGTGTAACAGTGTAACAGTCAATCTAAAACTGAACAAACTGGTATTTTACATTAGTTGAAGGTTGTCAAGAAATTCATAAATCTTATATTGGAAACAAACTTGAATGCAGATGTATACTATTTGCATTATTTTTTCAATAACGTGACTTAGAATGATTTAGCAATAATAATTACTTTTATATTAACGTTTATTAAGCACATGTGTATTATAAAATAAAATAGTTGTTTATAAAACATCGATATGTTAAACATTGCGATTGTATAAATATGTTCTAAATGTAATATAATTTGATTACAAATTAAATGTTCTCGTTAAGTAAATAACTTATTTTATTATCAGCCAAGATGTGGAATGTAATTACACTACGAATTTAATACTTTTATTTAAAAAAATTTTTTTGTAAGCAATATTGCGTTAGTAGTATAAAAGTTTTTATTATACTAAAAGGTCAACATTATATCTTATGTAAATTATGTTGGCTTAACTAACAATAATTAATTTTAAATTAATTTAAACTGTTGGATAAACTTAATAGTATACTACGTATAAAAAAATAAAAAATTAAATTAATGATTAGAAAAACAAATATTCATTTTTTATATCTATAAATTTGGCCTAGTTAAGTAAACTTTGTATATTCTATATGAAAAGTTTATAATTCAAAAAAATTAGATGAAAATGAATACATTTACAAAAATTAATATTTAATTAATTCTAATTGAGAGTACAGATTGAATACATATATGGGCATAAGTATAGTATTTTCAATTTTTAAATAAAATAAAGAAAATGATACTGCTATACTTCTATGTTTATTTAAAATTTAGAATTAATGTAAATTAGTTACATGTATGCCTGTATACAACTAACTAGCACTTACTTTCTAGAATAATACATCTCAATTAATAATTTATTAAAAATATAATCTCAAAATCTCTACATTACCTTAACATTTAAAGGATAGAAAAAAATATAAACCATAAAAATTCACTGATATTTGTATTTATTTCTTAATTTTTATTAATTTATTTACATCTAGAAAAATTAAAAAAATAAATGAATATAAGTAGTTAAATATTTTTAATCAAATTTTATATTAGTTATGTCCTTTTTTGAATGTAGCATACATTTAATTCTATGATTAATTTGTAGCTTATAGCGTCATGTGATAAAAATACATATTGATCCGATAAAAATCCTTATGGTAAAGGCATAAAATGAAACATCTGATAGACTTAGTCTTGGAGTATTTAAAGTAATACATATACATTAAACTAAAATCAAATTAAGATAAAACAAGTAAATTATAAAAGTATACTCTAATGGATTACAAAAATTCATCACACCAGTCCGTTAAACATTGATAGCAATCATTTGATTGTTTTGTATTTGCTTGACACGTATCCTTCATCCATTCTTGAAACAGTTCCCTGTCTTTTTTTAGAACCAAAAATTGACCCAGTACAACATAGGCCTAAAGTAAAAAATATCTACATTATTTTCTAAATTCTTACGTAGGAAGATATTCTGAACTAATTAATAAATAATTGGTCTTTCTTGTCATATTATCATAGTATACAAACCTTATCGAAACCAGCTGCTTCTAATCTTTTTCCCAGTACTTCACCTACACCAGCCAGGTCAGTTACTGGTTTTTCTCCCATAGGCTCTGCTACAAAATTTTTATGTTTTTGTGATGTACTTGACATGTTGCCTGAAATAAAATTTATTATTGTCATAACAATATTAAATAAATCATAAAACATAATTAAATAAACAGAATAACAAAATGTAAAATGTTACTAATGAAAATGCGCGCGTAAATAATTCCTAACCTAAATTTTTTTTGAAAAAACACTAGATACAAAACCAACGTTTATTAACTAACAATATTTCTAATATATTAATGATTCTAATAGAAATCAATAACTATACTTATAAATATCATAACCGATGTTTTGTACAATAGCTTTAAAAATTAAGAGTATTCTTATAATTCGCGCTAAATCGATGTACTTACTATTTTATGTCTTGCTTAACGTTAACGATTTTATCGTTATTATTTCTTATATATTCTGTACTGTTTGTCAATAAAAAAAGCTTTTTTCAATATAAATACGCCACTGTACACCAACGTCGTCAAAATAATTGTATCTAATGCCGATTTTATAGCCAAGAAGAGCTTGCTGCTTTCATAAATAACGGACACAATGGGAATTGAACAGTTGGACTTGGAACACAACAAATATATGATCGTCATTCGTCCAAATTCAGATCGTTTGAACCAGTTTAAATTTTTAACGTACCGTAATATCCTAGTATATTATATTCGTTGGTATTTCGCCAATTTTGTCACCAGGTGTGTGATTTTTCACGGTTTATAATAATTATTCTGCAATAATTATAATCCATCTATCTATATACACTGAAATTTCGCTGACGTTGAAAGGTTTGAACTTTTGACCGAATCAAAATTCCATTTGGTATGGAAAAGTTAAACGATTAAAATCATTTCACTATAAATGAAGAAAGCTTTTGTAATGGAATATACATTAAATAAATCAAGTTATGTGTTTAATGGCTTGATTATGTTTCAATAAACGGAAATTTTATATTTCATAAAGAATTAAATATCAAACATTAAAAGAATGTGAATCGTAACTTTAGACATTACTGTATAAGATAATACTTATAAATGAAGCCAATATTTAATTAAAGGTAGTTAAGCGCATTAATATATTTATATATTTTCTGTTAAAAAGAAAGATAGATGAAGCAAAAATAAGTATATGCAACTTGCTAAATAATTATACGCTTAAAAATATCTACAAAATTAGAAAATACCCTTCTGTATTGCCTATTTTTTTATCATTGTAGCATATATTCGCATATATTCTATTTATAAGATGTAAGTACTTAAAAATTTTGAATTTTTAATTATTATATCACAGAACCCACACTGGTCACAACTGCATGTCCATGACAATCAATTCCGAATAACGGTTCACATGACGGTCATTCTAGGGTTCCTAGTAATACCGGGAAAATATATTATAAAATTTATTGATAAGTATAATCTAGTCCGGTCCGGACCACCTGGCCCAACCTGGCCTGACCTGGCCCAACCTGGCCTATTCGCTCTGTTCTTCTATATAGATATGTCTATCTCCGTTGACTATAACGTATAAGTTATAACCCAGTATAACCGATTGTAATCGATGTAACTGAGTCCTGAGGTGATTGTTTACGTTTACATAGTGATTATTAAATGTAACTTTGTAAATTAACATTATGGAAAAAGAAGAGCACGGTAGCACTGAAATTACAGAAAAACAGTCTCAAGAAAAAAAAAAACGATGTCGCGAAGAAAACATTGAGCCTGTTTTAGTTAGGTTACCTTCGGGATCACCGAGTTGCAGCTCTGATTATATTCATATCAACAAAGACCAAGTAAAATATTTACGCAATTTTTAATTTGCTGGCAGTACCTGTACTGCATTAACAATTATTTAATTAAAATAATAATTTTAATTGTTTATCTTTACAAAATTTACGAAATATTATTCAACTATTAATACTTTTAACTACTACAATTACAGACTATTAATATTAAATCTAAATGTTTTACAAACGTCTAAATTTATTTATGTTTAATTAATGTTAATTTTTATGCTTTAGTTTAGGATTGGCCGGAAACCTGACAATGATGAAGTTATACTTAGTGTTTGGATTTCAAGAAACCACTGTATATTGCATTATGATCACAGTAATAACAAATGGTTAGTTACAAACTTGAGTTCTACTGATACTTTAATTAATAGAGAATGTATTAAACGTAATAAGACTGAAGTAATAAATGAAGGTGATATTTTACAACTAAGTTTGTCAGATAGTTTTAGATACAAGTTTACTTTGAATAAAAATGGAACTGAGTTTATCAAGAATCCAAAATTGGAATCAAATGAATGTGCTTTAGGTACTGTTTTAAATAAACAAAAATCATTTGTTGCTTGTCAAGAAAATGAGAGAAAACACCTTGAAAAACAATTGATTGCTAAACAACAAGAGCAAGAAAAGTTAAAAGAAGAACTAGAAAAGTTGCTTCATGACCAAAAAGTTACAAAAAGTTGTAATGAGGAGTTAAATAGTGAAATTGCTGACTTGCAAAAAAAAATAGAACTAGGTAATTCAACAGAATTAGAACTACAAGCTAAATATTGTGATCTTTTAGAAAAATTAAAGGAAGAACGTTTTAAATTTGAGGAAGAATTAGCTGCTGAAAAACAGAAATGGCAACAGGCTCTTCAAAAAACAAAGGAAGAGAAAGAAAAGTTGGAAATGACTATGGTAGAAAAAATGGAAGAATGGAAAGAGCAGCTAGAAAAAAAACAGCAAGCAGAATGGAAACAAAAAATTGACAGTGTACTTAATGAAGAAAAAAATGTTCAAACAAGATTGTTAGATGAAAAAGAAATATTGATGAAAAAATTGAAAGAAATGGAAAATACTTTAAAAGACAAGGAAAAATTGCAACATAATGGTAAATTATAATTTTTGTTAATTATAGCATTATTCTGTTTAATAAAAGAAATGTTTCGATTATTTAGATTTAATTTATGTTTAAAAAGATACTGAGTAATATTATTTTATTATTAAATACATTTGTTTTAAAATTATTTATTAATAGCTGTAATAGCTACACTTCAACCTGTGGACATACAAAAATGTATTATACTTGAAGTACAGCCAGAACAAGGTATTCAGGAAATTCCAGTCATTGAAACCATTGACTTAACTAATTATTCCAGCAATCAATATAATCAAAATAACTGTCAAAAAGATACAGTTATCGATAAAGTTAATCATATTATGGATGAACAATTAACATGCAGCATATGTTCGGAACTCTTTGTCAGAGCTATGACTCTTAATTGTATGCATACATTCTGCCGTCACTGTATCGATACATGGATTAAAAGAAAAAGAGTTTGTCCTGATTGTCGAACTACTATAGTCTCAATGACTAGATCTTTAGTAGTAGATAATTTTATAGAAAAAATGCTTGAAAGCTTGACTCCTGAACAAATGCAACAAAGAAAACAACTCATTGAAGAGAGAAAAAGTAAGTAAATGTTGATTATCAAATAATAATATTTTTCTTATTCTTCTTTGTATTTTTTTTAGAATCATCAATCAAAAATACAAAGCAGAAAGTTGGCAAGAAATAGATAATTGAAAAATACTAGACTTAGTTGTCAAACTAATGTATGTAATGTATGTAATTACTATTGTATAAAATAAGATTAAGTATAAAATAGTATAGGTTTATCATCATATTAATAGGTAAATGTTTATTCAAAAACTCATCTGGTATGATAATATTTATAAAAATAGATTAAATCATTTTTTATGTTTAATGAATATAATTATTTATTTAATATCTAAAACTTTATAAAATGTGAATAACTTATTTTTCAATTCATAAATATTAATTTTGACATAATTACAGAATATTATATATGGTAATTGTTTAAAATTTTTGACATTAATAAGAATTTTATCTACTTTCCTTTAAACATAATTTAATGTTTTTATAATGTAAATGGTTACAAGAAAGTGTTGTAAAAAGTTGTTAAATATAACTCAACAGACCTATTGCTAAAATCTGTGATCTATGCTTGTGCATAAGGATATTTGTCAACTAATAGGGTATATTCTGTACGTTTAATGTTATAAAAATATATTTATATAACTAAAATTATTTTGTATTTGAAATTCATTGAAATAAAAAATAAAAATATGAATTTTATTTTTTTCGTAATATAGTTCAAGAAATTGTTTGTACAAAGATTCGTAGTACTTACCACGACAACCACTCATTTTTCATGTTTTACGGTAATTTTTTCTATGAAATAATTATATAATTACCACATAATTACGTAATTTATAATTCGTAAAAATCAAAAAATTAACGTTCACAGAATACTTAAAACTTATCATATAAAATGTCAAACATAACTGTGTTACTATCTATCTGTCAAAATAACCGTTTTATTTATATATTTAATTTAAAAACAATAGTTTACTAATGCAACAAGATATATAGCAAGATTATAGTTTACTTTATGCAGTTTAAAGCAAGTAAAATTTAATAACTAATTTTTTTTTGTAAAAAATTATGTCGTTTTTTAAGGTCGAATGAAAAAAGATAACATTCATTTTAAAGATATCTATGACAAGAACTACTTTCAAACTACTCAAAGAATAAAAGCAAACAATAGTTTATTATTAATTATTAGAGTTAGTTTATAAACTTTTCATAAACTAGATCATGATTATCTTTCAAAACTTAATTTAAAGGAATTTGGAAATAAATTAGATAAGGTTAAATAATCATTACACTTATGTATAATATATATATATATAATACATTTATTTCGCCAAAGAAACGCATTCCAGCTAGTAATATATCCTTATTAAACTCATGTCATTAGAATGCTATTAGCAGTAGGTGAAATACTGTATCTTTCAACTTGTTTACTCCGAACGTATTTCATACTAGTGGAAAGACAACTATCATATTTTTGAGTCACCTGTACTGTTTGCATACTTGGTAAATGGTAAAGAACTTTATATACATAATAATTAGAAGGATAGAAGATTAAAAACAGTGCATCAGCTTCTCGAGCTTCGACAGTGACAGTAGTTTGTAGGCTGTGGTTGCTCTCGTTGTCCAAAGGCTGTTTTTCAATTGTTTCTCTTTATAAAAACTGTGTTAACAAGTAATCCTTATTCACCGCGTCGACTCACCATTTAAATAGGTTCGGAAAAATTTGTTTAGTGATGTTCCGCAGTATTATCATTGTAAGCTATTTTTATTATAATTAATATTATCGTTATCATCATCGCTATAAAACTTGAGGTTACAATTTATTTTGCAATACTCTTGGAACTCTAGTGAGCAGCACCGTTCAGCCAAACAAGGACTCAATGGTAGAAACAGATTGACGACAATAGCGTTTTGGGCTTTTCTTGCGATTTGTACAAAAAAAAGATATAAACTTAAATCTTATCTACGATAAATTCGAACATTTTTTCGCGTAACTTACAATATAATATAATAAATATGTACAGAAAAATGCACTTTTATAAACGAAACGATTAACCGAGAAATTTCTTCTTGACTATACTAACGAACTCAGTCACCAAACTCAGTTATATTCGTTCAGTTATATTTCGTTATTTCAGTGTAAACTGAGACTACGATTTACTTTACTGACACATCGAAGTTTCATAATTCTCTTCTCAAAATGTATGCTCCACTATAAATGAAAAGTATTTTAGACACATAGTGCAATTGTCCATGTATCGTAAAATTTTTAAGATTGTTGGATCATTCACTAGCGACTTTCAAATTTTCTTAGGGCATTTATAAATTCGACTGATTTCTTGAAACTAAAATTGCTCGAAACAACACAAATGATTTCCCTTGTATAGCTAATGGAATTGGTCTGACAACCATCATCAGTAAAGCATATCAGCAGCAGCCCAGAATTCTCTTCTCCCATTAATACTCGTAGCCGCCGCAGAACTTCTGAAGCTTAGCTCTAGACTTGGCAGCTTTTGTCCATCTGTGCATATGGATCCTGACCAGTCAAGGAATGTCGCTGCTGCTGACTGAGGACTCGTCCTCGCTGCTCGAGGTTGCCGATGTCTCTTCGGAGATCATCGCCTCGCCCCCGGCCTCCTGGGGCCTCTGCCCCAAAACCTCCTCTTCTTCCTCGTCCTCGTCGGTCGTCGACATGTCGACAGCCATTGCTTTAGCACAGGTAGGTGCATTTTTGCAGCTGACGTTGTTGCCACCGCTACTGCAACTGCTGCTTGTACTCATAGTTTCGGCAACGGAGTTCGACAGCGACTGCAACGTCCCAAACAAATCAACAAATTTTTTTTACGTCGAGATGTCGGATTGTTTAAATGAGCTCTGCAAGGAATAGTAGAAAATTCAAAGTTACAAAGTTATAAACGATACTCTGTGTACATTCCACTCGTGCAGAATATTGCTACTTGTGCCGGGATAGGATGGCATAAACGCTATTGTGCGGAATGAGACTTTCCAAGATCCGAGTGACTAAAAAAAGTATTACGTCTACACCGGTAGAAGGGAGTTTCTCCCCCTCGAGCGAGAAAAAGCGACCAGACTCGCTTGTTGTCATTGAAATTACAAAAAGCAAGCTCCCACGCATTTATCTCGTGTGCAAGGAGGGAGGATCCGATCTGATCATCCTCTTGAATGCTCTACTACTGCAGCCTCTCGTGAAAACACGATCATTTGAAGGGGTTAGTGCTTACCCAGTTCTGCTCGGCCGAGGGGACGAGGTTCCTGCGGCGCTGCAGGGGCGTCGAATTGAAGGAGGGGCTCCAGACGGGCTCCTCGGCCCTGACCGCGGCCTCGGCGACGGAGACGCTGTTCGAGCGGGCGCGCGCCAGGCTAGCGGTGCAGGTGCGCCGGGGGGTCGCGAGCCTCAGGGAGCCCTGCCTCGAGACGAAAGAGCCGTTGTTTTCGTGGTAGCGCCTCGTCGCGGGGCTCGGACTCTTGGTGCAGTTGCTCACGCTGTCGCCGCTCTCGGTAATGTCCAGGGTCCAGGAGACCGAGTCGCCCTTCTCCACCATGTACTTGACCATCGAGCAGGACTGGGCCTGTGGGCCAAGCGATCGGTCGTTACGGGGAGACTGCACTCGGGTCGCGCCGTTCGGCGAGTCGGTCGGGAGGGGGGCGCTCACCTCGGACTTGGGCGTACAGTTCGCGTCGGCCGACTGGTGATCGGTCTGCTCGGGCCCCAGGGACTTGGACAGCCTCTGGGACTGCGGGGTCAGCTGGTTCGTCAGCACGCTCACGACCTCGTTCTTCTGACGTAACCTCCAGAGTAGCTCCTCGTTCCTTTGCGAGAGGCGCTTGTTCTGCTTGGACATCTGGTGCAGCGAGCCCATCAGCACCTGTGTGGCAAACAAGACGTTTCAAACAGTGCCGATTGACTATCCTTGTAGAAAGCCCTCGTTTCCTAGATGTATATAAGATGCGGGACGCCAGGCTTTCAATGGATCAAAAAGAACTTGCTGTAGAAAGTGGAGGAATTAACAATTGAAATAGTCCCACCGCGGTCTTTATTTGTTTAACTAACCTTTGGAATACGCGGCATGACGCGTGTATTTCCAATTAACAAAACCTTCTCAACGTTTAATTTTTTTCAAGCAAAAAATTGTTTGACATTTATTATTTAGAAACAGTAATTTTCTACGATCTAATCGGGTATCGATTACGGAACGAGTTATAAAATAATTATTCAGAAAGATGACTTTGGCTTATGATATAATAAAGATTTACAGTTTGTTGTAGTATTTCATTGAAAAAAAGGTATGATGTTGTCTCCGATGCACACGTACAGAAACCAACGTTGTTTTGTGTATCGATATTTTATGTACACTAAAGTACGCTCTACACTCGCGTAAAATCACCTCAAAATTTTGTTACACTCAAAATGATAAAATAAGAAGCTGTAGCAAAATTAGTCTTAAAGTTCGTTAATGGTATGGTTCACTTAGGCTACTGTATTCAAGATCATTGGTGCTACTTTAAAAGTGAAAAGCGAAAAAACAATACAGGAAAAACAAAATGCAGAACCGTCCGATTTCGTGGCACTATAGTCTTTGTTTGCTCTCTAAGATTGAAACAAGTTGTCAAAGTTATACGTGATCGTGAAAAGGGCACACTACCAAGGAATTGATAGCCACTTTTACACTGACAATGAATAGTAGGTAAAATATTCGGATTGAAACTCGTTAGAAGAATGCGAGCCGTGAGATCTAGCGAGGAAAAGTGGACAGAGCGCAGGAAGAGTGGCGTCCTCACCTCGTTGTCGTGCGCCAGCTGGCGCTCGTAGGCCTCCTTGCTCTCCAGCTGCGCCTTGAGATCCTCGCAGCGGGCCTCGAGGCTCTCGCAGCGCTGCTTGAGTAGCTCCTTGTCGTCGAGCTCGCGGCGCAGCAGGTCGACCTCGGAGCGCAGCTGGCCGTTCTCCCGGCTGCGCAGCTCGAGGACCGTCCGCAGGGACTCGACCTCGGCGAGGAGGGCCGGGTGGTCGGGCGGGGGCGCCGGGGCGAGGGTCACCTGGGGCCCGGGGCTCGCCGCCGCGGCCAGGGCGGCCTCGTGCTCCGCGGCCAGCCGCTCGAGGGCGAGGCGCTGCTCGCGCTGCCGCTCGGCCAGCGACTCCTGGAGGGCGTCGGCCCTCGAGCGCTCCTCGGACAGCGACTGCTCCAGCTCGGAGCGCTGCGACAGCTCGTGCACCACTGCGCAACAAAGGGTTTAGTGTCAGGGTCGCGCTCGGCTAGAGGCCCGCGACGCGCCCGCGCCCGACGCTCCTTTTTCGACGTTTTTTCTGGCCGACCGGCCAGCCGGCGGGCGGCCTTTCCTAAGTCCCGCGCGATGTGAAAATCGGAAAAGCCGTTCCACCGGCAGCCGATGGGACCGGGCTATTGTGAAAAGCGCGGTTGGCAAAGCGCGGGGGAGGGCCGCGTCCGCTCGGGAAAAGAAACGGGAGTAGGCGCGCGCGGGGAGGCCAGAGGCCCAACAATAACTGGATTTATGAAAAGGCCTTTCCTTGTGGGAAAGACAAAATAGCCCGAGATCTCGCGGGATAAGCTCGCCGGCGCGGCCGCGAGCCGCCCGAGGAATTTCAGATGAACTTTCTATTGATCTCTCTATCTAAATAAAGCGCGATGGCGCCGGCAGATAAGACGCCTCGAAAAATGTTTAATTACAAGCGCCATATAGAAAGCGATGCCGCGGCCAAACAAGGAGATGTAAAGAGGTTATACGGCAAAGCTCTCGAGCGTCCACGCATAACCTTGATCGCGAGTGACCATTTAGAGGCGGTCTATTTAAAAAAAAAAAAGTCGCGTTCGATTCGCTCTAGCGCAAATGCGCTCTATAAATAACGCGGGGAGGACAAGAGGCCGGCGGCGAGCCGTTCGTTTTCAAGTGCGACTCGGCTGTCCCGGTGCGCGCGAGCCAAGCCCCGGGCGGGCAAAAGGAAGAAGCCGCCCTCGAGTCCCCCGGCGGGGCCGGCGGGGCAGCCGAGGCGGCCGAGGCAGCCGGTGCAGCGGCGCAAAGTGAAAATGCTAATGGCCGGGCGCGCGCGCGCGCGCCGTTCCATCGAACCCGGAATCCCCGTAATTACAATAGGAATCGCGTGTAGCGGGCGCGCATCGCTTGGCCCGGGACCGATGCCCGCGCTCGCGGTGAAAACGCGCCGCGGGAGACAGTCGACGAGCCGACGAGCGAGCGGCCCTCTAATCCCCGGCGCGGACGGACGGGAGCCGTCAGCCGACCCGACAGCCGGCGCTCCCGACTTCCGCCCCCGTACAAGGCCAATACTCACGCTCGTCCCGGAGGCTCTGCAGGCTGTGGAGCCGCTCCTCGCGCTCCTGGCCGAGCGTCTCCTCGATGCTGGCCTTGCGCAGCCGCAGCTCCTCGAGCTCCGCGTGGGCCGCCAGCCAGTCGAGCTTCATCTTCTCCAGGTCCTTCCTGAGGCCGGTGCCCGAGCCCTGGGTCTCCAGCTGCAAGGGATCCCAGAGTGGTTAGCGGGGGGCCGGGGGCACGAGGCGGGCGCTCGCGCCGTCTCGGCGTGGACTCACCTGGTGCGCGAGGAACTGGACGGTGACGGCGAGGGCCTGGACGGCCTCCTCGGCGCGCCTCCTGCGCGCGGCCTCCCCGGCCGCGCTCGGGGCCTCCTCCTCGACGGCCTGGACCTCCTGCTCGCGCGTCTCGGGCTTGGCCGCGGCGGGCGGCGGGCTCGGCTCGCTCGGCTGCGCGAGCTGCTTGTTGTTGTGCTGCGGCCCGTGGTTGTGGTTGTGGTTGTGGTTCAGGTTGACCGGGCCCGCGCTCCCGGCGTTGTTGTTGATGTTGATCCGGTTGTGGAGGTGGTTGTTCAGGCCGTTCGGGCTGGCGGGCAGGTCCTTGGGGGGCGCGGGCAGGGCGCGCAGGTTGCTCGCGTTCCTGTCTGCAACTGAAGCGGTCGCGTGGGTCAGCCTCGGCTCCTGGGGGGCGCGTCGGCCTCCTCGGCGCCGCCGCCGTCGCCGCCGCCGGCGCCGCCCGGTCATCCTGCTCGCGGGCCTCCGGGCGCGCGCCTCATCCTCGGCCGACTGCCGAGCCGAATCGGCCCGACTACTGATTTAGCGCCGCCGCTGCGCCTCTCTACTGCGCCCGACTCCCGATGCCCGTGGCCGCACTCGCGCACCGCCGCGGGGAGAGAAAAAAGCCGCGTGCAGCCGCCCGCTTACGGACTCGCGCCGACCGCCCGCCGACCAATGGCCTCGCGGATCGCGATGCCCCCAGGGCAGCGCGCGTGGCGCGCCCGGCCCGATGCGCTTTTGTTTCGGGGGCTCGGGGGGCCACCCGACCCTCCGTCTCCGAGTTCCCCGGGCTCGGGCACGCATCGCTCGCCCGGCGGTTTTCAAGTCCCAGGTCCTCCCGCGGCCCCGCCGGCTTTCAGGCCCGGCGCGCTTTCCGAACCTCCCCGTTGACGAACGAGTCTCGGCAGCCACTGCTTTCTCAATTATCGCTGGCGCGCCTAGTCTCCTAGGATGAACGAATCGGCGACTCGTGGTTTCCGACGCCTTATTGGGCACTCACAGCTCCTTAATGGCTGCCTTACGAGGTTTTATAGTGGGAATAGAAAACGCGCGTTTACGCATGAATTTCACTCCTCGTAAAAGCCCTCGTGTTCCTCGTGATCGGCTCGCGTTCGCCTGTCATCATCGACGACGTCACGGTTTTACGTTCTATCTAAAACATTCTATGGGCTAAGAAAATAATCCTCAGTAATTCTATCCTTTACCGATGTCAATCATGAGTAAAAACAAATATTTTCGGAAATGTTAGTTTTTTGTTACAATTTCTAATGAAATATGAATTTGTAAATGTTGATTGTTTCGAGTAAATAAATTGATCTTTTAGTAATCTACACTTTCCAACAATGCATTTGCATCGTTAAAATTTTATATAGATAATTGTTATATATTCAAACTATATACATTAAAGATTCATCTAGAGTTTATTTGAATCAACATACATCATTCAATACCATCATAATTAACTGCAAAGGAAATTAAATTTATCATGTATTGAAATGCAAATGTATCAATAAACTTTACACGTACTAGATAAAACGGATATCGAGGGGCCGCTCACTTTGCACTCTTTCGAAAAAGTATAAAGAGTATACGAGAGTTCAAAAAGCTGTACTCTGGACGCAAATCGGTGGAAGGGGGCAGTCGAAAGGAGAGCCCGGGCGGCGCGGCGCGGCGGAGGATTTCGGGAGTACATTAAGATTTCACGGATTTCAGAGTGCACGACTCTCAAGTCTCACGGTCCTCACGCATTAAAAGATTAGAAAATTAAATAATAATTATAAATAAATATTAAAGATGCATGCGAGCATGTGCGAGGGCCGTGAGACTTGAGAGTCGTGTACTCTTTGAAAAATCAATGTACTCCTAAAATCATCCGTGTCCTCTTGTGTACTGTTTGAACTCTCCCCCCACTACCCCCTCCCGCCGATTTGTTTCCGGAGTTCATTGGAAATTTGTCGAGAACGATTTTGGAAAAATCTGAGGAATTTAGAAAAATACAAAAGAAAATTACGGAGTATTATTTCCTGTACTCAGAGTGAGCGATCCCTCGACACATATGGTGTGTGAAAAAGTGCTTTACTCAAGACACTCAAGCGCAACTATATACCGTTCGTATTTAAAGATTATGCGCAAACTGGCTAATTTCACTCCGAGAGCAAGCGATTTTTCATTTTGATCGTAGACTAATTTGACCGTAAACAGCGGCCAACAGCGTTTACGTACTCTTACCCAGCAAGACTGGGCTTGATCGAGAGACAATAAATCGACCGATGCAGGTGCGCTTCCGCACAAGACTCTGCAAAAGATTAGCGGGCGTGCGCCGGTCGCTTTATCGCCTCGGCGCCATTAAAAACGAAGCTCGGTCAATTAATCGGAGCGTTGGCGCGAGATGCGGGGCCGAGGAGCCGAGCGAGCGGCCCGCGGCGCCCATGTACAACGTTTGCCGTCGACCGGCCGGGCGGCACACGCGGGCGCCGCCCCGCGTGTATAATCAAACGGCGCGCTTTCATTGCATCCGCGGGATATAGGCGCCCGTAGCGGGATTTCCTCCGAGGCCGTTACGCGGGCCGCGCTAAATCAACGCGCCATTTTGGTTTTCTCCCCCCCCCCCCGCCGGTGGCCGGCCCCGCCGCCGTCGCCGAGTTTTTCTGGGAAAACTAGCGAGCGCGAGCGCTTTCTACTGTTTACCGCGGGCGAGCGCGCGCGCGTGCCCGCATGCCGGGCGACACTCGTTGCAGGCGCGTGCGGGAAAGGTCGCGAGGCGCCGATAAAAGCGCATTGTACGCGCGATAGAAATTGTACTCCTCGGGAGTCGGGGGGGAGCGCGAGGGGCCCGCGGCTCGCGGCTTCCGCGGTATATATCCTCGGCGCACGCGGAATTCACAGGGTCGATCGCGAGGTACGCAAAGGCTGTTGCTTCGCCGGCGCTTCCACACTCGTGGCCGCGAGTTTACTTTTAGACGCTCGGTCGCTCGCGCTCGCCTGTCGACAAGGTTAACGTACAAGCTGAAAGAGCGCCGGTGTAAGAAGTGGTCAAAAGCACTTGCCGCTAATCAGTGGACAAAGTTTTAATTTGAATTAGAGATTATCGCGTGCGCGGCTGCTGCGTGAAAACGAGCCTATTCATTTTTTCGTCGAGCGCCGCTCGTTCGGAAAACAGGTTTAGTTTCCTCGGCAGGTGTCTTATTATCCGGCGGTATACAATCATCGGCCGAGGAATTATAATCAAAAGTGAAATTTCTATATTCAGCCTCGTACAAAACACCCGCGGCGAGATGCACGCGGCATTGGAAAGCACGTCGCTCGGCGGCTTTCGACGAGGCCCTAAATCCCGCGGCGATCTCGGCCGATTAACAAATATCCCCGGCGAGCGGGGCGCGCGCGAGGGGTGCGCCCGGACGGCCCGAGCGCCCGGCGCGCCGAGTGAAAAGCCCCGAGCGAAAGTCCGGCCCCGCTTTCTTCCGCCGGGTTTCGGCGGGCGCTCGCGCGTTACGCACGTCTGCCCGGGAGCCGCGCTACTTTGCCGGGCGAGTCCTCCCCCCGCGGCAGCCTCTCCTCGTCGCCGATGTCGCTTCCGCGCGGCGCTTTGCGTAAGCGGGGGCGCGCCTCCCGAGGACAGTGGAGGTCCGGTCGGCCCGGGCCGAGGCTATCCCCGCCGGCAGTCAAGCGTTCGCGCCCGGGCCAATTATGCACGCGAGGCGCGGATGCGCACCTGCCGCACGCGAGACTCACTTTTACCTTCTTTGCATTGTTATCTAAAGCGCTCGAAATCCCCGGCGAGCGAGGCGCCAGTAAGTAGATTTTCATCGGTGTAGGCCCCAACTAAATACGGACGCGTGGCAATAAACTTATTTTCAGATTCAGCGCATTGCGAGGTTTACACTTTCGACGTATAGACCGGCGCGCCGCGCACGTGATCCACATCGGCTGTTTAACTCTGCCCCGTCGGCTGTAAAGCAACCTCGAAGCTCGGTAAATTTTCATTGAATCCCGGCCGCTCGTTAACTGCTCCCGAGATATATCGCGCGCCCGCAGCCGGCGATTTCTACCGGGCGGACCGGCCACTGTTGCAGAGATCGGCACGCGCCCGCCCGACATTAATATTCCGCGGCCAATTTGACAGCGGCGCGCGGAGACGTGACGTCAAAAGGACGAAAGCGTCGAGAGGCTGGTGGGGGTCCTACAGGCCCCCGGCATATTAACCAGCCGGCGCAATTAGCCGGGCGCCTGGCGCGCTCGCGCGAGCCCGGACTGCCGCTCGTTCCGCCCGCGGCCCCCGAGGAAGCCGGCGGCAATTAGACCGGCGGCAACCCCGCGTGCGGTATCTCCGCGCGGCCGACCCCCTAATTGGCGCTGCCCGCCTAGCCCAGATGTGCAGGGCGCGCGTCGCGGTACCGTTCCACCGAGGCCCAGCCTCCTCCTCTCTCGGCCCTACCTTTGTTCGTCGCTGCGTTCTTCTGCTTGGCGTTGACGTTCGACTGGACCGCCTTGATGCCGGCCGGCTTCCTCTGCACCGCGGCCAGGTTCGACTCTGCAATGACAAGTGCCCGGGGTTACGGGGGAGAAGGCCTGGGAGCTCGGCCGCCCGGACCATGTATTCCCTGTTCCGGGAACGGGCCTCTGCGTCTTTCCGGGAACGCCGCCGCTCGATCGCCGGGGGCCTTGCGGGCCCGGGTGCGAGCGAGCCGAGCGAGCGCAAGCGCCCCGGAGCGAAATTACGCCGCGCAAGGGGATCCGAAGGTTTACAAGGGCCCCGGGGTACCCTGTGCAATAAATGCCCTAATGACGATTGCGCCTCCTCCGCCCCCCTCAGCGAATTTGCAAGCCCAAGCCGAATGTTAGGCCAGCGGCGTCATTATCCCAGAACCCCCTAAGGGATGCGAGTCCGCGCAAACGTTTTCTTTTCCTTAAACATTTACGGAGGATAAGGAAAAACTGCACGGTCGATGGTTAGAAAGGCGTAAAAGTGTTTCTTCTTAAAAGACAAAACCTATAGATCACTTGACAAAGTTGAGCAAGTACCTTTCATAGTAATACTCATTGAGTGTTATGCTACGAGCATCATCATCTGCTTTGTAAAGAAATACTCATTAAGCACATCCTTTCTTGTAAACGGTCTTTTGAGCGGAGACAGATGAAAATGACAAAACAGCGATTTTTCACTTTAGAGTATCAAAGAATCAAAGAAAATAGAAAAGTAATCTTATAAAAATAAAATTTACAGTTGGTATACAACGAACTGGGGGAAAAAACACCCGCGGAGCGCACACAACGAAACACGCGTTTTTGGTGTAATTCGATTTGGGTTGAGCCTTTACACGGAGCACTGCGTCCGACCCATAAATCTCGGGCGGCCGCGCGAGGAGCAGCCTACGAGACAGCTGGGCGGCGAGGCTCGGCGCAGCTGGAGGAGCGAGGGGCCCGAGGCTCCCGGGCAACCTGGCGCTCACCTTCGAAGATGGCGACGAAGAGGGTCGTGGCCATGTGGCCCCCGATGAGCGAGGCGTCCATCCTGGGCGGCGGCGCCGCGTCCCGAGCCGCGGCGGGTCTCTGGGCCCGTTAACCGAGGGGCCGATCGAGCTGGCTCCGCTCCCGGCGGACGACGGCGGCGCACTGGATCGGCACTCCGGAGGTGTCCGCGCGCGTGGAAAGCCCGAGCGCATCTGCGGCCGGCGCGCGGACTGAGTGGAAAGGCCGGCGGCGGGCGGCGGGCGGCGGGCGGCGGTCCCGTTACGGGAGGCGCGGCGCGCGCCGCCGGGGAAAACTCGAGGCGCCATTGTGCCCCGGGGATAATCCCCCGGCCATTAGCCCCCGGTGCTTTTCCGCCGGGGGCAGGTGCCCGCCGGCCGGCCGATCCGAGGAAAGCCCGAGGGGGCCGGCCCCGCGTAGAAAGTCGCTCGACGCCTGCCGATTGATCCCGGTCCGCTTAGCGCGGCTCCCCACTCGGCTCGAGGCGCCTCGGGGAAATCGGGCCCGAAGCCGCCGCGCGGGATTCCCGAGGGCCGCCCTCGAGGCGCGAGCGCCCGCCGCTCGGCTGCCGTCCCTTTCCTCCGATTTTCCTCCTCGGCAACCTCGGGCTCGCTCGGCTCCCGGGCAGCCTCATCGAGCGCCGGTTCGATTGGCCGCCGCGGCTTTTACGCAACCGCGGCCCAGAACCTGCGAATCACCGGGCGGCGCACGAAATCGCCCGTTAAATTGGACGGGGCGGGCGTGACGCGGCGCAGCTTCCCGAGGCAGCGTCCGCGCGTTCTGCCTGGCCTCGCGGCTTCGCGCGCGCCCCGGCCCAGAAGTAGAAAACGCGGCGCTCGGGTGCGAGGCCCGCGGGCCAAACGAGTTTCCCGCGCGCGGCCCGAGCGCGCCGCCGCCGGGGAGAAATCGCCTCGTTCGCCGTGTCGCCCCGCGATCGCCGAGGTATATAATGCGCACCCGCGCACCGGCAGGAGGGAAAGCCCGAGGCGCCCGCCGGGAAAGTCGGCGGGAAAACCGCGGGACGCCGCCAGTAACGAGGGCCGCCCTCGGCCGATCGATCCCCCGGCTTTTTCATTAAATTACGGATTCCCGCGGTTTTATGGCGGCGCGCGTGGGACCGGCCGACCGCCGCGCCCGGAGCGCCCGAGTCGTTGAAAACGCGGGCGCGGAAAGCGTCAACGCGGACAATTGCCGCGGGCCATTGTCTCGGCCCGCCCCAAAGCAATTGCACTCAACTGTATAGGCTCTCCTTTCTTATCTACTACTGTAAATACTCGTAAGAAAAACCCGCCTACCTTTATTCAAACTTGGATGGTTTTTTTTACATTTTTCGGCGGTCAAAGAAAATATGAAGCAACACTTTACACCAAAATGTAATTTCCCTCGCGTTACACCAAAACACGGGATCATTTCAATTTCAAATGTGAAAATCCATTAGTCGATTGACCGTTTCAACACTTATCTGTTGCAGAGTCAAATTTTTGATAAATTATTTGAATACAGATTTCCAGTATGTTGCAATATTTAAATACATCTTCTACGTTTTTTTATGCAGCTACTTTCTAAAATCGAACGAACGATAAGTTAATAACTGGGTTTAAATCGAATGAATGACACCGGACATCAGTTAAAGTTGACAATGCCACAGATTAGAATTAGCGATCCACGCCTTCCCGATTCAATGTATTTTTTCTTATTGCAAGTATTTATAGCACAAGGGGGCAATTAGTGTATAGCCGCCTAAACAAAACGCTGAACGAGCGTACAAGAGAATGGTCGGTTCGACGTCAGCTATAAGCGTTTCGCTCGCACAGCCCAAATCGCGTAGACCTTCCACTTCCCGAATTAGCCGCAAAGGCAAATTTGCCTTTTGATGGAGTGCGCGGGGCATCCGGTGTGCGTGCGCGTGCGTATACTCACTATGTAGGTTACTGTTGAGTTGATTGTTATTCCTCGACGGCCTCTCTGAAATAGACAAGAACAAATTCATTTAACCGGCGCTTGGAAAAGAGCCGTCATTGGGAGGCTCGAGCGCGCGCGCGCGCGCGAAACAGTGGCCGGCTCAACTCGGCCGTGAAAAGGCATTAGCATGAAACCGCGGGCGCTTACGCCACGGGGACAATGAGGAGCCCTACGATCGGCCGGCACCGGCCCCCGAGGCTCGACGATCCCGCCGATTGCGGCGGCACGCGCGCCTCCGATCGCCTCGTGGCTGAAAAGACCCCCCCCCCAACCAACGCCGCCTCCCGCGCCGCTCGCCGCCTTGGGGCGCCCGGCCGTCGGCAATTTGCGGCCCGCCGCGCCAGGTATAATCGCCGGGCGTCGGCCTCGCCGGAAACTCCGGCCCATTGTCATGCGGCGCAGCGCCTCCCCCACCCCACCCCGGGTCAAGTGCACCGGGGGTGTGCGCGCCGGTTCCGGGCGTCGCGGCCAAGGTAAACACACTCGCCGATTTTTCCTGCGCGCCCAGGGGGCCGAGGGTTGCGCAACCGCGGCGGCGGTTCGCACGTTCGTCCGCGGCGCGGTTTCGCGGGCCCCGCCGATACGATCGTCCCATTGTTGCGCCTGGAACAATTGCGCGAAAGTCTAATTAATGCATGTGGCTTTACGTAAAGGTACGCACTCGGGTTTCCTCGCGAGCGAGTCGCGCGGCCCGCGTGCGGCTGCGGGCACTTTCCATGCCTTTTGGGAAGACTCGAGGCCCAATTGGGCGACCGGCTCTCCGACTGTCGATTGCGAGACTCGCGTCGGCCGATAAAGAGGATTCGGCGTTGATCGGTATCGTGCACAAATCTATAATACGACGACCCCTTGCGGACTGCCTACCACTTTCATGCTCACTGTTACTTATTTTTTAACCACGATCGTGTTTATTATTATTGTAACCTCTTATGTTCAATGATATACTATATACTACCACTCTCACAATTTTGATATATTGCGCATTTTCTGTTATTTTATATCTTGATTGAAGACTTCAATCCTGTGATTTTATGGACTTAATGGATTCTTCGTGTATAAATTAAACGTTTTCGTACATGCAACCTTATTCTAGAGTATTAAGGACGTCTGAAATCCTATACATAAGCACTATGCATCGTCAATTGTAGTTTTCAAGCAGAGGCATTATCTCTGAAGCATATAAAAAATATCTCCCTGTTTGGATATTTTAATTATAATTTTAAAAATAACAAAGGATGATAAAAACTCTAATTGCGGTTATCCGATAATCGATTTTCATAATTAAACTAGATTTCTTTTGAATTCGTAATCAATATATATAATAAGTGCACTTAACATCAATCAACATAACCCAAAAAATGTCACCTAACACTTTTCCAGATTCATCAACAGAGAAATGTACAAAACACTTTGTAAATGAGTTGACTTGAATGTTGATTTTTATTGTAATTATGTTTTTGATGAAACTAGATAAGGTTGTAGAACGATACCTAGTACGTATAGGAATTATGATCAAGTCCAAAAAATGCAGGTCATCGCCTAACTTTACGAGCACAGCCCCAATCTACTATTCGAATGAATTACACGCGACGGACGATGACGAAACACAAATATTTTGGAACTGCAGGAAGAAGTGTTAGGCGACAGTGAGATTGTGAGGGCTCGGGCGAGGCACTCGGCGGGTCATGGGAGGGTCAGCGGGACGGTCGGGTCCAGGTGGGGCCAGGTGGGGCCAGGTGGGGCCAGGCGGGCCCAGGTGCGCGGGTGGGTACCTCCTCGCTTGAAGCTGCCGAGGCGCATCTTGGCCGACTCGCGGCGCTGCTCGGCGACGCGCTGCAGCTGCAGCTGGGCCTGGCTGGGCCCGGCGCCCTTGGACGCCTGCTGGCCCATCTCGGCGGGTGGCCCGGCCTGGGGGCGCTGCTGCTCCTGGGGACGGCGGCCTAGCCGAGCTCGGGTCCGGCGGGCGCCCGGGGCCCCGGGGCCCCGCCCGCTCCTCGGTCCATCCTCCGGCTGCTGGCGGCTCCACTGGCTCCCGGTCGCCTGGGGCTAGCACTGCGCGCTAACTGTTATCATCGCGCCGCCGCCGGCAGCGGCAGGCCGAAAGAGGGTCACACGGGCCGCGCCGCCGCGTAAATATAGCCAGCATCGCGGGCGCGCGCCGGCCCCAATAGCATCGCGCGGCGGTAACCCAACTCGGACTAGGCCCGGCCGCGGCTTTTCGGGGCTTGGCTTACGGCATCGGTCACCGCGTCCCTTCCGGCTTCTCGGAGAAAGCCGGCGCTGCGGATCGGCCGCCGGCCGCTTTTAGCCCGCGGGCACGAAACGGGTCGCGCCGCCGCCGCCGCCGCCGCCGCCCAGAGCAACAGCTGTCCGCCGCCGCCGCGCCAATTCCTCCTCCGGCGGTTGCGCAACCGGCCTCCGGTCCTCCAGGGGCGCAGCGCCGCCGGTGCACGTGGGCGGCTCCGGCACCTGCCGCTGGGCCGCGCACTCGCGAGGCGCCGCGGGCTCGCCGAGGACGCGGTCCCGGGCGCTGGTGCGGCCGGCCGCCAGTGGGTCACCGCGGGGACAGGCCGCGAGCTGCCGGCGGCTCCGAGCCGACTCGCGTCCTCCGCCCGTCCTCCGCCCGGCCTCCGCTCCCCTCCGCCTCGGCCGCCGCCTCCGCCTCCTCCTCCTCCTCCTGCTGCGCCGCCGCCGCCGCGTCCCCAGCGTCGGAAATAAACCCCGGTGCTGGAGTTGCGTGCGCCGGCGGAGCCGTTGACCCGCCTCGGCGCCTCGGCGCCCGGACTCTGCCGGCCGACGGAAATACGCGGCGAAGGGCCCGGGGCTCCCCGGGAGTCGAGGGCGCCCAAAGGCCCAGGGGCTGGCCGGCGCTCCGCGGCTCTGGCGTGTGGGTGCGGAGCGCCCCGGCGGAATCGTAGGTGCGCGCGGGCCGCAACTAGACTAGCAGGACCGGTATGTGTGCGCCGCGGCCGCCGCGGCCGCCGCCGAGGCCGCCGAGGAGGGGAGCGCCGAGGTTTCCGGTGCGAGCCGGTATTATGTGCGCGCCGGAGGAGTGAGAGGGACTCGCCGGATAAAAGGGTTCGCCGGCTGTGTGCGTGGAGCGCCGCGAGGGCCGTCGACTCGCGGCCGAGGACGGCCGAGGCCACCGGCCGCGGCGCCCCGGCCCCGGCCCCTCGGCATCCGCCGGCTGACCGTCAAAAGCGCCCTCCGCTCGCCCTGCACTCGCCTCGCTCCATAGGGCCGAGCCGCCGACCGGCTTTTCTGCGGAGGCCCGCCGCCGCCGCCGCCGGCGCACGGCTGCGATTTAACGCCCGCGTGCCTGCGCCGGGCGGCGGAAAAAACCCGCGCTGTTAACGCCGAGATAAAGCGGCTCGCTCCGTAGGTGTCGCTCGTTTTTCGCCCGATCGTTGCGCAATCGCAATTATCGGCCCGCGGTACAATGATCGAAGCGCAGTGTCAATAGACGCGTTTCGCTCGCAGTTAACAGTAATAATCGGGCGTTAGCGCGCCCGCCGTCCGGGCGACGTAACGACTTCCTTATTAAGATCATTTGAAATGTATAGAGCCGCGCGCACTGGAATCGCTGCTCTCTAACCTACTTTACAAAAATAAGTCGAATCGCGACGAGGGAGCGATCGCGCCTCGTTTTCATTTTCGCACAAAATAGACGCCCGCGCGAATACATTTGCTCCGATGGAATAGGCCGAAGAATCCATTCGGCCCAAATTCTCTTCAAAGTCCTTTCAAACGCACGCTATTCCTCGTTTTGACGCAAACGCACCGCGTTCTTTTTCACCGTTAATCAGTTTTTTCAACCCATCCGATATATGCGTGTTTATTGTTCGTAAACAATTGCCCAGAACACATGTTTGTCTATTACGAGCAGTTGTTTTGAATAAAGCAACGGACGACTGCGGTAAACAGGTGGCCAGTAAAGTGTGAATAATGCATCTTCAATCGTCCGCTCGCTTGTACCATAAATCATTCTCGTAAGGAATTCGTAGGAATGCAAGAAAGTGTCTAAAAAGCGAGTTATATTTAAACGGAGCCTCGCCATATTACGCCGGAGCAGATAAGAAACGGTCTAGTTGCAATATGCGAGCCTCCGCTATATAAGCATACGCTAACGAAGCATTAGCGGAGCCGCGCGCTCGGCCCGTATCGAAATGGTTAACCGTTAATGCGCACCGCGACAGTACAGTGAATGAAGCAGAATGGCAGATAGGCCACTGGCCAGAGGCCGACTTTCACTCGGCCGCCTACCCCCGGGAATTCGGCGCATCGGCCAAGATACACGGGCTCGCGGCCTGCGCGGCCACTCGCGCTGGACCCGCGGAGCGCTGCACCTGCGCGTAACGGTGCGCCTCATTGGGATTCTAAGCGCGGAGAGCCGGTTTCCTGCGCGCGGCTCCTCCCCCCGAAAACCCAGCGGCCGGCGGCGTTTGCATACTCACTTGGCGGCTCCTTGCTGTGGGCGCTGCTCAGGTCGCTGGCCGAGCTGCGCACGGAGCTCCGGGCCGTCTCCTGGGTCGGCGAGGCCGGCTCCCCTCGGCCCCGGGCCCTCCTGCAACAAGATTTACGCGGCTATTGTTCACTCTCGACTTTGCGGGGATGCGGATTCGGCCCAGGCGAAGAATCGCGGACCCGCTTCAAAGGGCCCCCTCTTCCAATTATATGCGCGACAGGCCCGCTCCAGTCTTGGCAATAACGGTGAAAACAAAGGAACCTATAACCCCCATTGATATGCGGCATTGTGCATTTGTGCGCCCGATCCCTCTTATGCCCTCCACTTACTCTTCTGTATTAACGTTTTGATCGTCAGTTAGCATAATAATGGCTCGCGAGCTGCGAGATTTATTCTTTGACCCAGCGATGATTTCAAATTTATTCTCTCTAGCCGACTCTAGGTTATTATTATAATATTCGATAAATCAGTACTGACCAAATTAGCGTTTCGCTAATAAAATTAGATTAAGTTAGTCGACTAGTTTCGTTCTTTGAGATTATACCTGCGTCGACGTCGGTCAAAAAACCTTTCTATTTCTAGTTGTTCTTTTGATCATTGGCAATTACATAATGAGTATGCACGTACTAATGAGTTTGAAAGCTGACTATAATATTGTCTTAATCGGCGAGATTATCGTTCGCTATGAGCCAGCTTATATTCATTTACGGTGAAAAGAAATTGCAGGCCTCCAAGCGACTATTAACAGGAGTGTACAACTCACATTTGACCACTTATATGTACCTGAGCATAGAATACCGTAATAATTGGCTTTAGACCAAAGAAGAAAAAAACAAGTTTTCATTATTAAAAATCAAAAACTCTCATTTTCATAGCAATCCTAAGACGATTACGATCTCATTTATTATTTGTATATCGTACTGTAATAATTTTATACAAAGTATTTTTTCAAAGATGATTAGCATATTTATATGAGTTACAGTACAACCAGTATATTTTTAACCATCTTCAATATTTATAGAAACTATTTATTGACCATAAATATGAAAATATTGCATTTTAAAGTCATGACTTTTAATTAGAACTTAATAGGATGCGGTTTCCTACATCCAGCGATAAAAGATATCACACAATAATGGGCTCTAGTTCTCGAGCCTAATGAAGTGTGTCGCCCAATAAGCATTACTCCCGTACACAATGAATATTAAATTCTATATTTGAGCGATAACAATAGCGAGGCGAAAGTATTCCACTTTTAAATGCATCTAAGCGGAAATCATCCTTTTCTTTAAACTCAGCAGGGAACGCATTTTAAGGGGCCGCCAGAGACCTGGGCCTTATACATATGTATCCTCAAATACACTTTCTCATTTTCCTACTTAAATTTTGAAACAAACCACAATATTCAAATATGGTTAGTTTTCAGTAATCTTTCTAAATTTACATACTTTCAAATAGTTTAATTTATTATGATAATTGACGAGAAAACAAAAACGGCAATATTTTCGTTATTTCTTAAGAATGAGATTTTCAAATGTATGCTATTCTATTTTATTTCTGCTTAAAATTGAATAAAAATATGCGAAAATATTGTTTATTGATACTTGAAAAAAAAAACTTTTAATCAATTTAGCTAACCCAGTAAAATCGTTTATAAGCTGTCAACCGAAATTTTATAGCAAATTAAGTTGACTTCAAAAACAAAATTAAAATTGATGAAATCCAACTTCGGATAATTAATCGCACTCTAGATGATTATTATCATGAAAGATGCAGAAAATAAAAGGTTTTTACCGTTTATCTTTGTTAGCATTGTTATTAGCATCTCCAACAGCTCGTCTTGTTGACGATGTCGACGCCGTAGAACTCGTAGACGTGCCCAATCCCTGGAGCACCCGTGACTTGACTTCCTTCTTTAAAGATCTACCTCGTGTCTTTCCAGCTTCGATTTTATTCATTACTGCATCCCAACGACCAGTCTTTCGTTGCTGTCTCTGACATCTTCTTGGCTCACTTTCGGGCTCTTCTTTCACTATTTAAAAACATGAAAAGTATTAAAACTCTAGATATTTTCGCTTTATTAAATTAATTTTTTAAATTTGGTTTCAATATATAATTTAAAAACGTTTGATTTATGAATTGATGTCATTACACTAGTTTCTTTTTATTCTACATTAACTAAATTCATGGATTTAGTTTTGGATTTAATTTTAATACTTGTAAGTAATATGCGATGTATCACTTATTTTGACATGAATTTTAAGGAAACTTTGACACATGTGTTACTCAAATTAACAAAACTCTACAGTGCTGCAATACCTTTCAAACTATGTATATATTCGTTTGTAACTTATGACGCAGCGGCAGCTCTATGGGCTGTTGGGCAGGACTACGTTTTATAATGAGCTTGATTTTGCAACGAAAGAAATAATTTCTCAAATTTCGCAAACTAGTCTCAAGCCCGTTATGATGATAAGGCATTATTATTTTTGTAATATTAATGTAAATTTTATTTTTACACAAGTAAGTAGCCTTTGTTAATATTTCCAAGTATATTAGATTAAAAAAATATCTTTATATAATCATTATATATCGAATAAATTTTATAATATTTAACTTAATACTATTTTCTACTATTCATTTTTAAAATGTATTAGTATTCTAAGTTTTGAAAAATATTGACAAGTTGACATTTGAAGTGTAGCAGAACAATTCTATATCAACTATATCTATGATTCATTACTAAGAAACAATACTTATCAAAGGCTCATTTTTATTCGCAGCGAGTTTAATCATCGTAAAAAGAAAATTGTTTATTTCGCTAACCGATATTCTGATTGGACTCGAGCATCGTCTTGATTTTTGAACTGACGTTTCTCTTTGGCATTTTGTGTTTTTTGAGTGGCGCCGAATTTTCCTTGTTACTAATGTTGGATTTGCACTTGGTAACCGTGTTCTGCTCATTCTTTTGGCACTTGATCACAGTGACTTCAGCCATGGATGAAGTAGTAGAGTTTATATCGTGCGTTTCGTTCAAAATGACTTGTGGAGACTGCTAATAAAAGATAAGACATTATTATTAATTCGTACAGGCACGCAACGCATGATGGAGAGAATGCAAAAACGCCTCATCGCGTTCTGAACTGACCAAAAAATTCTTAGTGACTAGAGCGGGCATAGGCTTGTCCGGTGAGAGCTGGCTCCTCATAGAGACCTCGGTGTCGCCCGTGTCCGTCGTGTGGTCCCCGTCGCCGTAGCTCTCGCCGTCTACGCCCGCGCCATCCTGGCGCTTGTCGAGATCCGAGTAGATGCCCGAAGAGTCCATCTCCTCGCCGTGCTCGAAGCCCGGGCAGCGCCGGTCGCTCGGCTTGCAGAAGAGCGTCCCGTCGATCACCTGGGCCCGCCGATCGCCCCGCACGATCTCCTCGTGCGCGTCCGCGTCGCTCTCCGTGAAGAAGTCCGAATCCGTCATTGGATCTTGCCTGTAAAAAGTCCCCGTTTTAAAGGCTTGTCGGGATTCATCCAGACCTAGTCCAGGATTATGAAACCTACCTGGATGTGGCACTGACGAGAAGGTTGGAGACGGTTGCAACGGAGAGGGGCTCAGGACCTCGGCTGGCGGGCCTCGAATTCTCCCCATCTCCTTGATAGCCGGCCTCAAGGCTCGTAATACTGGTGACCGAGGTGATGAAACTTGTCGGTAGGACGTGAGCGCTGCCGACCGAGCGAACCTGCTCGCTCGTGTTCTCGCTCGTCTCCGTCGAATCGGTCGCAAGCTTCTTGGGCGACAGCTCCAAAGCGTCTGCTGACCGGTGAAGAGTCAAAGGAACTGTATCGTCTGTACAAGAATCATTCGAGTCCCATTAGATATTTACAAGTGGCTGTACATTTACAAGTGGCGGGGGACATCACTAAACGTCGCAACAGATATCTCATTTTGCAATTGAAAGGTAGCCTACCTATGCAGAAGGTATCCTCAAGCACTTGAATGTCCTCGCCGATGATGACGATGGGGTCGAGAGGCAGTTCTTCGAGTGAGGGACTTCTATCGCACGACGGGATGAGCGCCTCAACGGCAGGCGCGCAGGCAGTTATGTCTAGGTGTCTGGCGGCCGCGGCCACCACGGCGCTGCTACTCTTGCCCAGCAGGAACTTCCCTGCGAGTATACAAAGTAATCATTCAAAAAGTGCGCCACTATGCAAATTAATTCGCGAGTCCACGCCCCGGAAAGCATTAACAAAGCAATAATTCCGTATCGTCAGCGCGATAAAAATCTAGCTACTCCAATATCCTGCTCGCAAGCGTTCCGTATCTCGGGCTGACCTTGATTGGCGTGACCCGACAGGTTCTCGCAGGAGGGTGTTCTCGAGGACTCGAGGGCCACCGTGAAGTCGGTCATCTGATCGGGCGTCAGGATCCCCAGGCTCTCGTCGTGCTCGAACGAGTTTTGCTTGGTCAGCATCAAGTAGTGCGGCGCCGCGACGACTGGCGACTCGGTCGCGTACTCGCCGCCACCTCCGCCGACACAGGTGCCGCCCTCGACGTTACAGCCCACCTCCCCGTAAGATTGTTGCTGCTTCTTCTTTACGCAGCTAAAGCTTGCAAGATCTTCTTGCGAGCTAAACAGACAAATTATATACCTTTAGTTTGGATTTTCATTGAAATCGACGTTGGACTCTTTACACTTGTTCGTTTGATTAACTACAACGTCTTTTATGTGAGATTTTGACTGATGTTTTTAATTTGAATGCGATAATTTGGTTGTGTGTAGTAAGATTCATGAAAGCTTACCGCAAAATTCCTAGTTTGTCGTCATTGAGGCGCATAAGGTGATCCGCTTCTTTATTGTCCGCCTTAGAATTCCATATCGCGGTTATGGAGAATTCCTTATCCAATAGATTGTCTGAAAAAAATTATAGTGATAAAATTAACAAGTTTCTCTAATATTTTTATTAATAAATATTCGCACGTGATTCTAAGACGATATAGCACAAACTTTAATATTTTCGTTTACAAAATTGCTTCGCATAACAAGCAACGTCAACTGTTTATTACCGAAGGTAAACAAATATGGCGTTTATAGGTATAGATATTGCTGTAGTCGGATATCCGAGGGGGTATCACATTAACATTTATTTTATTAAATTACTTATTTAGGCTAATTTCATTTTCAAGATTTACTATCAATGAATTATAAAATGAATATATTATAATGTTTTAATATACTTATTTTACAGTTATTGATTGAATATATTATTAATATATATCAATATAAACTTATACATTATATCTTGACCATAGAAGCACTTGATTTTGGTTAAAGATTTATAGTTTCAATTGTAGAATCATATTTCTATATACTGTTGCAGTACGTCGGTAAAAGGCAATTCATGTAGTTCCATTTATAACGAGTAGGTTGCGATAGTATCGAATTGAAATTAAGGGTCAGTATAGAACGTAATGAAATATGTTTTTAACGAATAATAATAAATAAAACAGTAAAATATTAAAATTTATTACTATAAGACTATTTATTTAAAGTTCATACGATTTACAATGTCAAAATATATACCATCTATATAATTGATGCGCATGCAAGCTTATTGAATTTTTTTTATAAAAGTAAAATTTAACCCAACTAAAAATTTAAACTAGGAAAAAATAGACCATATATGTGTATATCTATTCTATATACATGTAAATCATATTCTATAATTACATATCGTAAATAATACATGTAGAAAGAGAGAACGGCAAATATTCACGACAGACTAGAGAGTAAGTAGGATAGATGAAAGTGAAAGAGAGAATTTTTAGAATTTAGAAAACTGTATTAAGGTATATTATGTAAGGATAATATATAAAAATGTAAATATAAAATTAGTAATAGCAGTAAAAAGCAACGTAATAATTAAGTAGGTGCAGTTAAGACCAGAAGTTTTAAGATTAACAAGATAAAGGAAAAGTGAGATTTTGAAAGTAACAGAAGGCGCATTGCGCAAATAGTAGGAAAAGCATTCGTAAAGAGGAGACTCCGTAAACACTTACGAGTAAGATTGGGCAAATAATTTAGTCGACACTTATTTAAGAGCTTATAAAGTATAGGCAGTAACGCGTACGCGAGCTAATTCTAAGTAATCACAGCAAACATCCCTCCTTACACAATATAGACTTAATGGATGCTCAAATTAAGGGCTCATATAAGCTTTAAACCAAATGCAGAGAGGAAATTATTAATAGCTACCAGGTAGCAATATACTGTCTAACAGGAGAAATAGGAAATCTTTATGAGGTGCTTCCCAAGAGCAGGCTTGAGAAAAGGGGTAGTGAATCTCATAAGAAAGTTCAGATAATACTTAAGTCTGCTCAACGACAATGTAAAGATCTTGTTCTATCTAATTTCGACTACCTTGAGGAATTTCACTGAATATTTTAAAGCAATTATAGAATCTTACAAATCAAAGGAACTTGATCATCTTAAATTTGCATAAATTGAATATTGAGCCCAAAACTATAACCTTAGACTTTTAGCTCGGTTCATATTACGGTTAATGCGTAATACTTAGTCAAAAATTACACCCGATTAAGATACAAGACATAACTTTGAGTCCTCAAAGTGGTATTACGTAAGACTACTACTTATATTAGCCTTGCATCAATTCGTCCTTAAGTCATTCGGATCGAACCAATTGCATGTGAGTTATTATTGTATATATAGTCGAGCCTCGAATAGAAACTAGAAAGTATTGAATAGTAATAAATTCGAACTTACGGTCAGAAGAATCGAATTTGCTATTAATGGCATCAAGTTTATGTATAAGGAAATCCAGTTTAGTTGATATTATGTCAATTTTGTCAAGTTTGTCAAGTTTTCTCAATATAAAAGCAAGTGCTTTATCGATAGACGAGTACATCATGTTGTGAAGGAAACACTTGTAACAGAAGCAGAGCTTCTATAGAGTTAACCATGGATCGTGCCACGGGCTTAAAAGAATATAAACAATCTAGCAATCGAGAGGCTACATCAGCTTTAATTAGGCAGGCATTGCCGATCTTTATCTTCATTGAATTGTTTTATAAAATCGTTCTAAATGATGTATACTGCGAGTAATAGAGTTTTGAGCATTTGTCACAAGCCCAGAGCTTTATCTTATTAGTAGCAGCTTTGCGATATGCAGTGCAGATAGTTGTTTTTTTTAAAGCGTGGTACTCATTTTGAGAAAGTAATGCAGAAACTTGAAAGTGGTGCAGATATTTGAAACTGGCCAACCGAAGCAATGTATGTAAATGTGACTGAGTATTTATAGTAGCTCTCTAGCAGCTCCAAATGATGTAGTTTTTTCTATCATAATTTATATCAATTCTCAGCGTACCGTCGATAGTAGACTAAAGTAAAATAAAAACAAAAAAATACAATAATGAAAAAAAACGTGATCAATCTTAAATACTGTAATAGGTGGTATAGTTTTTATAATAGCAGTTTTATTTAATAAATATGCAAGCAAATAAAAAGCATATAGAATCACTATAAAAAATATAAAATAATGATAGACTATATTAGCAAGGGTTAAGGAAAAAAGGTAGATAGAAATAGATAGAAGGTAGAGAGTAAGGCAGAGCAAATGCAATAAAGTACAGCTTAATCTAGATCAACGAAACAAAGTTCAAAAGACGAGCTTTTCTGCAGCAGTGCAAGTGGGCTCTCGGATACCAGAAGCGCTGATCAATTACGAATGGACGTTCTACAATCAGCCTCGGATAATCGAACTTGCCGCTCGTAAATCCTTTCCCCGGAAACTACATTGGAGTCGCAAATTCGAATCCGGCCCCCGTGCCAACTCGCGATCTCCGGCAAGGAAGCGCACACAAAGCCAAGGGTGGCACTTACCTTTGTCGGGCGTCCTTCCAGACGGCTGCCTCGGCGTCGTCGTACCGCCGGCGTCGACCTGCTGCTTGGAGAAGCCCGGGGGTACGCGTCGGGCGATCTTGCTCGGGCCGAAGGCGCAGAGCTTGGGCAGCAGCGAAGGCCGC
Source organism: Sycophaga agraensis (assembly GCA_018906755.1). Classification (NCBI taxonomy): domain Eukaryota; kingdom Metazoa; phylum Arthropoda; class Insecta; order Hymenoptera; family Pteromalidae; genus Sycophaga; species Sycophaga agraensis. The sequence continues at coordinate 1,474,967 of JACCIE010000037.1, forward strand.
GGGATCCGGCTCTCCCCCGCGTTCTGCAACAAGACACACGCGTTACGCTCGAGAGCGCGGAAGACCAGAGAGAGAGAGAGAGAGTCGCTCGACGCGATCCGCCAATTTCAAGAGCCGCTGCACTTGACGAGCCTTATATCTCCCGGTAAACCGAGAGCCTCTCCGGGCGACTTTTTAGCCCTGCCGGGCACTCCTGTGTGGGAGTCCCGCGGGACGCTCCTCTGCCCGCGTGCAGATTCGACTTGGTTTCCGATCGCCCGCGCCACCTGCGGATACGGCGCGGCACTGTCCACGCACCTAGTGTGCCCCTCGTGCGAGTGTCGCGCGCCATTAACTATGCAATGTTTAATTGCGCTTTATCGGCTTTTAATAGTCTCGTATAACGCATATCTTACGCGTCCCAAGGAGCCGCTTGATTGCATGCGCCAAAGATGCTGTAATAATTATTCTCTCGCCCCGGCGCACCGATGATATACGAGAATCGAATCGCTTACTCATTTAACTTCCTCCAATAATTATCGCCGCTATTAAAACAGATGAAGCCTATGAATAGTTTCAAGCATTGATTTTTCAAATCGATTTGAGACCAAGTATGCATATCGTAGCCGCTTGAGAATTGTTAGTGCAAAAGCTGATCCTCTTCGACAAAAGTTTTTCAAAAGAAACATGAGTGAGATAAACTCCTGAGTTACTAGTCCCCTCAAGGCAATATACTTTTATTCTTAGCAGAGCATGACTAGTTTATACCTATAAGTAACCGACATTTCAGGTAACAAACGCTTAAAAGTGAACATAAATTCTGATTCACTTTACGTAATAGTTCCAGTAAGAGTATTATTGCCTCTTAAATGTAAGCAATTTAAATAAAATCGCTCGGTAACTGCTAAAAAAAATAAACCTAATCTTTGGTAATGTATTAACTCAATACGATTGCCGTCTATAATATCAGTTGTACTTTTTAATATCTACATTGTTAATAAAGAAAAAAACTGCAAACAACAAAGTTATGTAAACATCTTCAAATTTTTGTTTGTTTTTTGTTATTGTGTAGAAATTTTACAACTTATTCTCTATTCCTAGAAAATCGATTCGTAAAACTCGTAAACAAAGTAAGTATTTTACACAGAGTCAACTTTACGAGAGTCGAGACCGACCTTTTAACGCGTTAACTCAATCGTAGACACTTTCGTTTATTTGTGAATTGTGGTTTAAATAATAGCAGCTGTCTCCATAAGTCGGATTTAATTTAATTACAACAGCGATTACTATGAAACATGGATGATTATAAAAATGGCTCGGCCAATGGACTTGCTGTTGACAAAAATTGCGATAACTCTGCAAGATTAATATTGCGTCGGGTTTTTATATAGCAACGAGTTTCTGTCCCGGCTTAACTTTCCCAATTATACAAAACTTTAGACATAAATATTCGTGAGTGATGATTTCTATAGATGTATTTTCTATTCAAATTACAAATTAGTTAAAATTAATTCAAAAACACTAATTTAATTAATTTGTTTGTGAGCGAAACTCATATTTCTAAAGGAGAAACTCATATTTCTATATTCAAAGCATATCTTTGCTATGAAAATAGTTAGGCAAGCAATGAAATCCGATTCGCTCATAGAATTAAGATGAGGATCAAGATGATATAGCTTTGAGAACGCGGCACCTTTTTTATATCAGACAGGCAAACAATAAAGAGTCCATTTATTCGGCTTAATTAAATAATGTAGGCGGTGAGATGTAAGCCCTCATTTAAGTATTCCGAAACGACCAGCCGGGAGATATATTTAAGCGACGGATTCATGAAACGTCTTATTCACTGCGCCACTTTCATCGAGATTGTAATACAATGCGGGGTTTATTGTGTGCAAAAATTTGCTGCCGCACATGCACGCATGCGCAAACTTTTCAATGAACGATGCACGAGATGTACTGCTCGATGTATTGTGTAATTAATCGGCGGCTCATGGCGGCTGATGCTCGGCTCAACGGATGCTGTTTAATATTAATTACCCGGTATTCAGAGCTCGTTAAGCGCATTTTTCAAATTAATCGACGAAGACATTCTTACGGTGATTGCCCCATCCGTAAATCGCATACAGTCCTAGATCTCGCAACATAATAGAGCATTTAAGTCGATTGGCACAGCCATTGACATCGAGCTCGCGTTATTGAAGAGTCCCGCGAACGGCGATTTCCATATTTCAATCGCCGCGAGACGCACAGCCTCCGACAAAGTATAAACGCGCGCCGCGAGCTGTACAACATCGCCGGTCTCTCGTCGACACGCGCAATCCCATCGGACTGCACCGCAAGCCGCCCGAGATCCGCAGTCGCGGCGGCGAGGAAACGGCGCGCCGGGGCCGATAAACCCAGAGAGAGCAGCAGGCGCAAAGCCGGGCGCGCCGAGCGCCGTCGTCTCCGCCGTCGCGCACAGTCAACAAACACGGCACGGGCCTGAGGAGCGGGTGGCCACCTGCTACGCGGCCATCACCGCTGCATCGCCTCGCTCGGAACACGACAGGCCCACGCGGAAGCGGCGGCCGCCGCCCGCGCGCCCATCAGTCGTCGGCGACGGCACTCGCGACGAAAAAACCGGGCGGCCGCGCGCCGGAAACATATATGCCACTGCATATATCGGCCCGGTAAGCAGTGGCGGGGGCGTCGAACTGCTGCGCTCGCCGGCGACCGACTGAGCCGCCGGGCCGCCGCCGCCCGCACTGCATAATTAGATTCGATTGCTGGCTCAATTCCCGCTAATTCGGATCGCCCACTCGCGGGACGCGCGCCGAGAGCAGTACAATTCGAGAGGTTGCGCAACGAGACGCCCAATTGCTCGCGTCCGTGCCTCGCCGAGGGATCGCCGGTTACGCACGCGCGTATGTACGGCCCGCCTTGTCTTGTTCCCCTTTTTATAACTGTTACGTCCAAACAAGCAATAGGGCACTGCATTGTTTCGTTTTCAGTTATGGGATTTTAACTCGGGGCTCATCGATCTTCTCTTATCGGGCGTAATATTTGATTGCTATCACTCGTTACTAGATAAACAATCGATCGCTTCGACTCGGTTCTAGGTCGGTGATTGAAATAAAAGAATAGATGGATCGCTTTCTACGGTAAGGATCAATTTAGTCTAAATCGAGGTCTAAATCGTACCTCCATTTATTCCGATGAAAAGTAAAATTGTACTTTTCTCGAATGCCCGTTTTATACTGGGAATACCGAGGTCTGTACTTTCACTTTCCTTTACCACAATTGTAATAGCATTTTGACAGGAAACACGGATAGCCGATTGTTCGTTTCAAGGTTTTACTGAATAAATATATGTAAAGGACTAATTCATACTTGCAAATAAATTATTTGGCAACTTAAATATATGAATGAAGCGAGGTTTTACTAACAAGGAAAATATTCAACCACCGTTTATTATACACTCTACCGTGTTTAGAGGACACGTTTTATTTCTCTTGATTGCAAATTTAAGCGTCGACCCGTTCATAGCATGATTTGGTTTGTTCGTATCACGCAAACGAATATACAAGTACAAGAAGTGTTTATAGCACGATACTTTTATGTTTTATTTCACTGTATACTAAAACATTATAGTCGATGCAGTTTATGCTTAACCTTTGATTACAGTCGAGATTACAGTACTAAAACCAAACTTTTATCGCATTTTGCAGTGCGCAATAACAATATACACGCAACAATAATTTGATAATCAAACAATGAAAGATGACAAGTTTTTTCCACAACTTCTTATTACATAATTATAGTCTCCTATAATCCAATGTCTTTTTTTAAGCCTGTGAATTTCCATTGCACACTTTCCAAGCCTACGTAATTGTGAGCCGATCTTTAGTGAATTTTTCCCATGGATTTTGCACACATAAAATACATATATTCGCTCCGACATCTGGATAGGTGACCACGGGTGACCAACCGATTACAAAAGAAGACTTTTAAAAGTTGCAACCCGTCGAGTGCGAGCTAACGAGTTACGTTGCAGTCTCTCGAGGGGCGCGTAAATAGACGCGTACACGAGTACAATCGTCGTTCGTTAGGTGGCCGTTACTTAAATCGTTGGAAAAGCGAGCCGAGGGGGACAACAGGTGCGCGCGCGACTGGCGATCCGCGACGCGCGGAAAGAAGCGCGACGCAGTTGCGGAAGAAGCGAGACGCGTCACCGACCGAACAGGTGCTGAGCGTCGCTGCTAACGAGAGCCCGACGCGGGCTAAATCTTTCTCCCGCATCTGCGAATAAGAGCAGCACGCGAATGACTTCGAAAAGAGAGTTCGTGAAAATCGTAAATAGTCTTTCTGCAGTGTTTTCCGAGTAAGATTCACCGGCGCCATTATCATCCGGTGTCATTTCGGCATGTACATTAACTTTGAGTGAGCTCGACGCGCGGCTCCTACCGACCGGTTCTCGCGAGACACCTTTGCCGTTTGCCAATTATTGGCTGCGAATTGTCGTTCGCATAATGAGCAGGCAAGCCTCAAAGCTGTTAATGTGTTGGAGGTCGATTCCCTCGCGATATTGATAAGAGCAAGGGTAAGAGCTCTGATGATTATGATAACAAATCGCACTTTGCTGATCTTGAATATCATTGTAAATATAAAAATGTGACATGTGTACTTCCTGTTGTATATTTGCCTATAAAAAATTCGGGAGCTTCTGACAAGAGTGTATACATAATATGTGCCGACATCTTCAACCGCTGCATAAGCGAGTAGAGGGTAAAATATTCATGGTGTTGCTTTCGTTTGAAGTATAATACACTGCAGTATGCATCATTTTTACGACGTCAGCTAGAGCTCCGCAGAGCTGGACGACTACAATAAGAGATATAAAAAGGCGTGGCATAATCGCATGCTATCAAAGACGCGTGTGAAAAAGGGCGTGTGTAATACATGGTTTCTCCATTTTGTATAAGTGAATCGTTCTATTGGAACGTTATAATAGTGTTCTCCATCTCGATCTTTCATTTTAATTCGCAACTGTTGCAGTTCTCATGATCTAGTGGCATTACCGAGGGCGTTACCTAAGTCACGATATAATTTTTAGTTCATAGAATGTTAGTACCCAGTATTATATATATATAGAATTCTATAATGCGAAGGTCATATTAACTGGGTAGGCATAATAACAAACAAAATCAGGGAGGCAATGTATTTCTACTTGCTTGTTGTTTGAAACTGAAAAAGTTCCCCACTTGTAGATAACATGTAAACAAGTTGGCTATATGCGAAAACTGGTTTTGACAGATTTTTTTCTATATTTTAGAAATTACATTAATATATAATAATATTTTCTGATTAAAAATTACTTCGAAAGCGTTCACCATTATTTTAAGTCGCCCCTTGAATTGCCCTTTACGTAATAATCTTCGAACCGACGTTAAGTAGCATAGTTTACTTTGGCAGTGGACCATTCATCAATCATCTACTAGACATTTAATAAATATGCTCACTTTGATTAAGTATGAAATGATAACTGTGAATTTTTATGTAATAAATAAAAGGTAACTGTGATACAATAAAAAACATTTTCAACGATCTAAAAAGTACATAACGTATACATACTACTGAACAATAGTAACACCGCTGCTGAATAGTTCATTGAGATTTTACTTCACATCGACTTAATTGAAGGTGGTCGGCGAATTTGACGGACAAAAACTATCCCGCCGGAATTTCGAAAGAGATCCATTGTGATTTATAAAGGGTTCTCGTCAATCACCGCGCATATCCGCAGAGATCGAAGCCCGAGACAACAGCGTGCAGATTTTCATGCAATAAAATTCCCTCCTCACGTATAAATAACCGGCATTTGGATGCAAATGAAAAGCCGATGCCCATCACGTAAGCCCCGAGCGTAAATGGCACGAGCGCGAGCGTCCGACGATTTTCCCGATTGGCTCGGGCGCGGGCGCACATTTTGCATATATGCATGCGTACGCGCGACTCAAAGAGCGAGAAAGAGTCACACATAAATTAAGAACCGGCACGGTTTGGATTAAGAACCGGCCACGTTCGTTGTACGACGATTCCTTGGCCATGCCTTGAATCGTTGATCTCAAGTGGACTAGACGTCGGCAATGAGAGGCTATAGATTGTGTTTGGCTATGGAAGTTCGGTCCAGGTGTTTCTATTCTTGAGACTCATTGATCGAGCATATGTGGCGTAACAAGATCAACAATAAAAAGTTCGTAACGGTAACTTGAGATATTTCTGCAGAGAAATACATGCACGCGTTAGTTAACAAGCTGCGGCTGGATTACCGCATCGAGAAATTTAATCACAACTCATAATGAAGACGGATTGGTTTGAGATGGGTTTAGATACAACTCAGCCGGAATAAAATGAAAAAGATCAATTTGCTCCTTCCTCTCTTGAATAACAATTGAAAGGATGTAGTAATAAAATCTCGTAAAATCTCCCATAAATTTGAGGATATATTTCTCGCATTGCATTGTATATCAATGGATAACTATTGTGCTCAACTTAAATATTACCGCATATAAAATAATTTTCAATGCATTTGAAAGCATAAAGTTAGATTATGATTCTATTTCAAAATATACACGTTTGAAGCAAAATTTTGTACGTTCTGAAATTACCTCACTATTAGCAATGCTTTCTTTGTACGTAGACGACGTAAAATATGAGTCGTCTATATACGAGCTCACATCAATATAACGATGAAGAAACGTATACATAATTGATTCCCTTATCACCTCCATCACACTAGCTACGCAACATCTAAAAAACATATAGCAGTACCATTCGCGCTAACAGTTTTTTACAGAAGAAAGGGTGAGAAGAGAGAGAGGAATGAACGGTACAGCGCTGCCAGCACTCGCATTAAGCTGCTCAACTCTCTGGCTAGTGATTTTCAGTTTGAAATGCTTCCTGCACATGTATGGAGCTGATCGATGCTCGCGCCTGAAGTAGAACGTACTTCCGCATATGTCTGGCTACACTTCTTCTTTCCTTTGCCCGCGATCAATTCGCGAATGATTGCCAAGGAAAATACGATGTCCGGGAAAAAAAAGACCGAGCGAAAGACTATCCTCAATTTAGGCCATCTAAGGTCACGGTAATGGGGGTATACTTGGCAATTATATATCACACACGTTACTTCCAAGCGTTAATAAGAAATAATGAACCAATTGAGATATTGTTATGACTGCATGACGTATTGTTTTTTCCAATTTGGTAATTGACTGCATTTATCACGTACAAAACTCTATTACATAATTCACATGAAAACAAAAACAAAAAGTTTTCCATATATTTAATATCTAGTATGAATCTTGTACGCCGGTAAATATAAAGCAACTAGTCATTAATAATTCTGCAACATCCTGTAGTCAATTCGATTATACGATCCAGATTTCACAAACTAAGTACAACTTTTGCGTCCACAGGCTGCAAACAATTATTTTTAGAATGCTTTTCACAACTTGTTCGCTTGATAATTTCGTATATGAAAATATAATCGAGGTATAAATTTCTTATTTAACAAAAACTTGAAATCTCAGATTTAACATTTAAGTTATTTTTTAAAAATTAATGTCTATAGAAGGCAATAAAAATCATCCAAATAATTTAATTACACTTATAATTGTCGTTAATATTCTATATTCATAAACTGCTTATAAGTAGAACGTGAGCTGGTATATAATATTGCTCGATTTCCATTGTCTTTCTGTTTAAAAAATACGAAACATACTATATGCAAGTTAAAAGACCTATTGTAATGATGGTTAAAGCATACATTTTGAATACTTTATTTCATTCATAAAAATAATTTTTTATAATTCTTTTCGTTTTAATCTATTCAAGTTTATAATATTTCAACAAAAACCATTTGATCCAAAGCTATCAGTTGCAATTCTACGTAGTGTATTTTAAAATATTCCCAAGTTCCAGTTTCTTTTCAATGAAGCAAAATTAACCCGAAACGAAACTTAAAGCTCCAGCTAGGCACCTGTAATCTTGCAAAGCGCCCTCGAATGTACCCGATACTGCGCGATTATGTGCAAGACGTTGCTTTGCTGCAATGTAGTCAAGGACGACGGCGCTACGAGGGATCCGAAAACTGATCGATAAGGAAGCGCGTGCATAATACAGAGAGAAGACTGGTGCGCGATTCAATGAGCACACCAATGAATGATGTACGTGAGTCTCACAGATCGATTTTTTCGTCATTTTTTATTACAAACAACAATATATCATTGAATATGAATGCACATCACTGCGTGGGAAAGCCGTAAAGCGTGAATACTACCAAGAATAACTTATACCTCCTATCATTGTTGAATTACTCGTTAAAAATTACAAGAATCCAATGCGTTGAACAACTTTAGTTAAAACTAAATTTAAAAGCAATTTCTTTTTATTTTATGTAGAATTGCAAAGCGAACAAGAAATTATTAATAGCATCGATTTTCACGGCTAAGCGATGCGAAAAAAACATTTATGACTATGTTAACGCCTTGTTCATTGATGCTCCTATTTGCGCATATTTAATCAAGCTTGTCGCGCGCACGTTATAACTGCAGATGAAAACAATTTTTTCACACAGTTTGTTTATCGAGTTATTTGAATATAAGGAAAAGATTTTTTGTCCAGCATTTGTTTTGCAAGAGCAAATATAAATCTTTGTAAATTGTACTGAAGTTTAAATTATAAATATTTTCTAGACGATGCTTCTAGTTATGATGCAGAAATGTTTTTTAAGAAAATTTAATAATATTAAGCTTTTGTATAATTGCTACGTTGTATAATGAGCAATTAGAAATGATTATACTTGTAAAATGCACAATTTCGTAACGTGGTATAAATAAATTAAATTTAAATTTGTTACTTTAATATAGAGATCCGATTGTATCTTTACGATCGCAGTAAACAATACGCTAAATAAATTAAAAACTGTAAATTACTTGTATACCTCGTAATCAAATGGAAAAATATTTATATACAAAAATGTACTGTTATAGTATTACTTGTGACATATAAAAACAATGAGTTCTAGATAAAATATTTCCCATTAAAACTGACGCGGTTGCATTCAGAAAATTACTTCTACGATTTATCTTATAAAAGCATATTTGAATGTGTACATAGAATATAAAGTGATATTAAATTTTATTTTCCCATTTTGGCACGATATAATTAATCAATTCTATTCGAGTAATTTATCATCGATGGTAGATGGATTTGTACGGAAGCGACTCACTGATTATCAATTCATTATTCATAAAGTATTTTTGGGCCAGAGATTTGCATCGGAAGAAAATTAAAAAGCGCGCGTTGGTTAGAATAACGAATGAAAATGTTAGATAACTCGGCAATCGAAAACATTTTCTTATTTAAAAGTGAATTGACTAATTAATTTCTTGAGAGTCGATTATAAATGCATCAGGTCGTGAGATCTCACAGTATCTTGAGCGAATAAGGTAATTTTTTAGCTGGAACCAACTCTAAAGTGAGCCATCAATCCCTACGCGTATCCTAATTATTCGAGGCAATAAAAATACCGCATAGAAAAGAGAAAATGACGTGGAGTTTCTATTTACGAATGTTCGAGGCGGGCAAACACCCCATAAAAAGATTACAAAAGCCACATGAGCACGCGGCCGAGGGCCCACTTAGAAAGTCCATTAATTCCATTTTACCAACATCTGTTTGCGCGCGTCTATAGGCCTCTCCACCGCGGCGCGGGATCAGTCGCTCGGCAGAGAAAACGTCGCCGCCTCTCGCTCAACATTTTTATTGTTAATGGATTCGCGCGCGAGGGAAAAGCAAGAGCGGCACGTAAACGAGGTCATAGAGGCGAGGTAAGGGCAGCCGCTGCCGCCGGCTGTCGCGCATCAGGATGCGAAGGCGCCACCTCAAGACCGTGCGTGCATACGCGCGCGTACATACTCGTTTTTCGCGCTTTTCTTTTCAGCTGCAGCGCCTCGGCCGAGTCGTTTTTCTCGCGCGGTGAAGAAATCTCTTCGCGGAAAGAACGATGATTTAAGTATACAGCTTAGACGGCCGACTCGTCTTTTTCTCGGGTTTCTTCCGCATCGTGTGCACCGACTGGCTTGATGTGTCCGAGTAGTTGGGTTAATGCGGAGGAAATTGCCTTTTCTACGTTTGTTTGAAGCGTCGTGATGGCACAAACAGTCAATGAAACGAGCGTTCAATGAAAGGAATTATTTTTTATTCGACTTGGTGAAAAGAAACTAGCCGTGAATAGATTTAATTTTGTTTTAACTATACTACTGTTAGACTGTTTAGTTATCGAATGCATATAACGCGTGTCCAATGAAAAATTAGTATATTATGTCACGGTCCTAACTTAACAATAATCATAAAGTTCTTTGTTTAATTTTAAACAATATCATATAATATATAGTAGTAGCACCTGTATTCATTAACAAATTATAATAAATAATAATTGTTATGAAATATAAAACATTACTATAAGTAAAAAAATAACTTCTATATCGATTCATGCTTGATTATACATGCACACAGAAATGCATTATTGTATAACGTTAAGGGCTTGCATTTGATTTTTCAGTAAGCTCTCAGTTAGCTTTGAGCACCTTGGCCTCATTTAAAAATTAGCACTTTTTCTTTGAACTTTGCTATTTAATCTTATGCCAAATAGCTATATAGTCTCTTTTTTTATGGTACAACGAGTTAAACCGAGACACCGTACATACATATATCAGCCATCTACAGAAAACAATGAATCGTGATATAATAAGGATTATACTTGCAAAAATATGCGGAGCAAGAAAACTAGTCTTACTCCTTTTAGCTGCTACAAATGAGCTTTACTGTTGTCGATCTTTAATTTATAGATGAAATTTTATAAGAGCTTATACGGTGCATTTTACAAGAATGGACGAAATTAATTACTTTACGATAAGCGAGTAATTGCACATGTGATCGTTTAATGGTATTCATTATATACTTGGTACAAAATGTAACAAGTAAACATCGATGACTTTCAATTAATCAATAGCTGGGTGACTGTATGTTCTAGGGTGTATTTTAATTATATAATTAAAAATTTTTGAGGAAACATTTAATAGTTAATTTTGACTCTATTACAGATACATGACGAAATTGTATTCCTGTATTTAAACTAGCTGAAATTAATACGAGCCACGATCTGCACCTGTGACTTCCACAAACCGCCGAGTGACAAACAGAAGTATCGAATATCTAGTCAGTGCGAACAATCCTACACCCTTCAACAATTTTCGCTTTCAAGTGGCATTGCCAAATGACTTTCATCAATTGAATTTGTAAGACTTTCGGCTGTCTGCGCGTTTCCTGCACGCATGTAAAACGCTTTGTTCTTATGCCCGTGGAACATCCTGCCCCAAGTGCAGACTTGCAGAGAAAAGCAGCAAATAATGGCGCGAATTTTCCACGTCACTTGGCGCGCGGCGTCGGCGCAGATCGGCTCGGCCGTCTTGCCGACGCGCCGTCTTGCGTTACGTATTAACTTCTCGGCCGATGCAACGTAAACAGTTGGTAACGCGATCGTGGGGCGAGTGCTTTTTTCAAAAGTAGCTTTATCAGCACGGATTTGAGAAATAAGAAGCGCCACGATAAGGCTTAATAATCTCTCCGTGTGGAATTTAGAGTTGTCGAATTAAATGCAGAGCTCATCCGACAATTGACGATAATGCACTAACGATTACTTCCCGCAGGTGTTGCCGTCATCAACAATTGGCGAATTGATTTTCACGCAACGGAGACGAGCCGAGGATAATAACAACAACTTGTGTACGCGTACGAAGTAAAACGTAGGTGCCGTTAGCCGAATTGTCGCGAGACACTTTCCTTCAAAAGAGCAGAGCACGAGAGTCAACACGAAAACGAAGATATTCGTAGAATTGAAAGATTTCCTTGGCATCTGACGCGTGAATTACATCCAAGTGGAAAATGTGTCACGAGAGAAGCGAGTATTTATACACGTGTTTTCACGTGCTAGGCTCACTGCACGAGTCAATAGGCGCGCTACATGATCAAGCTGCACACACTAATTGGCCCGAGCGATGACAGGAACAGCAGGAGCTTTCCCCAATGGCAGGTCCGACTGCAGAGGACGCAGTCGACTTCTCCTCGAGTCCCGTCGAATCCTCGGCTGGCAAGCACACCCGAACACTCGGAGATCCTCGGCGCGCAGCGACACAAGACGGTCGGACGGCTGCAGGAGGCTGCGGGAGGGGTCACGTAACAGGGCGGAGGAGCCAGTGATTAGGCTCGGGCCGCGCCGGGCACGCGACGCCCGGGAAATCGGGCCGGCAGCACCGGGCGTGGGAAAGCCGCGGGGGCCGCGGGTGAGAGGCGCGCCCGCTCGTCCCGCCGCGTATCAACTCACCGTGAATGGGTCTGCTCCGCGGGCGGCGGTGGGCCGCGCCAGGGCGCGCGGGCTCCTGCAGGAGGCGCACGTGGGCCAGGGGCCTCGGGACCTGCGCGGACGGCGAGTCTGGCCGCGGCGCCTCGCCGGAGGTCACTGCGCGCCGCTTGGCGCACCGACTGCTCGTCGGCGCTGCTCCCGCGCGGCCTAGCATTCCGCGGGCCGGGAGAGAGGGACGCCGCCGCCGCCGCCGGCTCGCGGAAAGAGAGGCCTAGATCCGCCAGCCGCCCGCCTCTTTCTCCTCGGAGGCCCGGCGTCCCCGGGCTTCGGGGAATTTCGGCCGCCCCTAGCCGGCCCTGTGTACGCGCGCCCGCTTGACAATGCTAACTATAGGCCCGCCTCCGAGCGCGCGAAAAACCTCTAATTGGACTAGCCCCCGTGCGCGCGCCGACCTGCCGCCTCGTGCCAGGCCCGCGTCTACGTGCGCTTCCCGACTTTACCCAAAACCCTCAAGGCCGCTCCTCGCTGGTTCCCCGGCCCGCTCGCGCCCGCCTTTGTTTACCAATACAGCCGGGCCCGGCGGGACTCCGGGGCGTCGGCCGGCGAGCGCTCCTGTCTTTTTTACTAATATAGGCGGCCGCTCGTCAATAATCGGCTGACGTTTGGACGGCGGTCGCTCGGCCGATGCGGCTCGTTAGCATAACCGCTAGCCCGGATTATGGGGCTGCTCCAAAGCGTCCGTCAATCCCAAATGCAGCCTCGATCGGCGCTCTAACAACCGGGAAGACGCGTCACCGCGGCAAAGGGCACGAGTCGCTCGGAGACGAGTGATATCGCCAGGCGCATTCCAGAGCGTCTCACGCGGCCGAGAAGATCTCTAGCCGCGGGCCGCGGGTATGTGCGCGCCGCTGGAAGGAAGATCCTGGCTGGACCGAAAAATGGGCCACTGCCGCCGCTGGGGGGCAAGGACGGCGCACCTGGGCTAGCGGACCAGCAGCTGGCGCCGCCTCCGCTTCTCCACTGGGAAGCTAACCGTCAAAACGTCCGGCGCGCCTAATGTTCCTTTTTCAGGGCGCATCAGGCGCGCGGCCTCCTCGGCCATAATCGAGGCGCTGTTGATATTTTCCCATAATTAACCGATTACATCGGCCGGGAGGCAGGCTGCACGGCAACAATGGGCGCTTTCGCCGCGCGTTTTCTCGAAAATTAATTACACGGCCAGCCTGTAAATTAATACGGTCTTCAAGTACGCTCTACACAATCGCATCAAAGGAGGATATAAAACTTCCCATACAAATATAAGCAGCAGGATAAACAGGACTTTCCCGCGGCGGCTCCGCACCGGCGAATATGTGCGCGATTGATAAAAATACCGCCAAAGAATGTATATCCCGGGGTACATCCGCTAACGATAGATTAGCTTTTACTGTTACTCGGCAAGAGGCGGCGAGGCGGCTTCCCCAAAGGAGATAACGCGCTGCATCCGCGGACCAACCGTGCGTATAAACAGTAACAATTTGAGCCCGCAGAACACTGCACGCACGACCGAGCCAATCTTATCTTTCGCGCACGCATTTTATGTACATACGTGTACATGTATATCGCACAAGGAGCGGCGATAAGTCACGAGAGCTACACCGGGGGGACAATCCGTGCAAACGAGACCCATCGGAAACAGCAAATTACCCTATCGCCAATAACTCACGTGCGGCGCGCCGGCTTTTAATTGGCCTTACGAAACGCTTCGAACGCGTACACACACACGCACACACAGCAGCAGAAGCCGATGCACGCGGAGCGCCGCTGGCATATAACAGCTCCGGGGGATTTTTCCATCATCGACCGACTGCGGCTCTCGGAGCTCGTGACGCCGCGCCCGGCTTCCTTCTCTTCGTCGGCTTGGATAACCGACGTCTAGGCGCGGGCGCGCACGCCGCCGCTCCAGATATACACGAGAGGCGCGATCTTCTTATTCGCCGGCCCTTTGACCTCGATATCCTATGAATTACAGCACGCGAGCGGGCCTTTCTCAAGCTCGGGCTTGCGCAACGCGCGGCTCACAATCTCGGGATATTAATGCGACTCAAAAGTACGTATATACACTCGAGATTAGAGGTTCTCGAGGCCCCTACGGTCTGGCTAGGCCCTGCCCATTATCTACTTGCGCCCGAGCGCGCCCGTACACATACGCGCGCGCGCGCGCCCGTATTTTATGATAATGCGCGCGGCCATATAGCTTATTCAAATACTCGTCCGAGTCACCGAGGCTTGTTTGCCTATTATTACCGTGGCTCCGTGCCCCTGGGATGCCCCGCGCGGCACAAAAAGGAGCAGCTCGAAGGTAATTAGAGGCAATCTTACGGCGCGTTAAACTTTTGCTTTTCGCCCGCGGATTTTTACGGCGCGACGCATCAACCTCGAGGCGCACAAGGGGCGGCCGAAGGGAGCCATCCTTAAAGCGGCAATTTACGGCCGCGCATTAGTTGCCGGGCGCTCGGGAAAAAGTCCCGGGCACTTTAATAGGTTTATTAAAGGCCCCGGGAAAGATCCGCGGCAAATAAAGGGCAGAAGCGCCGCGCACTAATGTCCCGGGCTTTATATCGCCCCGTAGCTAGCGGCCTCGGCGGTAGAGGCGCGCCGGCGACGTCCGCCTCCTGTACATGCGCTGACCCTCCGGATGGAAAGTGCGCGCGCGCGCGCGGAGGGGGGCGTTTTCCTTATCCAGGCGGGGCGCGTCTCACGCAGCCTCCCGACGCCTGCGTGTCGGGGGGCGGCCGGGCGTCACGTGCGCGCCCGGTCAATACTTGCGCGGCGCTCTCTCTTTTGCCCGCGCGGCCGGGGGAGGGACCGCGGCAAACGGCGCTGTGTACGTGGCGCTACGTATACGTGTCCTGCGTCCCGCCGCGGCCGGTGTATAGTCGCCGGCCGAGAGTGAAAAGCGCGGGGAGCCGGGGAGACAGTTCCTCGGCCCGGATTGACCGTGCAAATTGTCACTCGCACTGACGGCTGCTGCCTCGATCCAGTCTATTGAGATCGCGCCGCTCGCTGCTTGCGGTTGCCCAAAGAATGCGACGCTTACGTTCACACGGATCTTCGCGGATGGGTGCTTCGATTGTTTGGATAGTTCAATTTATTGCCATCTTGTCGCTTTTCTGTCATATTCTCTTGCGCATGCCGGCTACTTAACGTCTTCCTGACGTTAACTAATTGGGAAATCAATTCAGTACAATACTCGACCACTACTATTTATCCCAAGTTCCGCGTGTGTATTTTAATATCCAAACGATTTCAATAAAAACTGCAATAAACTGTAAATTATCAGAAGGTTTGATCATCGTCTACAATATAATACGATTTTTTTTGTTTAAATTAATACCTTTTAAGTGTCGTCATTCTTGCATATTACCGTTCAATATGATGCGAAAGACTAAACTGTAGATTAATTTAAATAATTGGATAGTACAATCTTAGTATATTAGAGTATACCTCCTATACATATACACAGCAGTGCATACATACATGCACGTATATATGCATAAATATGTTCTTCAATTATCTCATTCGTATAAAAATAGTTTTGATATTAAACGAATTTGTTATAGTGCCTTAAGTATTATCTCTGTCATGATAATATTAATTTTAATTATACTATAGTGAAGTAATTCAATTATAATAACGTATCACAAGTGATGTATACATTGGGTCAAGTTTACTAATTGTTTTATAATACGTAAGCAATTTAGAAACGATTCCACGCTTTTATTTTCTGTCCAGAAAATACTCTAATGAATCTTATATAAACGTTCGTACACAAGGTATCTAAATTCATTGTGTTTCTATAAAATAGTGCGTAATAGACTTATTATAAGAATAAACTGTGTAATCTTTCAGTCGTGACATCACTACGTCACACTTGGATTCGTGCGTTTTCTAAGCCCATAAATATACATTTGCAAGTGGCTTTAGTTGATAACGTAGTGAATAGACAAGAAAATTGAAAAGAACGAGAAATAAACCAAAGAAGGAAGTTTTTCCACCATTGTTTTATCCATAAAGACAGATATCAATCACATATACGAAGTAATTTTACACAAACAATGGGCCACGGAAAAGCCGACAATTATATACAATGATTATATTTTACATTTATGGAACAATTGCAATAATTTTAATGTTTTTTTTTATTTTAGTTTGACAGTAACGTAACTTAAACATCAGTAAAATGCCTGAAAATCACGTCATTTTTAGTTTTAGAGAAGCTTATTGTATTGCATATACAAGAAATTCTTTTATTATTTTTATATGCTACGAATCAATAAAATAATATGTAAAAAAATCTAACACATCATTTTGCTTTAAAGACTATGTGTAGACTTTACTATACTATGAAAACATAAATTGTTACCGAACTATTACATTATAAATATATGTAGAATAGAGTTATATATATTATGCTTAAAATATTGTTACTATATAGAAGATTTAAGACGACACGTGAGTCTATATTATACCTGATATTAGTGGGGAAAAAAGAAAAAGTTATCATACTAAGGAAAATTTCAGTATACTAAATTTTTTTGCAAAAAAACATTTTAATTTATTTACTTGATATAATATATTAACAACAATAAAATATTGTACATTTCAGGGCTTGTAGACTCTACTATAACGATATGAAAGTCGTATCTGTCTACGATCGTACTGTTTTATCGATTGAACAAGCAAAAACTTTTTCCCGCAATCAGTCTAAATGATCTCGTTGAAACGTCAGTCTGAGCTCGAGCTTTACACAACACTGGATTACACAAATTCGAGAAATACAGAACGGAGTGTACAGCGGCATAAAGGGCAAGTAAATTTGGAAGCATCGACCGACTACTGTTTTGCCAAATGTCGATTCGTATGATAACCTCGGCTCTCGCTTCGGCTACCAACTGCGATTGCCAAGGAAGATAATAGGTACAATTAGCATGTAAACTTTATCTGAGAATCAATTGCTCGGCTCAAGCACCTGAGGGGAATCAAAGGCAGGCACGTGCACTTGCTACGAAAGCGAGCCGCACTCGAGCCGCCATATTTTTTCTTGCAATAACAAGGCTCTCGCTGCAGCTAGGAAGAGGCCGCGCTAAACGCGCAGGTAAAACGAGTTCTGCGGAAACGGAGCAGAGGCGGCCGCATCCCTTTCCCATAGCGGAGGCGCGCGCATCTTCCTCCTGGGGCCTTCGGTGGGGCCGCTGTGCAACAAAGCGGCGGACGGGCCCGTAACCGCGCAGCGAGACGCCGACTCGGAAGTGCGCGGCGGCCACCACCGCAGGGTGTACAGATATATATATATATATATACATAGGGGCAGGAGAGGGGCGATTGCCCGATTGTGACAACGAAGGAGCTGGGAAAAAAGGCGACGCGCGGCGTTTGCGGCTGACGGAATCACGGGCCGCTGCGCCCGCTGGCTTTTTCGTTCTTCGAGGCTGCGGACAAAGGGGAGCAGTGTTAACTGGGCGGCTCGGCTGCTGTATGCGCGGCAAAATTTGCGCGTTGCGCAACTATATCGCACGCGCCTCGGTCCGATTTATCGGGCGACGGAGAAGCGCCTAGACAATGGGTAGTTAATCGTGGGAGTCTCTGTTTTGTTGTCCGAGACCTCGAGCTCCCCTATCGACGCGCGGTGTTTTGTTGACGCCCAGTGCGTACTGGGATGGAGCGGGCGAGATACGGTCTGCCACGCTTCCGTCTGGACGCCTCCCTATTCGGTAGGCCTAACAAAGGAGATCGTCCTTTTTAAACAAGTTTTACACCTAATTGTTGCAAGGAGGAATTGCGGACTCTGAACGTGACTAAGCAACCCACGAGCCGTGTTTAGCCCCCGACGGATGCTCATTTGCCGAATAAATCTAATAACTGACTGCTTCAATTACGATTTTACGTTTTTCCGCAAATGCAATCTGTCGGGATTTCATAACGGCTATGAAAAATCTCTCGAAACTGGAAAATTAATGAACGATTATAAAAGTTTACCGCTACCGTAAGCCGAGCCATTTCCAGATAATAATAATCATTCGGTGCGAGGGCGAGTGATTCGCTGCCGAGCTGCTGCACCGAGCGCTGCACAGCTACTCCACAGCGAGGTCCATTGCATTATACAGTTATAAGGATCGCCGCTGACTGGCAATGAAAGGGAAAAACCCGCTGCACAAAGGGTGCGGGACACATTTCCACGGGCGGCAAGAAAGCTCGCGCGGGAGCAATTTTTTGCACGCGACTCCTTCCCTCTCTCGGCGCTTTGCAATCACGCCAATTATACGATGGGCCCGGGCGTATAAGAGGCCCGCGCACTTCTCGTAAATCGATCCAATTAAACTCGAGCCCGCGAAAAAAGGCCGCTCGCGTGGAAAGCGCCCGCATGCGGGATATAACAGACTCTCGCCGCTTTTTGCCGCACCGACGATCGGCGGGCCCGCATTTCCAGGGCCGCGCGGAGAGTGTGTGCAACAACGAAAAGCCGGCCACCGCCGCCGCCCGGCTCGTCACGGAAGGGCAGAGCGAGAAATCGTACCTGTGCCTCGCGGCGCACGTGCCAGTGCACATCCGCCGGCGGGTGTGCACTCGCTCGTAATGTGGGCGCGTGTGTACGCCCCGCGACGAGCCGGGGCCTCTTTTTTTTTTGTCTTCGGCGCCGGTGCAGCGCCGGAGAATCCGGGACGGAAAGTCCGGGGAATCCCGGCTGATCGATGGGCGTGAAGGATGGGATTATGTCGCCGGCCCCGTGCTCCGGTTTTCTTTTGTCGCTTGCCGAGGAATGCTATTTACGACATTATAAGCGGGTCGCACGAATCGCCAATTGCCTTGGTAATAACGTCGCGAAGATGATACTCATCTTTGTTTCCTCTTAGGAAGAAAACGTTGGGTGATGATGTATTGGGAATTCGCGTTTAGCACTTCGCTTGTTTTGTCTTTTTATATCAGACTTTTGTCGGGTGATCGGTGTTGTCCCATATTAGAAATGTAAATAGACAATGGGAACGCGAGTAAAAGATTTAAAAAGCGTCGAAATTCATACTTGAAAACCAGAATAAAAAATACGCTCTTATCATTGCTATTTATTGAAATCCTTTAAAATTTTTAGTGCATAATTTACTTGTACATACACAGGTTTCACTTGTAAACTAATTCTTCGATGTATACAACTCAGTGCAGCTCAGTAATAAAATATAAAGTATACTCAAAGATAAACGTTGATTAATTACGAAATTCATAAATGCAATAAACCATTTACTGCAGTGAGACAAGTCACTATTTTCACGCTGTTATAAATAAGAGCTCGAAACAAGAAGAATTTCTTCCGCATCCTTCTACTTTGTTTTGCGGAAAATCAATTCAACTGTGATAACTATTCCATAAAATCGAGATTTTATATCTTCTTTTTCTCGACGCATAAGAATACTCTATATTTATAGCTTAATATACATTTGATGTACATCCAAGCATTACGGAGAACTAATATTCACTGGAGTATCAATTTTTCGACTCTCGTTCGTTCTGTACTTTTCAAGGTTGTTTATTCAAGATTTCTGAAATGTTTGATGCTAATAAATGCTGTTTTTATTTTTTTGATCGTATGAGTTTATTTATACTTTCTATCGACTTTTACTCAGATTTTTATTTCATACCCTTTATTCGAGCTTTTGCAATATCGAATATTATTTGTTATTCGCATCATAACTTGAATTTGAAATATTAATAAATCAAATCATATAATCTAATATGGATAAAAAAAATTGTATCGAGGCCGACTATGAAATGCTCAAAGTAATAAAACTGAATCTAAAATTAAATAAAATTATATGCTTGGAACAGTGATTTTAATCAAAACATTGTGATTGTATAGTCTAATTTATTAACTGTATTGAGACAATTTTTTCTCAAAATATCTGGCATAGGCACGAGCGCGCTCATGACGGGCAGGGATAATGTAAACAAGTTAAAAATACAATTTAACAAATAATACATTTGCGGCGAGATTTGCGAACGATAGTTGGCGTAAAAGTAGTCGTTCAAAATGTAAACTATAGTGTGAATTGCAACAAGGTACGTCAATTAACGATTTTAAAGTGGTTGTTATGCTCTTTTTACAATGGTAAAAAGTAAGCTTTTTAAATATTTAATATTAAGGCCATAATAATCGCCGAAAAATACACGTTTATTGCCTGGCATATATAAACTATTCCCAGTTAAAATATCGATGCTCGCATCAATGTCAAAATATTGACTTAGGATTTATCTTTCATAAAAAACTTTCCATTGTTGAAATCCGAATCAAAGATTAAAACGAATTTCGTCAGAAATATTATCTTAATTCAAAACAGTATTTTTGTATTGTAAGGATGTTCCTTATACGATCTCTATTTCATTTCACTATGAATAGTACATACATATGTTGAGGTACAATGCAATGTTTGAAGGTCCATTGTCAACTCTTGTAGCGCGCGCGGTGATTAATACTATGGATTTATTTATTTAAGCAGGTTAGGGAATCGCGTGGGCGTGCATAAATTAATCAACCCCTTGACTGGCGATTGTTATCAGTATCAAACCTCCTCCCTAAAGTAACTCGGTCAAATTTCATGACTCATTCGGGTGAACGTAGATTTGTGTTTCCACATCTGTATGCTTTGGAGAAATTGGGTGTTTCGTTGAATGGACGATGATAAGGTGAAATTCGTGTTGCTTTGGCAGTGGACGCCGAGGTGGACGCGCAAACGACAAGAGACAGAGCAGATATTAGATTAAAACGGTACTACTTTGAATGTGCTCGCTGC
The DNA here is from genome assembly GCA_018906755.1 of Sycophaga agraensis. Lineage (NCBI taxonomy): Eukaryota > Metazoa > Arthropoda > Insecta > Hymenoptera > Pteromalidae > Sycophaga > Sycophaga agraensis. The sequence continues at coordinate 1,496,174 of JACCIE010000037.1, forward strand.
ACACATGTTTATCGCATATATTTAAGGCTTTGCGCGTGCGTTAAAAATGAACTAAAAGATATTTTGAGTTTAGTAACTGCATCGAACGGTACATTCACCGGTTTGCTTCGTAAAGTCATTGCTAATGTACTGTGTAATGACAGTATGATCAAACACAGGCTCGCCACGTAGAACGATGACGGAAAAAAGGCGAATACGTCAAAAGCAGGTGTTTGTTCCCGTACCGACTCCGTCTATTGCCCAACAGAGTCGACGATTTTCCTTTTTCACATGTATGCTAATCGATAGCGCGGAGCTTTCACTGTACAAGCGCGGCCTGGCAGTTTGGTGGCTTTCGAGCGACACTCGGATATCGCGGGAAGCGCGCCGCCATGAAAAGCCCGCGGCTAAAGTGCGCCTCCTCCAGTTGGGGAGGCGACAGGGGCACTCGAGCTGCCAAGGATTCGCCCTCGGTTGGCCAACAGAGCGGCCCGCGCAGGTGCAGCGGACGTTGTTTACCCTCGCCGCGTCGCCGAGCGGAGTTTCGCGAAGCCGCGGCGGACGTCCCGCGGCAAAAGACCAGAGCCGCACTGCTATTTACACCGCGAAACACGTCAGCGCGGGCTCTTTTGTCGCCGAACGGCGGCGGCCGCGGAGCTTGGGCTGAGTGGCCCGTCGGAGGCAGCCGGCGTTGTCCCGGGCGCGCGGCAGGGCCGGGGGCTCACCTTGGCCATCCTCGACGGGCTGCTGCTGGGGGCAGGCGACCTGGTGCGGCGGGCCCTCGGCGAGGGCAGATGCAGGAGCGCGCGCGCGCGCCTCCTCGGACGGCAGACAACTCGGACTGCCGCGCGACTATTGATTTGGGAGCGAGCGAGAGGGAGTCAGCGGAGGCGCCGCCGCCGCCGCCGCCGCCGCCGCCGCTCGCGGCCGCCCCGACTGCCCCTGCGGCGCGCGCGCACTCGGCCCCTCCCTCCCCGGCGCTGGCCCCTTTTGCGCCGCAGCTGCCCCGCTCGCGCTCTCACGGCTCCTGGATGCGCGCCCTTTGTCACTTTGTGTCCGCGTGCGCCGCAGAGGGGGTTGCGATCCGCCGATCCGCCGATCCGGCCTCGGGGTCTTTCTTACAGCCGGAGCCACATGATGCGCTGGCGACGGGGCCCGGCCGAGGTTCGGCCGCAAATACCCGCGAACGCGCGTCCGGCCGATGATTCAATTTGAAAAACCTGCTCCCCGCGACTCCTCGGGCTCCTCCGCTCGTAAACCTGCAAATTGCACGCGCGCTAATATATTCCATGAAAGTTTCAAGTGTAAGGAAACCTCGCGGCCGGGTAAAAAACTTTTCATGACTGAGCTAAAGTTAACGATTTTCCATTTCGCACTGGTGAAAAACGTCAGTCAATAGCGCAGACGGCTATGTACGCGCGTACATTCAACTCTTAATAATATATTCCGCCGAGTGTTCTTGGCTAGTTTCGACTTGGCTCGCCACACTTTTTACCTGCCTTTTTATCCACGTGTCTCGCCGCTTGTATGCGAAGTTAATTAGCCTCGATATTAAGGCACGCACTCGACTTCATTAAATAAACAATCAATATCCTGATGTATAGTCATTAATTACTTTAGTGCCGTAGTATGCGCCGATAATTTAAAACAAGTTCACCAAATGCTATACGCATTAACGTCAGACTGCTTCGTTTATATTCTGATCAATCTTTCTTAAAGTAATAAAACCGCGCCAATAGAACCGTATACATTTATATTTATAATATTACACTTTTTCTTATACATATATTATCTTGCGTTGAAACTCATTCGGTCGTTATTTTCAAAAAATCAATTAGAAGTCTAATTTTAATTGATTTTGACAGAAAAGAATATATAGTGTTTTATACAGAATATAACAATAGTAAGAATCGAAAACGGGATAGAAAATCAGAGAACCTATTGCAAAACTTCAAAGAAAATTTTAGATAATTCTTATACATGTACTGTAACGCCAGATTTAAATCCTGAGTCCAACATCAAAGCACCGCTTTGCATTTACTTACAAACAAAAGATGTACTAAAAAAAGTAATAAAGTATTTTCCGAGAAATTGAAATTCAAGAATCTAATAAAGAATCATAAAAAATATAATGGCTTGAGCTTTTATCCATATAGAAACGCGCCACATCCCAAATGAATCCTGCGGATCCCGAAAAACCACAAGATCAGAATGATCCATGTTTTCCCCAACCGAATCATAATCCCCAATGAAGCATTGGATGCCGCGCGGTCTCCCACAAAAGAGCGCCGCTATCGAACAATACAACAGTAGCGAAACTGCACCGTATGAATCGATGAGCAATATACATCGGTATATACGTACACATGAGGCCCCCAGCGAAGAAATCCGGGGAGGCTGCGTCCGGGATCGCGATTCTCCCGGGGGATGCATCGCAAAAAAGACAATGGCCCGGGAGCGAGAGAATAGCGCGCGAACCGTTCGCCCGAGCTAAAACGGGGGCAGGCGACGGCGTTTATTCTAGGCTCGGCGCTCGCGCACACCTGCGGATGAGCCGCGCGGTCTCCACCTTGGCGCCGGCGCAGCTGTCGCTCGGGCTTTCGATCTCGCGAGGCGGTTTGCAGACCTTGCGATTGGCGCACCTGAATTCGCGATGCATGGATAAGCGACAGATGCTGTCTGCAAAATGTTTGCGTAACGTTGCTTCTTCATTTATCGGAATGCGCGTCGTAATTTTAAACTAAATTCCACCGCAGTTTAGTCTCCGTGAGTCTTGAAACTGCGCGAGTCTTTGAAGTCGGCGAGTGACCGGGCAACAATATAGTTAATGCTACACAACTTGGAGCAAGGCGAAACGGTCGGCTAAAAATACGCGATGAAAACTACACTACTCGTAATGGATTGCAGAAGTGATTATTAAAAGTTTTGCAGCGACAGAGTAATTTATATGTTTCTTTATTTTACAGAATACATTCATGATAATGAAAGTCCAATATTGAATTATATACTTAATTGAAATATATAGATTTAACAAAGTGATATGATAATTCGTCAATGTTTTAAATAATAATTTTAAGTTTAAAATTATTATTTGCTAAAATCATGTTTTTCATTTTCACTTTTGGATAGTCTTTATTGCTTCTAAAATATTTTCAATCATATTCCTGTGATTTAATTAGAATAAATTAATGAGTTTCGGTAAAAATTACTTAACAAAATCAACAACTTTATTCTACATGATTTGATATTTTCAAATGTAGATTGACCCAAGATTTATACTTTCTGTAATTAATGAGATGCTTCGTTACCATTAAATCTAATACATAGATTAATATTTTTTAAGATGTTTGAAATTGTAACACGTTTCATCTAAGAACTTTATTAAATTCAAGAAAAAAAGTTGCACCTCATTATTAATGAAATATTGATTTTGTTATAGCGCTTATATAAGTTTTATAACGATTGTAAAAACAAGAGACACATTATACAAAATTTACAAAAAAATGTATACAGACAATACTCAATAAATTGTATCTTTTTTGTACTTTATAACTGCTTTTTAATTTGGCATCTACTATTTATACATACATTACATTTTACAGAAGTAATTTAGGCTTATAGAGCTTGATATTTAAACTTTTTTAATTATAAAATAAACATTTTACCACACTTTAAAAAAATAAGTTTAAGAAAGAGTAATCACAAGTATTTAATCAATAATAAAATTACTCTTGATTATCACTTATAATCTTATGTTGGTATCATAAATATTTTTTCAACTTAAAAAAAAAAAACAAATATTTTATAATTATTTAGAAGTTTACGGATACAGTTGTACAGATGTATAACTATACATTCTAGATTACTTTTGTAAAACAATTTTTTTTAATTATTAAAAAAACAATCGAAACATACTTTACTAAAAGTAACTGAAGACTTAACACTGAATAACAGAGATTTTTACAATATGTCATTCAAATGGTCCATTTTAAATTTCCACGTTGATATTTTTTTATTAAAAAATAAAAATAACGTTCGAAATAATATATTTTCTTGATATAGAACTAATTTTTCACTTAAAGTAATCATTCAAAACAATAATGTTTACTTGAAACGCGTGAAAAAATCTTCACTAAGATCATTAACATCTCTTTCACTGTTGCAGTTACATATTGTTTTACGAATCACAAATTACGCACGTAGACACATATGATAATTGAGGAAACTCCATTTTTTTGTTAAAAATAAGAATTTCGATATAGTTAATCGAGAAAAGAGATACACCTGCATGACTTTGGCTGGAGGCGTGTCTACAGTTTTATCTCTTATTCTCTTTCTCTCTTATTCACTTTTTCTTCTATTCAACATATTTTTCTTACATGAACATTATTTTTTACTACAGCTTACATAGTTTTTGCAGCAGTTTACCACTACTGAAACATTTTCTAAAGACTTGTTTCCACTATTCATTGTACAATGAATTCCATTTCCCTCTGCTGTTTAATTTTTGCAATGAATATGCTTTCGAGACTTGATTTTTTGCGTATACACGCAAATACCCTCGAGTAGGTACATACAGCTATTTATTCCATTTTTTTTGCTTTTGTAATATATTTATATTATTTATAGTTGCAAACATGGATTTTCATAAACATAGTTATGGATACGTACTAACGAATCAAGGAAACGACCTACACTTCACTTATATTATTGTATAAGATCGTGAATATATTCACGATGAATTTTTTTGCTTTATTTGTTTCTTAATTTAGTTTAAAATTCACAATATCAGCCGTGTACTACAATGGACTTCATATTCTTCTTCTCTTCGTGATATAATTTTTATATTATACTAGGAAGGAAAAGCGCCTTCGAGATCGATTATGTTTTTCGGCGATGATCGAAAATTTTGTTAATATCATCCATCGCCTGATATATGTTCTTTTATACTTACGGTAAATTTACAGATGATTTTTGGGCAAAATCACAATGAAAGACTCGCGACTGCAAAATGTTTTAATAATTGTAATTTTATCGAGAAAAAAATTTAATACTTTGTTTAGATTAATGGTTTGTAATAATTATTGTTAATAAAATCACATTTTTTCTTATAATTAAAATTAAAATTTTTTCCGACAGAATTATAATTATTAAAAACGTAATCATTTAATTCCAGTAATTTTATTACTTGCAAATTTGGCTGCCCAATATAATATATAATGATATAAGTTATTTCCTAATAATCGACGCGCTTTTCCTCATACGCAATTAATATTTCTTCGTAAACACACACTTATTTAACGCAGAAATTTAAATTTCGATAAGCCACGTAGATTTTCGTACATACGAATGGTTGATAACACATTTTCTTTTCACTATACATACACATACTTCAAACGAATTTGACGATTGATAGGAAACTTATTTTACATCGTAAGAGTTCTTTTTTTATTATGGAATGGTTTATCTAGCAATCTAACGGCTTCATGTTATAATGTTTTTTTCTTTTATTTTACATTTTTAAGAATACGTATTATATATTTGAAAAAATTACTTAGAATTTTAAATGAATTTTTATGAATCACCTTTTTTTCAACAAGGTAACTCATCGCACGATAAATTGAACATTTTACTCTTAGCGAGTGTCTTAAATTGTAGAATTCTCCACTAAAGATTTTAAACCTTAGACGTCGATTTGTTTTTACTAATCTCATTTTCATATTATAATTAATAAATGTCGATGTATTTAAGAACATCAGTTTGTATCTTTTCTTTTTGTTGTCTTCTTTTTGTTACATTTAGAATAAAGTATTGTCGTATCTTACAAACGCATAGTTATATTTAAATTTGTAAGATTAAAAGTCTACTTTTTTGTTTATATTCTTTGAAAAGGTTATATTTTTTTACTTTCAAAACTTTTAGTCAATGCGCTTGCAATATAAAAAAATCGCTGTTTAAAAATTAGCTAATATTTGTATAATATAGCAAATATATGCCGCATGAATAATGTTTTTTATTTGTGCTCGCAGCTTTGGCATAAAATTCTATGTCTTTTTATTTTAAAGGGCACAATGAAGGACTGATTGAAAAGGCGTTTCGTTAATATTATTAATCTCTTTCAAAAGAAGGCACCTTTCTTAAGGTTATCCGTTATTTAGCAACTTTCATTAGCAACTTTCATTTGTTTTTTCCTATATTAGTTTTTATCTATGATTGAATATTTAAAAGGCATTAGCAAGAAGCGAAATCAATTTTCACTATCGACAAAACTTTCGCAAAATATCAGATACTTTATTTTCAATATACTTTTCCATCATTATACGCGACGAATATAATTAACGTTCGCTTTGTATCAAATAACTTTTTTCAAACTGTACAACAATAAATTATACATTTATGTAAATTTCACGTTTCTTTCTGAATATAATTTTTTTAGATTTCTCTACTTTTATTCACGTATCACTACCTATTTCGTCTTATTTCTGACTGTTTTCCATCTTCTTCATCTCAAAAACCGAGAAAAGAAAAGAAAGAACGTAAACATTCACAAGAGTTTATCTGAAGTAAAAACAGTGTTCAGCCTATGCCAATACTGCCTCGTAACGCTTTTGCGTAGTCCACCATAGGCAGAATCAACACTAAAGGCATGCTTACATACTTAGAACAAAATATAATCAACAATTCATAAAGAAATACTAAATAAAATCAATGTTTATCTTTCTCATTCACGATCCATCTTCTCGAAATATATAATAATCAAAATATAATTCATAAAAATATTGCGCGAGTCAAAAAAATAATAATAATAGTAAAATGAAATAAAAATCTGCACTTTCAGGTTGTTGCGCGTTGTGCAAAAGCCATTCATTTTTTACTTTTTCTGTTTGTTTTTCTTAAGACACTGAGCTTATGGCATTATGTGGTGTCCCCATTTGCGTTAGGACTTTATCCAACCACTGGAGAGGGCCGTGCAGATGAGTTTCTATCCAGCAGGGGGTCGAAGTTACATCTTGTCGATGATACTCGGCACCCCAACCCTTTACAAATGACATTCTGAAATAAAATTATTTAGGAGCTTAGTTTATAATGTATTTTTGCTAAGTCTAGAATATGAAAAAGAAAAACGTACCTAATAGTACACATTTTGGTGAGCTCATAAACAGCCTCGAAACCATGATTAACGCTCTGCGAGAGCAGTTGCGCAAACTCTTGATTGTTAAAAATTTTGAGCGAACATCCAGGTGGTATCTTACATACCGTGCTCGGATGAAAACCATGGTGATGATTGCAATTCCTCGATTGAACGAATATAGCCGAATCCGAGAGGCATTCAGCGTACACTTCACCACCGACGTAATACAGATGCACACCCTTACCAATATGCCTCCTCGTGTTCTCTATCGTCGAGTTACGATTGACATTGGATAGCTGACCAAGGCAAAAGCGATCGGAGTTATTGCTGGGATTGGTGAAACCATCGACGATCACCGAGTGCGATTGGCAGTGAAAAACTTCACCGACGCGACAGTTGAGCTCATAGTAGGCTATCGAGGCCCAGTAAGGAGGTTCCTGATAACAGACAGGAGCTACTTCGGGACTAGCCGATGTGTCCATGGCTGTCGATCCTGTGTTGGTATTAACCGTAGAGTCTGGTGGTGGTGAGGTCCCGTGCTGGGAACCGTCCTCGGGTGGTGAATAGGCCGGTGGCGGCGTCTCCGGCAGACCGTTTGAACCGTAAGGACTCGTAGGATTGGTCGACGCTGAGCCCGGACTAGGAACAGAGCCGACTGACGAGATCGGTGAGGTCGGATTCACTACTGTGCCTACTGCGAAAAATTGTGATTAAAAATATGTTGAAACATCGTCAACCGATTGCTCGTGGACATTTTGGTTTTTTTTAAATAGTTCATCGAAACCTACCTGCGTTTGTGGTTGAGGAGTTGAAGCCGGTGGATGAGTACGAGACATTGTGCGGCATAGTCGGCTCGGTGAGCTGCTGGAATGGCAAGAGCGAGTGCCCGGGTGCAAATTCGGAATGTCTCGGTACTAAAACTGGCGGTAACACGGGGCTTTCCACTCTTTTGTAGTGATAAGGATTGATGCAGACCTCTTTCTGTTTTGCCGAGAACGGATACTGACACAGTTCTAGAGGCTTGAGCTCATGGTGCGATTGGAGATCCGGCCATCGCCAAACCCTGCAGTAAATCACGTGTGGCAAGCCCTTGCGGTGAGATACTTGCAGCCTTCCGTCGAGACTCCTAGGGATCGTAACACATTTGCTCGGTGTACCTGGGCAACTCAGTGCCCGCTCCAACTCTTCAATCGCCCCTTTTCTCTTCTTCAACTTTTTTACTAGGGAGTCCACTGCCTTTTCCGCCCATTTCTCTTCTTCATCACCTTGCTTCCAACCGAGTAATTTTTTGACTGCCGGACTGGTGAAGGTGAAAAGGCTATTGAGGGATGACATAGGACCCGAACTGGATGATCCCTCTTCATCATCCATTTTGATTTTATCTAAGATTTTGTAATACAAACAAGTACTTTTGTTTGATAGTCTTTTCAGTTCCTTAACTACTTCTAGACACTAACAGTAAGTGAAAATATGATTTGGGTTAATAATGCATTTAATGAGTATAAATTATCTAAAAAGAGAAAGAAATAGAATTGATAAAAACGTGATTCCTCTTCATCTTTAAAAATACATTTAAATGTGTTTAAATATTTTTTACAAATTTCTTATATTGAATCATCACAATGAATTAATATAATAACCTAATCTGAGAACATATTTAATGAAACATGAATTAAATGAATCATACGTTTTTGCTGCTTGATTCCATAAGTTTTTATCACATCTTTAAAATTATAGCAGCTGCATTTCTTTCTCTAAAATATAAACGAATAAGACACTTACCTAAATTAAGCTACATTTATATGTTAACGATTTAACATTTTGATTTAATTCAGCTTCAGTTACAAAATTACAAAAATATTGAAAAAATGTATTGAAGTTGAAAGTTAATTATAAGGCTTCTAGTGTATGACTAACATACGCTTCATCGATGCTCATTCACTTCATTATCATCATCAGTAGCTCTGATTTACCTAAAAAATTGAATAATCAATAGAAACAAGAAATTTCAAACGTAAAATGACATAATCAGATGCAATGAAAGGGAAATAAGACTTAGCAATGAGAGAGAGGAAAATAAACAGATCGACTAATAGCTGAAGCAGAATTGAACATAAGTGAGCAAGTGAAATTATTCAATAGAGGTCCACTGTTACAAATTCATTCGGTATTTACAATATAACAAATAAAGCAGCACATGTTATGTGACAAAAAAGTGAAAAGTAAACAATTACCTTTGGTGCAATTTAAAAGCTACAATGGCAATGTTGACGCATGTGAGTTTGTATCAATCTACAGAATGAATGCATATTCATTACAACACTATTCAAACTCTAAAAACTGTAATATTGTACAGTGAAGTAATGAACAATATAGATGTGACAGCAAAAATACAAAGTAGTTAAAAAACAAAAAAAAATTTGCATTAACTTTGTACCCCCTCTCATTGAGTCTTTCTTTCATTCCCTCTCTCTCTCTTCTTCTTGCTCAAGCATGGAACCACCGAGAGAAGCGGAAAAACATTGGCGCGCTCGTTTATGCTCCTCGCATAATATATCCTCTCTTATACACAGACGGGCACTTACGTCGGGGCAGACGTAGCAGCAGGGAGATGCGAGAGCTTGCGTATTCAGTGACGTCGATGACGACGTCGCTCGTGCTTTACAGCGAGGCCCTGCGGACGGCGAGAGAGGAGCGTCTGCGTCGAGCAAGTGTGTATGTTTACCCTCTGCTGGCACTCTCTTGCTCCTATCCTCGCGGCGGTCTGCGCGGTTCGCACGGCGCGAAGAGTGCGAGGAAGCTCACGCGGTGCGAGCGCTCTAAGGTACCCGGAGGCTACGGACTCGGGACAAACGCGAGGGTAACGCTCAACGGCGACGATGCTGCTGCTGCTGGCTGCTGGCCGTTCGAAAAAAATGTACATAGGCGCTCTCCGCGCGCCCCTGTGTGCGGCTCATCGTACGTGTATGCGAGCGTACTTGCACGAGTGTTTGCCCTCTTTCTCTTGCTCACGCAGCTCTCTAGCGCGTATATAACACGGCCATTGGGGGAAAATGGCGGACGGTCTGTTTACGCCTTCGAGCAAAAACGTAAGCGCGAGGCCAAGATGTGCGACTGCGAGGGAGCGCGCGCTCGCGTGGGGTAAAAAGTCATCTCGCGTGGGGTAAAAAGTCATCTCGCGAGGCAGCCGAACGTCCGTGCGGCTTGCTATCCGCTCACAGACTCTCTCCGGAAGTCATTTGCGTGGGTTTTTTCTTTGCGTTCGGCAGGGAAAGTAGGCTGCACGATTGGTGAGCCTGAGTGCCAGCGAGATTCGAAATGCAAGAGTTCTAAAGAATTTTATTGATTCCTCTCCCAGGCAACTTCTTATGGCAATTGATCAATAAAAAATACAAAATTAGATTTCTATTCTTACAGTTTACCGTTCCACCTTACTAATGTAATTCGTGTATTTGATTGACGTTATAAAAGTTTAGCCAATTTCATTAGTTATAAACAAAAATCTATTATTTTGTTAAAAATTATAAAAAATAAAAAAAAGTTGGTTTTTAAAATAGCTAGCTTTTTAACAATTTTTAGGTCAACAAATTTACAGATAAAACATACACTTCATTTGCATAAATTTAAATATCGAAAGTTTTCCCATAATTTCTTGCCCTTTAATATTCATCTGAATCTGAAAATTAATATTATTATTACAAGCTAAACTACTCTTTAAATATTATACATATAAAACAATGCAAATTTTTTTAATCCTATTCATCACACCCTCGATCATACCCCTACACTATAAAATCATTTAGCGTAAAAACATAGTTCACTATCTATGTGTATGTCATGTAATATGGGTATTACACACAAGTATATGCAGTTTGGTTGAAACAATTTGGTCTGCAGCTAATATTACTAATTTTTAATTATATTATATTAAATATTTATATAAAAGTGTAAGTTGATTTCTTATGTGTGTAGATGACAAAAAGAAGCGGTGTCAAATAAAGAAAAGTCGATCGTCGGGTTGGTCGATATGAGAGCGCAGAATCGCCGCCGAGAAGCGATCGGCCATATTTATTATCGTATGCTGCCTCGTAATCGACGTTTTGTTCCAAACGCGGGAGGGTTGCACAATCTCTCGAGAGTGAAGCTCAGATAGATAAATATCGATATATTTCGCTTGGCCGCCTCTCGCGCCGAACAATCCCCAATCAAATATATATCGCATCGTGACGGTGATATCTCGTCTAAGTTCAAAAACTGTTTGCAGTACGCCCCGCGCAAAATTAAAACCGCATCGGTTTCACGAGTGTACTCCAAAAAGGATACTTGTGTTCACCAAGTCCTCGTAGCGGATAATCGAGGATGCCTGAATTCGAATACAATAGCTTCAGTTGAGGATCTTGTGGTGAGTTGAGTTGAGTAGGTGAAATAGTGATTTAAAATGAAATTTTAATCTAAATGAATGTATGTTTTTGATTGAAATATTTCACATTTTTAAATCACTATTTGGTAAGCTATTAATTTTATAAGATATTAATTATTGAATTGTTTGATATGCTGTTAAACTTAGGAGTAATATTTTTTTATTAGTAATAATAGTCTAATAGATGGGAAACATAGCCTCTAAATTTTAAACCTTGCCTGTAGTAAGTTCACTCAAGTTTACATTACAACAATTTTAAAAACTTTTAACTTAATTTTTAAAAACATAAGATTCGTGGATTTTATTTTATGTATTTGATTCCAATTTAATATGAAGTATAAATTAAATATAAAAGATCTGAATTAATCGATATAAGTTACTTGCAGATGGATGGAAAATTATTAGTTTGTAATAAAATTGAAGAAATTGACATGGACCAGGAAATTACAACTACAGAGTTGGAAACAGGTATTGAAATGGAACAAGATCAAGAAGAGGAGGAACTGGTTGATCGTAAAATAAATGGTTTCCAAACAGTATTCACCAAATTAATGGAAGAAAAACATTCCATTACTTATAGGAAGCTAGTGGTTCCTCAGTCTATGAGAAGCATATATTGGAAATTTTTTGGTTTTCCTGCAGATGATGATGGAGAAATTTTGACAAGAGTCAAAATAGTTTGCTTACTATGTAAAACACAAATTGCTTACAATAGAAATACAAGCAATTTAAGAATGCACTTACAAAATAAACATGTTCAAGAATTGCATGAACTTGAAGCCCTTAGTCCACCACGAAAACAAATAATTACTCCAGAGAGTAAAGAAAAAAGGGCACAAAAAAGAATGTTGAAGGCTGCAATGGCCAACAGTGCACAACATATTTATACAACAAATGCTGATGGCACAGTGGAAATTGGAACAGATATTCAATTTGTAACCGATGGTAATCTTTCTTTTCCTGATCAGTATACCGAAGATGATCTTAATGTAAATATTGCTAAACCTTTAAAGTTTGTGATAAAAGATAATGCTCTTGGGAATATATCTACAAATAGTAATCAAAATGTAGCTTTTTTATTAACGGATGAAGGTCAGCAACAGTCAAATTCTACTACTAAGTCAGTGTCTGAAGCTATTGTAGAATTTTTAATAATAGACCTACAATTGCCAGAAATTGTTCAAGAACAAGGATTTCAAAGACTTATTGCTACATTGAAATCACCATGTCAAATACCTAGTAAGAATTCATTAGAAGAGGAGATCATACCTAGAACATATGATACATTTAGAGAAACTATATTATCTAACATTTCATCCCTAACAACTGAAGTTAGTCTTGCCGTGGAAGAGTGGATGTCTAATTTTGGAGAAAATTTTTACACCTTTCTTATTTACTACCAGAATCCAGGTGAATCTGCTTTAGAATCAAAAATTTTATGTACTGTTCATGGCCCAGATGAGTGGGATGAGTCACAATGGGGAAATTCTGTAGATATAATACTAAATGACTGGTGTATTAAAATTGAAAAGATAACTGCTGTTATTGTATCAACAACTAAAATAGAATTAATAAATGCATTATCTAGCAGGGGCTTGTCTGTAGTTCCTTGCTTACTTCATTCTCTTCAAATTTGTGCACAGGCAGTTTTTGATAATGTACATGTTGCCAAAGTTCTATCCAGTTGTAGAGCAGTGATTGGAGCTATTTGCAGTCATCCTGATACTGCTACAGCACTAACAATGCAGGAACAACTTCTTGGGGTAAAAATACTTTTATAGGCCTAATTCTTTAACATAATTAATTACAAATAGATAAACATAAATATATATAGTACATGAAAAAATTGATGAGTATAATTCAAGAACTGTTTTTTTATTTTTTTATAGTTAGAAGAAAATGCTATGATCATGGATTGTCCATCCATGTGGACATCAACTTATTATATGCTCCAGCAAATGATTCCACGTCGAGAAATAATAAGTACTATACTAAATGGTATGGATGGTATTGAACGTAATGCCATGGATTTGACAGATGATCAGTGGCAAATTATCAATGATTTAATTGATGTATTGGAACCCTTTAAAGTTACTATTATGACGCTCAGTGAGGAAAAGATGCCTCTGATTTCATTATTAAAACCTTTGCTTTGGCAATTGGTCTCTGCACATCTTAAAATTAAGGAAGAAGATTCTAATACTGCACGTTCTTTCAAAGAATCTTTATCAGAAATGTTGTGTGAACGCTATGCAGATTCCAATGTAAATCTCCTGCTCCAAATTGCAACAACATTAGATCCTAGGTTGGAAGAACTAAATTTAATAGTTTTAAACACCTATGAATTAAAAAAAATATCAAAATTATAATAATTCATTTTACTGCAATTTTACATAGTTTTGTAATGATAAAATATTCGAGTTTTATTTTCACTTTTTTTAACATAAAGGATAACTTTTACAGATTTAAAGAAGTACCATATGCTACTGATGAAGACAAACAATTGATCGCGACACCTATAAAAAATATGCTTATAAGATTAATAGAGGACGTTGAAGATACAAATGAAATGAAATCAGAAGAATCACCTGCAAAGAAAGGTCGCATATCGGGTAAAAAGTTTTTGATTATTGAACTTTTATTAATTTACGAAATTTTAAAACTATTGCATAAATAATAAATACCTTTACTTAAATCTATCAGTTTTAGTTTAAATACAATATTTTTTTTTAAGTAAGCAAGTCTGTATCTGATGTCCTTAGGACGTCATAATTAGATATTCGTTCCTCGTATGTTGTTTCTGATACTTCTTGCGATTTTGGAATATCTAAGAGTAACGTTGTTCGACATTATGCAGAGGTGTACAAAATTAATTTACATAGTCTGCTTTTATTAGTTCATACATGTAAACTATAAAATTATATTTAATTTGATAAGATTAATGATTATACTTCCTAATCATAGCAGCTGTTATGTTTTTTGTCCATTAGGTATGGAGTTATTACTTGGTGGTTTACGAGGTACCAAACGCGAGATGTCCGTCCACGAAAAAGCCGATTTGGAACTCGCCCAATACCAGTCAGAGGCGACAGCACCTCTTGACAATTGTCCTCTCCAGTGGTGGGCCAAGGTCTCGGTCAAATGTCCGAACTTGGGAATCATTGCCAGTCGATATAATTGCGTTCCAGTTTGCTGTCCACCTCCCTCCCGTATTCCTGCTGAAATTCAGACTATCTATAATGCAAAACGCGCCGCTTTGCCGCCTCACCTAGTCGACAAGCTGTTATTTCTTCATGCCAATCACAATTTGGTTTGAGAGAACAATTTTCGTTTTAGAAAAATGGACAATTAGATTTTTTACTATACAAACAAATTCTTTAAAAATTGAATGTAAGTAAAGAATCATTTATATTTTCTAGCAATAATTTATCATATGTTTTACATTAATATCAAACGTTCATTTTGTTCAAAGACATTATAAAAGTTAGTCATTTCATACATAAATTAGTACAATATTTAATTTTTTGAAACAATGAATGTGTGAATTATTTAAGACAACATTTTAAATCTATGTTAAAAAGTGAATTATTGTACAGTTTACTTATTTCCTGAAGAATAATGTTTAATTAAAGTTAGCACTTCAATTGAGTGTGAGTTAACTGCGCGCAATTTTGTAAATATATGTATAATTGTTGGAATAATTGATTAGGATAATAAGCAACACGTTTTGGTAATTTTGTAAGAAAAGTTATGTAATTTCTTGAATGAATTGTATGTAAAATTTTATGAGTTAACTGAAATGTTATGATAAGATGTACATACTTATTTATTATTCTATGAATCGATAAATTGCTAAAAGCGGGATGTTTTTTGATATTTTGAAAATCAAAATATATGTGAATCCATATTAAAGCATTTAAGGAAATTTTTTACATAAACTCGTGTACATTTTACTCTGCAGCTTTTTAAAAAATTGTGTCATTCTAAACTAAAAAAAATTTAAGTTGAATTCTGATTTTATTGACTTATTTAGTTTTCTGTAAATCTTAATTATCAAATTGCCTGATTCATTGTAAATAAGCATATATAAAGTCTTCTCTATTTTGTATTAAATATAAATTAAAAAAAAAGCATATGAAAATGTTTGTTTTAACATTATCTAAAATTGTTAAATAAAATTAATACATATTTTTGTAAAACTAAATTTTCATTGTATTTAATAAGGTTGTTAATAAAAATCTGATAAAAATAGACCATGGCTTTCATAATACAACATTTATTTAATCAAAGATCCATTAGTTTTTATTTTTTATGTTAGATTAAATTGTTTTTGCATCCATTTTGAACCTTCATGAAATCTTGGATTACTGATATCTAATGATGCTCTTTTAGTTAAATAATAATATAGGATTGCAACTGTAATATTAAAATAAGATATACATATTTTATAAATATATATATATATATATATATATATAAAATAAACTTACCACTTCTGTGAACTGAATAAAGGCTATGGTAAGATTTTGACCAAGAATAATTAAGAGGTGATATCCAGTGATTTTTCATGTACATAGCATGTAAACTTATACTCAATGTAATATAAACAATACAAATGAATAATGTTACTCGGAATTGTTTATATAAAAGTTGTATTAAACCAGCCTGAAATATATAATTTTCAATTTCTCAAATAAGTAATACAAATTTATTTTAAACTTACTTGAAAAATATATGTAGAAAAAAAATTAACTAAAAGTATTGTTAAACTTATAATTAAACAAAAGTCTTGAATTCTGGAATTTAAAATAAAGTTAGTACATAAAATTCGCTAAACTTTTTTAATTTTAAACGGATTCTTTTTGTTATATTAAAGAAATAACAAACTAACACAAACAGAGTAAGCAAATCAGCTGGATGGCATCTAGCAAATGCTGCAAATGAATTAACCGAAATATCAAAAAATAAACAAAAATATTGGATTATTAATGTTATTAAATATCTGTTTGGTGTTAAAAAACTCATTGATATTTTTCATATAAAAAATTAACAAGTATTTTATTAATATCTTTAAGCTATAGCTTAAGCATCTTGCCTAGACTTGCCCATTCGAAGATTTACATGCAACGTTACCATAGCAACCAATTTATAATAATTCAAAAAATAATGTCTTTACAGTGGGCTAAAGAATTTAATATAAAATGTTTGGACAAAAAAAAGTTTTTCTTCTAACTCCAGAGTAAAATTTTTTTGTATTGTTTTGATTTGAAAGATTATGGGTTTATATATATTTCTGTAATATTTTTATGTTTAAAATACATTTATGGATGTTATATTCTAAAATAATATACATAATTAAATTTGTTCAAAAATATAACTAATTATCAATTTTTTTTAATATTTAAAAAATAATTATTTTAATTGTATATTTATTAAATATTATAAAATATTTGAAATCAACGAAATTCCAAATACTGATATATGATTGGTTATCATTTAGGCTTTGGATCGGTTTACATGAATTTCGACGCTACTTTAGTGTAAGCGGACAGCTGCAGTCTTACCTCTTACCGGGCTCCTTCTTTTTCACGCCAGCAAGATGAAGTAAGTTATAATGCGTATTGCCTTGGAAATCCGAAAATGCCGATTGCATCTGTGATTTTTAAGCAGATCCTTGTGTCTTACAAGTTTTTCGTAAACGCATTAATAATGTTATTATTAATATTTACAGGATCGGACTGTGTGCCTACAGTGGATATAAGATTTATCCTGGCCATGGCAAGACCATGGTTAAGGTGGACGGCAAGGTTATTATTAATTTCATTATTGCAATGTGGTAATTGTTAACAAAATGTTTGTTCATTTCTTATTTTAATTAATAGATTTTGATTACTTGATCGGTTATTAACATCAATGCAAGAAGTACATAACCTCAAAAATGCATCTGTTTTGTTTTAGAATTTCACATTTCTTAACTCAAAATGTGAATCTGCTCACCTAATGAAGCGAAACCCTAGAAAGGTGACATGGACTGTATTGTACAGGTAAATTTCATTTTTTAATTTATATGCCATGTGAATTTCTGTTTTAAACATTTCATTTAAATTACCTTATAGGCGCAAGCACAAGAAGGGTCAGGAGGAAGAACAGACAAAGAAGAGGACTCGCAGAGCACAAAAGTTCCAACGTGCTATTGTGGGAGCTACTTTGACTGATATCTTGGCCAAACGTAACATGAAACCAGAAATCAGGAAGGCTCAACGCGAACAGGCAATCAAGTAAGATTATCTTCTCAGTAGACAATACTTTTATTCCATTAAGATTTATCTTGATATTTTAGTAGGAATAGATTGTTATATGTAGTTACTTTTACATAAATTCTTTAATAAATTCTTTGTTTGAATTCACTTTAATCAAGATTTGAAGATAAAATATTATTTTAATTTTGATTTCATATGTTAGACATTCGTTCCTCAGATGTGATATTTCAAATTGCATAAGATTTCGAATGTCTTATAGTAAGTTAAGGGCTGCTTCACCCAGAATTGCTCAGAATGATTACATTGTCTGGCTTTGCGGGTCCTTACAATGAAATTTATAAAATTATATTTTAAAATAAATAAAATTATGGTTAAAAATTAATATGCAATGTATTTTCAGAGCTGCCAAGGAACAGAAGAGGGCTCAAAAGGCTGTTAAGAAAGCAGCAGCACCACCAAAAGCAAAACCTGTACATAAACAAAAAGCAACGAAAGTACAGCAAAAGGCTGCACCTAGAGTTGGTGGCAAACGATAAATTTATTCTTATAAAGGTTGAAAAAAATAAAGTGGTTAAACACTAAATAATTTGTTTATTCAAATCATAAATATAAAGCTTTGATAAACCTTTACATCCTAAAATCACCCAACAAATATTTTTCAATTATATACAAATTTCTTGATCACAGCTCACTTATTTTGGTTCATTTCTTTTTTGAGTATCGACAGTTTAGTGAGAGCTGTATCCCTCCATGCTCTTCTTTCCTGTAGGTTGTCAATAGGGCAAATATTATTTAACTGATTACTAATTTTTTCTGCCATTTCACCTTCAAATCTTGGAGTTGCACCAAAAGTCATACTTGTATTGTATATGCTATTGCAATAGCTTTCACAATATTTCTTCATACCTAGTCATTTAAAATAAGGAATGATTTAGAAATTTATTAGAATTAAAAAAAAACAAATTTTAAAATTACCTTCTGCATTAAGGTGAGCAGTTTCAAATGGCCCAAGGAATGCATAACGCATTCCAAGGCCTTCACTCATTACAATATCGATGTCTTTTACGTCCAAAACATTATCCGCAACTAATCGCCAAGCCTCGTTTAAAATTGCATACCTGAAATGTAGTTATTAATAATTGATCAAGGGAGTATTATTTAATTCAAGCTACATATTTGTTTAAATGACTAAAAATTTTAATATAAATTCACGAGACTAATTTAAAAGATTAATTTAAAATTTTTCAGAAACTGTAAAGTGAAAATATAAACGCATGTTTATTAAAATTATAAGTAATCGTTAAATATAAAAATATGAAGTAAATTAATTTACAAAAGTTACGAGTATTTTCGATAATACCTATTACAACAAAAAAATATGTGACTTTAAAATAATAAAAATTTATACTTTGACATAAACTTATTGTATAAAAGCGACCAATATTTAATAATAAATATATTACTGTATCCTGTTAAGAGCGAAGCCATCAATTTCTCGATTAAGTACTACAGGAGCTTGACCGATTTCTGACATAATTTCTTTAGTTTTTGAAGGAATATCCTTGTGTGTCCACGGAGCTGGAACGATTTCAACTAGTGGTACATAATACGGTGGGTTCACCTACATAATTAATAGAAATCGTAAAATTAAAATAGTAACAAAGAAATAATATTGACAATTTTTTGTAAAAGAAACGTAATTATTGAATGAATTCCACGCGTATTTCAAGTAAATTATTACCATTTTAAATGTCTTTATGTTAGAAAGGGCAAACACTAATTGAAGAAACAGAAACTTGAGTAATTATTTATAAATTACTGCATAATAGTCTTAATAGTTTAATGAAATCTGTGAGTAAAACAAGACATGGCAATCGACTAATTATTTGGTCGTGTGCGTATATATAAATTAGAATTATTTACAACTGCAAATCAATTTAATACTGGGTTTTTGTTAGTGTTGCATAGCCTTGAAATTTTATTCATACCTACAGCAAGACGGTTCAATTTTCAATTCAAACAACTTGGTTCATAGTTCCATAAACTTCACTATAACAATGCTACGGTATAATTATCATTTACTATACTCTTATTTTCTTAAAACTATTAAAATTATAACATTTTTTTACTCATTTTATTTTTAAATAAAAAATTAATAATTATTTTATATGATATGATTTTTTAATTATGAAGATACAATTTATATAAAACAAATAGTAGGTATTATAAGTCTTGAACTAGTTTAGTAAGATAAAATCAAATTAAAATGAATTATATTTGTATAATTTCCTAGTAACTACTATCAGTAGCATAATTATATTTTATATCTCATTATCAAATTAGTAAAATGAAAAGTATCAGAGGCTTTTTCGGGGAAATAATAAACGTTCTCTAAGCATATAAACGTAAAAAACTAGTTAACGTTACATAAAATAATATAGTCCATTGTGTGAATATTTCGTTAGAACTTATGAATGTACAATTTTATAACTAAAACTGTCAGTGCAAAAAAGCTTTAAAATAAATCTTATAAGTATCGTACTTTTATATATGTATTACAAACATTTTAAATAAAAAATCGCAACTTTTTTTATTATTTAGATTAACATCACAATCTCTTTGATTTTAACTAGAATTATTGAGCTACGATTGTTGAATTATAATAGTATCGAGAACACTATAATAAATTTATTTTATAATAATTTGTGGAATTAACATCAAATGCATTACTTTTTTTTAATCGTATACTTAAATGTGCATACAAAAATACTAAAGCGCTAACATTTTTCATTCTTTTACATAGTGCATATTTATAATTGAATTTATATATTAATTGGATGAATCTTCTAATGTAATCATATTTAATACTGTGTACATATCTTATTGTAAATAGTAGTAAGGTATATAAAAATAAAAAATCAAACTTTTTTTCTATCTATCTTTTTCTTATCAAATACAGTATTCGATATATAGAACATATATATTATTTTTATGTATTATAAACTGATAATACGTCCTTCTAAGAAACTTATAATACAAGTGGATATAAATTAATTCGAAATATACTCTTATAATGCAGAAAAACAGACTAGTTTTATGTTTTATTTCGATCTGCTTTTAATTATGTATCTTACATTGTTAAATTAAGATAATTTGTAGATATTCGTTTAAAAGAGAACGAATACCTACAGAAAAATACAAATTTAGCGAAAAAATATATGATATATGTACACATAATTATAAAATATACTACAGTTATATATCATTTAAATAAATTATTATCAATTTTCAATATTTGGAATCTTGAAATTTACTAGATAGTAAATAATATTATTAAAAAAATGAATTAAAATTAAAATTCCAATGCATATACATCATGAATAATTGCTAGGCTTGAGCGTGCATGACTTCAGTTTCTTTTGTAAAACCAAGGCTAGCAATCTTCTTGGCAGTAGGAAATAAGTATTCTGTACACATGGGACAATCTAAAGATCAGTGTGAAGAAAAATACTTACAGGGTGGGAGACGATGACCTGCTCGCGATGCTTCATTTTTTCACTGAAGAGCGAAGGTTTGAAGGTCGAGGTGGATGAGGAGAGTATGCATTGGTCGTCTACCACCTTGTCCAGCTGTTCGAACAGCTTGATCTTAAGGTCGATGCGCTCGGGCACACACTCCTGGATCAGCTTCGCGCCTTTGGCCATGTCTGCGAGGCTATCCGTGCCTGCGCATAAAATTTACATGCGCATTATTTTTCTGCAGTGAATTTTGTACACCACATTTCCCATTTAGGAAGAGCAGGTCAGAAGTAGAGTTGTTTTATATTAGGCATACAACAAAATTCTCTTAATTTTAAATAGTGGAATGTCACTATATTATAGTAAATGTTCATTACCTTCTCTCGTCAAAAATAAAAAATTACTTTATAATGAATAGTCAGGGTATGGAATAGCCAAAGTGAGAGTGGCTAGGGATAGAGCACGGATTATGCACTAGCTAGCCAAGTGAAAGAGCATACAGCGATTTAATTTTTATCTCTGCGAGTAAACAATTGAAATTTATTTTAGGTAGTGTAATTTAGTTTTAATTTTATTTTTAATTTTTTTAATATATTTTAAAAATGATTGAATGGTGATTTGAGTCTGTAGGTTGTCATTTTAACAATATGCGACAAGAAAGCAGAATAATTCATAATAAATTTTTTTTATTGGAAAACTTTTAACCTTGCAATGAAAGATATTTACTGTATTCGGTTACATATCAAGCTTATACACAGTAAGACAGTCTCGAAGACAATCTTCTACTGCGTATGCAGCGAAAAAATTAATTACCGTGATTCTTTCACTATCTAAACTTTAGAAGATGCATCAACATTTCACTTTCTGACATAGTTCGGATTTTTTAAGGCTTATCTGTCATTGGCGGCTTATAAGGACTACTTGTAATTGTAATCTTTACTGATAATCATTTTTGTATGTGTATTTCCCGTGTGTTTGTAGCTCCGAGTTAAAAATACCTTTTCATCGTGGTGGGATTTTTTATCTCGCCGAGGGTGTGTACAATCGCATGCGTTCGTTCTTTGCGGGAGCCACTAATGATATATGCATATAACATCTGAATTTTATCTCCGGAACAATGACGATAAGAATTTATTAAATTCAGATTTATTGTAGTATTTGTCATGTAATAAATATTTAATTTTAGTCTTTTAGTTGCATATTGAATATTTTTCTCGATTATCGAAAAAAATAAAAAATGAAATGCATTTAATTAAGATTTTATTTATTCGCAAAAGGTCGTAAAAATGGAACAACGAATTCTTTTACGAATTTCTCAAATACTTATAAATAATCATGTCATATACCTGCCACGATTTAGCGTTTATAAACAGTTTTACAAATACTTATTTGCAATTATTGTCCTAGTTACTGCAGTAAAATGCATGAGCGGATTTGTTTCACAATTATTACACAAATTTAATGAAAAAATTTAAAGAAAGAAGCAATTTAGTCTACAATATAATATACGACGAATAATGATCTATAATATTTTATCAATACGCAAGCTCTAAGTGAAATCAGAGTCATTCAAGATATTACAACTCTGTGATTTCAAGCGAATCTTATTAATGAACGTTCTATGTAATATAATATAACTATGAATCTTGTAACGCGCATCTGAGTGACCGAACGACACATTAAGAAAAGTAAATAAATATAGAGTTCTCGCGTATTGACGCAAATTCTCGTACGATTCACGTCTGATTATACGCAAGAAATCTGCAAATGACCTTTGATCAAGTTGAACTGCTGGCTGGCGGTGAGCTTGCCACGGAGAAGACCCGAACTCTCGAGTCGCGTCAGCTGCTCGCGGATGTTTGCTAGGGCGCGTGTCACCTGTTCCTGGACAACATCATAGATGACCACCTGGTAACCGACCCCAGCAAACAACATCGCCCAACTGCTACCGATTAGGCCGCTGAAATATATCGGTTTCGTTTTTAAATAAAGTGCTCGCATGTTTTAACGATTTTGTGTTCTCGTCTATAAATACAAAAAATAGAATTGATAACAAACGATGATAACAAACTCGAGATATGTTTTGGTGAATTTATTTTGGTGAATTTAGTTTGGGAAAAAATTTCCTTGTTTAAATTCGAAACGTTGTGAATATGAAAATTCGAAAGGATTACATAGAGTTAAATAATAAAACTGTTAATATCAATAAAATTAATTATAAATAAACAACAAAATACAAAATATTTAAAATTTGATTGGAGTTTGTTTCGAGTTTTTGAAAACCGGTATATCCGGTATCAGTGATAGGGAATTTTACGGAATCAATACAAAGTAGTAATAAAATAGCATCTTTCGAATAAAGTTTAAGTTTGTCTAATTTTTTAATTCAACAATCGCAAGAAATAAGACCAACCTGCCCACGATTCCAATTTTCTCGTTCTTTTCCGCCATTGCTTGATGATTACACTAAAATACTAAAGCGAGAGTAACAGGGTGATAACGTAGCAGGCGTCTTGACAACAGCTGACTGGCCGCGGGTGCTTACTACGGCTATATGAGGCCGACGTGTGCGTCGAAGTGTGCGCAACTACAGTCCGGACTACGAAAAGTATATAAACTGCCGTAATCTTATACGAGAAGAGTTATATTATATATGCCGGTTGGATACCTACAGGCATTGCGGGTGCTTATAACCCCTACTCCGAGTGCGATACGTACTATTGCAATAACGGGATGAACTCGTCGGCAAAGCAGATATATATTGAGGGGGAGATAGCATGGCAATCGTGCACTTCGTTTTAGATCTCAGCACTAAGGTGCACGGATCATAGCTCCGTCGGTGTATAGCAACTTGGAAATATGAGGAAAATTTTACAAAACAAAGTACATTGTATAATCTGCACAAGCGCGCTATTAATGTTTAGCACTGATAGAACAAAAGAATGCATTCATTTAAGACAGCAATTATGATATTTTATGTAATTAGCTTATATATTTATTATACGGCAGCTTTTCAACTTGAAAAGATCAGATGAAAATCAACATTTTTTAAATGTATATTCTACAAAAATACTTTTAGAACGGTTTTAATTATTGGTTCTTAATATATATAATTATAATATAATGTGCAGGTATTAGTAATATTTTTTCAAAACCGAAACTAAAAATTTGTTCCAGAATTATAATTGGTTAAATAAAATTTCGAAATAAACATTTTACTAATGCATATTATAGACGTAATACACGATATCGAGTATAGTATAGATCAGTGTATAGAGAATCTACATACATACCGTCTACGCTATGACCGAGACTATGGCATTATATTTATTTCAATGTATCTTGCATACAAGGAAAACGTTATTCATCGTGAGCACATGTTTATATTATAAAATTTTTTTTTATTTATATTTTCTAAAGCGTGTATTACATTGATTATTTCATCAAACACACGATATACTTATAAACGATACACGATAAACAAATATAACTGCTAAAGTTAGTTTCAATACTGAAATTACTGCAATACGGATTAGTCAGTATCATTTGTGCTATAACTCAAGCTATAATCAGTTCAGTCAGCTCTGTATTGGTTAGTTTATATCATTGTCTCAATTATAATTACATTGTTGTGAGGATCATTTTGAAATTACTAACTTCCATTAAATAGTTTCATGGGTCGTTAATTTTTCATTACGTTCATTAAAAGAGGCTATAATAGACATAAATATAATCTGTTATAAATAAAAGAATGCATCAATTTTACAATACTACGATTTCGTTATCTCAAATTGACATTGAAAAAATTTGTTCTATAAATTGTAAGATAAAAATTTTAACATTGCTTTTGATTCTTTAAAAAATAGTATTTCTTAAATTCTAATTAATCGTTCAGTAAGCCTTTAAAAAAAATTTTAAAGTGTTTTTATTCGGTCTATCTCAAAAATTCATGAAATCCGAAACACTGATAAAGAATATTTATTCTGTACCAGCTGTAAATAAACAAAACAGTTTAAATTTTATAAATTTAAATGTTGATTAATGTTTCTTGCTTCGTCTAATTATATGATGAAAAGATTATAAGGAATGCAAAAGAATTACGTATTCTATAATTTTTAACTAAACATTAACCCATATATCACTTATTAAATTATTTTCTTCATTGACGGATAAGTACATTTAGTACAATACAGTTTATTATAAAAAGATTATATATAACTTATCAAATTTCAAACTTGAGTCGGATTACTTAATCTCTGGAGTTTCCCTACTTAGATGATAAACAACATCCGAGACAATATCTCTATCGCATATAAAGTGTACTATTCGAGTTGCATACACATGAAGCATGTTCGAAGACTTGCGGTATGCAACTTGTAAATCTGGTTTTTATATGCGGAAATTGTGAGGTATCATTTTAAACTGCAGTGCATAAGAAAATGAATCATACTCGGAAAACATTAGTTATACGCAGAAATAATGATTAAAAAAATGAATGTAAAAACTAAGAAATGGAGGAAAATAGAAAAAGAAAAGATGAAATGTATTTTTTCTAATCCATGAGGGTCTTCAAACATTGGAAAACTAAAAGTATGATTATCAGAAAAAAATATATATGATTCGAAAAAATTTCATTTGGTTTTACTTGGTTTTACTAATGTAATGGCTTTGTGTGATTGGTTGATTCTTGTAATACAGCTGTGATCTGATGATCGTTTGAAGAGTGGAGGCACTGCGCGACGGCTGGCCGGCGGTCGCTACTTCGCTGGAAAATTATGAACAATATAATTCTATCTCTCTTTACTCTTCGTAACTGCAGTGCAGGCATCTGCAAACGCGGGGAATAACCCATGCTCTTCTTATCAAGGTTATGACTGGAATGTGCGAGTCGCTATAGCTGTTATTTTCTCGTTTCTGCAAGAAAATCAAAGTGACATCAGTTGGTGAACGGTGAGTAAAGCGTTCACATCGCGAGATCTTTCTATCAACTACGTTACTCCTTTATTATTTCTTTGTTTTTAAATTGATTGTTCTATTCAGTGTGTTTGTGTTTTGATACATTAGTTAGTTGATATGACAGACATGTATCAATATACTCCTCCTTATTATGCAAATGATTCACAAAATTTGCAAAATGTTTTTGCAGCATCCAATATAGAACAAAATTGTTTTACTTATGATTATGGTAACCTATTTTTAAATAAGTATTTATTACAAAATTTATATCTGATTTTTTTTAACTTTACTGTTTTATCAACTTATTTGATTTCACAAATTTTTAATTTCTTTTGAATAATTTATTGTTAATAAATTATAAATCTTTTTAATTTTTAGATCAACAAGCAATGAGTACTGCTGGATCGTATAGTCCCTCCTCTATGGAGTCACCATACATGGATACACATGATAGCTTTAGTACAGTACAGGTTTTGGATATGATTCATAATCCATTAGATTCTCATTCAACAATTAATTTATGTTAGTATTAATTTGTTGAATTTTATTGAAAAATTTGTATTTGTATGGAGTTATGAAATTGTTATAATTTATAATTGTATTTTAGGTGAAAGAACAGAAATTAAGATTATAGTTCAGCCTGTAGATAAATTTAGATTTAGATACAAATCAGAAATGATGGGGACACATGGTAGTCTTCTTGGAGAAAGAGATGAACCTATCCATAAAAAAGAAGTTCCTACTGTTCAGGTATTTTTAATGTTTAATTCTTTTTGTTATTTGGGATAACAAACAATGGATTTATTATTATTTTTTATCAGAAAAAGATGTATTAAAAATTATCAATGAAAGAAATGATAGCAATAATGTTAATGATATGTTTTAGTTAATTAATTGTCCTGTAAAAAATGCTGTTATAAGATGCACACTAGTGACTGCTGATGAGGATAGAAGATTTCCTCATGCTCATCATTTAATTAGAAAAGATGGAAATTCAGATAAGGATGATCCACATGATATTGAAGTTACTGAAGATACTAAATTTGTTGCATCGTAAGTACTAAATAAAACTTTTTGAGAGGTAAATAATAAACTCGTACATTTTTTTATCATTAATAAATAGGTTTTGTAATATGGGAATAATACATACTGCCAAAAAAAATATTAAAGAAGAAATTCTAAGAAAACGTCGGATAGAACTAATTGAGGAAAAAAAAAGGATTGATTTTAACAACTATAACATTACAACTCGAGAAGACTTAGAGGTTTATTAACAATTTAAATAATTATAACCATTAATTTGTATTGCTGTAAATTATAAAATATAAAATTTTAGATGCAAATGGAAGCTGAGAAAGCCCAGAAATGGATGAACTTAAATAGTGTTGCTTTGTGTTTTCAAGGATTTTGTTATGGAGAAAATAATGTTTTACATCCATTAACAGAGAAAATATATAGTCGTCCAATCAATAATCTTAGTATGTTGATTTATCATACTAGAATATTCTATTTATTTAGTTTTGGACACTTTATAATCTATTCTAATATTTAATGAAATGTATTTACAGAAAGTGCATTGACTGGAGAACTTAAGATTTGCCGGATTGATAAATGTGTAAGCTCTTGTGAAGGAAATGAGGAAGTGTGGCTTTTAGTTGAAAAAGTAGGAAAAAGTAAGTTTATGTTACAACACAAATTTCTCATATTTGGTATTATTTATAAAAATTTTTTAAAGAAAAATATTTTTTCAGAGAATATTAAAATAAAATTTTATGAAGTTGATGATTGTGACAATGTAATTTGGGATGCAGATGGACGATTTTCAGAACTTGATGTACATCATCAATATGCTATTGTTTTTAAGTGAGTTCTAAAAATGTTCTAAAACTTTTTCATTTGAAGAGTATGTGTATTATATATATAATGAAAAAAAAATTGGTTAACCTCTATATGTATAATTTTTAATTAAAAATGTTGTTTTGTTTTTCATTTATGGTAGAACTCCTCCTTACAAAGATATCACAATTACAAAACCAGTAGAAGTTTATCTTAAATTAGAAAGACCATCAGATGGAGAAGTTTCCAACTGTATAACATTTAAATACAATCCATCAAATAAAATTTTAAGTATGTATCGTATATCCTTATGTAAATATTTTTATATAAACAGTTTCTATCAATGTTTTACAAAAATTTATTCAATATTATCTTAAAATTAACAGATAGAAAACGACCGCGTATATCGTCATCTGCCTGTGGCAGCTTAGAATTTACTAGAAATCATGAACCAAATCCTCAACTAAAGGATTGCGTTTATATGTCACAAACGTATGTTAACTTAACAGAGGATATTTCTAACATTTCTGGCGAATTGAAAAAATTATTAAATGATAACACAGAAAATAATTCTGAAGATTTAAAGAAATTTATCAATGATTCCGATCTAGAAAGTAAGTTTTGGAATTTGATAATATTTTAACATATAACTTGACATTTTATTGTAACATATGTGTAATAATTTTCAGAATATTTAAATTTGATGGAGTCACAATCAGTGATTCCCTTATTAGATGATGGTTTAACCACTGATGGAGGAAGCTCAACAGAATTTAAAAATAACTCAGAAGTACGTTTATTATATTGTATGGATGTCAGACATGCCAAAAGATTAAAATTTATTTTAGATGTCAGCAATTCTGTAGAATTAAGTGTGATTTTTGCCATATATAAAGCAATCAATTAAAATATTTTCCATTCGAACACTACATATTTTCACGCAATTATTGAGAATAGTTAAAAATAAAAAATAATTTAAGTTTAAGGCATAGAACGATTAGATTCTTATTGGAATTGCTACTATTTATAAAAGAAAGTATATAATAAGATTTTAATATATTTTTTAGGATTTTGCAAAAGATATACTTCGTAAAGCAATAAAGATTTTATTAGAAACTGAAATGACGAATAGTTCGAAATTAGCCACAATTACAAATGTACGAAATCTATTGATGGAATCAACGAATTATGGAGACACTCCGCTACATTTTTCTCTGCGACATGAACAATACGAAATTTCAAAATATTTACTTACAATTTTAAGTATTGATTCTTCATTCACGAAAGTTGTCAATATGCAAAACAGTAGTGGAAAGGTGAAATTAAGAAGACAGATTATTAGCTAAAAATATAATAAGTAATCAAAAAGTTTAATCAATTAAAAACCGACTTATTTTTATTTTTAGACTCCTCTGCATCTTGCTGTTTTGCTTAATAAACCAGAAATCGTAAGAGCTCTTCTAAAAATTGGAGCAGATCCAAATTTATGTGATGAAGAAGATTCATCTTCTTTACATAGTGCAGTAATAGGTAAATAGTCGATAGTGCATTAAACTTAGAGGCGAGACTATAAATAAACCGCAATTGTTAATTTTTTCTTATCAACAGTTGATGCATGTGACTGTCTTGATGAGCTTCTAAATTCGAATACCAAATTGAATCTAGAGGCGCACATAGAATCTGGATGGGCACCAATACATCTTGCAGTTAAAGTTGGTTCACTGCATGCTGTTAAGTCTTTAATTGCAGCAGGAGTTGACGTTAATTCCACTGATATGTCATATGGAAGGACAGCTTTACACATAGCTGTGGATAATAATCATTTGCATATCGTCAATTATCTTCTTGCGAGAGTGAGTTTATAAATTTTATTTTTTAAATCAAATAATAAATAATAAAAGAATAATTAAATTTTGTTTTGAAATATAACAATTTACGCATGAAATTTTTTTCTTTTAAATTTCAGACAAAGATTGATGTTAATAAGAAAAATTTTGGAGGAAATACAGCTCTACATGGTGCTGTTGTAAAGGGTGGAAAGTGTGCAGAAGAACTCATAAAAATTTTAAAAAAATATGGAGCTGATCCACATATACGAAATCATAATTTTGGAACTCAAGAAGAAGATACTACTATTGTAATATGTCAAATTTCACTTGCAAAATTATATATTAATATTATTTTGTGCCATTAAATACAAATATATTTATTTTACAGCCACCACCAGTATCATCAATAATAAGTGATTTTCTTCAAATTTCAAATCAACCAACTATAAAAAGCGAATCTAGTGATTCTGATGATGAAGATCAGAAAAACGGTGATTCCTCTTTAGATCTTGTAAGAAGTGATTTCAAGGTAATGTATATACAATACAATAATATATAATACATATTTATTGTATTATTTATATAATACAATCCAATAGATCACTCAGAAAAATAAAAAATAATGATAATTAATAGTTGATGCAGTTACTAAATGAAAAGCCAAAAGAACCTATTGAAGAGGAGCTAGATCTTAAAGAAGAATCTGAAGAGGACATTACCTTTCAAGACAAAAATTTAATGATGGAAGCTCGAGTGAATTTGGAAATAAATCCCGAGCTGTTAACTTTTAAAAATAATGCTAAGACTTCGATGACGCCTCCTGTTAAGCCTTTGAAACTTCCTCCATCACAATTTCCACATCAAAACGATGAGAAACTTACAGATGAGCATCTTGAACGTATCAATCCTATATTAGATAGAACTGGTGGCTGGGAAAGACTAGCTAACCATACAAATCATGGATCGTTGGTTAGACTCTATAGGAAGGTTACAAGCCCATCAACAGCTTTATTTGTAAAAATTCGAGTAAGCTATATTTATTATTGTTCTTTTATTTTAGCATATAAAAATGATTAAAAAGTACAACAATGATCTCAATATATTGTAGAATTCAAAATGTTATTGAGAAATATGACGATCTATTATTTTCTTTGTAGTTGCAGCAACCTGATATTACTGTAAGACAAGTGAAAAAACTATTGATTGAAGTGAAAGCGTTTGAAGCAGCATCTGCTTTAGAGAAAAATTATATTTAAAAGCATATAAATAGATTTATGAAACAATAAATGACATTTGAAAAATTAAAAAAGGTGAATTTAAATTAAACGATGATGATAGTTATATGATAAAAAATGTATTCTTAAATGATTCGTAAATGCTGCTCTAAGTTAATTAAAATTAATAAATAACGATATTTAAGCAAGGATTAATTGATATTTACATAATAATTTTAAACGCTAAAGTTTCATAAAAATAGTTCTGAATATTTTCTCCCCTTTATATGTCCAACAAAACCAGCATATGTACTATAATAATAATAATACAATCAAGTTCACGTTTTTCAAGTGTCATTAGGATGTTGTTCGAGTGGTAGAATTTAATCAGAGTGTATATATTTAAAATAATGTGTAATTTATATTTTTAATAACAAAAATAAAGTTTATAAATTTAAAGTCTTATATATTGGAAAATGTATAGTTAATTTAATTTATATTTATTTTATATTTTTATCCACAATTTTTTAATCATGATAAACTTGGTGGAATGGACAGAAAAACGACATTGGCGTTAAATAAATGTTTGTTTAATTTCAAGATTTTGCATTATGATGGAGAAAATATTGTTACAAGCCTTGCATATGTTGGATTGTCAGAGTAAAAATTACTGGTACTTTTGAATACATAGGTACAGAGCCACTGTAACCACTGTTGTACTGTAACGTCTATTTATTTATATTAGTTGTTAGTTTCTCAAAATGAAAAGCTATAACTATGCAATAATCATAAGAAAAGTAAAGTACACGCGAATGTAAAATAGTAATTATTGTAGTAATTAGCTCTAGTGAATTTTATAAAATAATATAAGTAATATTTAACACAATATTTGAAAGGCATACAATTGATTCAACGTTTTCTTCATTTATTGCAAAACAGCATTTCATTACTTAAACACATTTATTAGTTTTTTAGATTTAACAGTATAATAATGATCTACACAATAAACGATATTACATTCTTAGAATCAAAAATCAAATTTATCTTAAAAATTAAATTTATTGATAAAATGTGTTAAAGTCAAATATTAATGTAATTGTTTTTAATAATTTAAATATATGCATACAAACTTAAATTACATTTTAGAAATGTACAGTTGGAAACATGTATGTTATACAACAATAGTCTAGAATACACAATCTTATATTAATGTATCATAGGTAGCAAAAATAATTCAAAGAATTGTGGACTGAATGGCCCTTCTAGATATTGACAGTTTATTAAATAAATTAAGTATAAGAGGAGACAATAATTAAAATAAAAGAAAGTATAAGCAATTAAAATATTTTTAATTATGAAAAACATTCCTAATTTTTAACAAACCATTTGATAATTTTGTATAAAATGGAAAATTATTTTTAAAAATAAAAATTTTTTATTAATCTATTTATTACATATTAAATAAGTTAAACATGCAAAATAAACAAAATATTGGAGCTTATTAATTTTTAAAAATAGTTATACTAGTTTAAGATCTCTTTATGTAATCGATCAAGTATTTTTAATACACTTGATCTTATCCACAACAATTCATTGCAAAATAATCGCAAATGAACTGGAAGCCATATTTGCACATTTATTATTTGTAGATTTTTTTGTGATTCACAGATAACAAATACTTGTTTTAGCTTACGAAATATTTTGTTCATCAACCATTTCTATTTCTATATCTTTTAACATTAACTTGATCAGTTTTATTTCTTCTTTCAATTTCATAACTATATATATTCATTCATACTTATACATTATTTGCAAAGCTATATGTACACAAATTAACTATTCGGTACTAAATATGAATACATAAAAATTTACAACTACACAAATCGTAGTATTTTAAATTTTTCAACTTGAAGTTTTTTTAAACGGTTTAATTATAAAAAAAGATTTCATGTGTAATGAATTGCCATATTTTGTAAATTATCCTGACTGAAAAAATGTATTACAAATAACAAATATACCTATTAAAAGTAATGACAAAAATGAAATAAATTCTTTCAATTACAATTCTTTTCTAAAGTAGTTAAAGTAATTCCTTATAGTTAACTAACTTAGGATTTATTAACTCAGAAATTTTTCATTCACTGTAATTATCACGTCAAACAATAATTGTATTTCAAATCCTATACCCAAATTTTCTATGTATTAATCCAAAAAACGCATAGGTTTAGTATTCAAACATTGTATTTAAACTAAATTTTTTTTCAAAATATTTAACTTATCTTGTAAATTCAAGCTTGCTTTTTCTTTTCATTGTACAAACAACCATACACAAACATTAAAAATTTAGTTTGTTTTTTTATCTTCTTTGGAACTAGTTGAGCTTTCAATAGCTTGTCGCTTAGTTTCTTCGTCTCTAATTGCTTCCATTTCTCCACTGAATCCAAATTCATTTACTCTTGATAGATCGGTTTTATAAATCCAACGTTGATACAAGAAAATAAAGAAGATGATATCGTCTCGGAAGCAGCCTATCCGGTACAGTGTTGGCATCTTAATTACAAATGCAAAAATATCGTCTATAAAGGTGTTTAAGAATTTGTAAGACATCATGCGCCAGGGCAAATGGGCAACACTCTTCAGCTTGTAGTTAATGAAGAGTTGAGGTGTCATCATAATGAAACCAAAAGTCAACAGGAAGCCATAAAGCATATGAAGTACCCAAGAATACCAACCCTTGTGCTCCAAGTAAAATAGAGAATATATAGCATATCCTCCAAGTAGTGGGTATAGCGCCCACGATAGATATTGAAAAGCAAGTCTGTCATACTCTTTTGTTGAGGACTCAACATAAGAGCCCTTGTCTTGGAAGCTGAGACGTGGAAAAATACCCAGAATTTTTGAAGTATGGTCTATCTTAATATCCAGGACTTTGTTAATCTTCCAAATTTCAATTGCTAAACCTATTGCGCAACTTATACAAACTAGAGTGTTAGTCTCGTTATCAAAAACATAAAGCAGAACAACAAGAGATTGAAAAACATTGAAAATAACTGTACGGACTGAGAGACCCTCCAAGGATTTCCGATTTTTCCAGAATTGAATATCTGTAACAAAATCAAGGCATATATGAACATAATAGATACTTATAAAAGCATTAATAATTAGTAACTTTATACTAACCATTTTTAAATGCCAAAAATTCAAATATACTATGTAATATGGAAACACTAATGGTCATTCCTAGTAAATAAGGATTAGTTTCTAATAACGTTTCTTTGAATACATCTTGATCTTCATCAGAATCTACTGCATTATTACCTAATAAAATGTAATTTAATAAATATCCATTTTTCATAAATTAAACGATAAAAACAGATAAATGGTTTATGTATATATATACAATTCTATGTTTATTAATATACCTAGAAAAGATGATGTCCACTTATTTCGCATTGACTGAGCTGCATATATTTGCCATTTAAATAAAGATAGAGGTTTAAAAACTAACTCTAATTTTAATTCTTTTACAGTGTCATTTAATATCTGATAATCTCTATGCATATTCCAAAAATCATTGGTAAAAATCACAGGTTTATAAAACTTTCCATTGTGTGAGAACTCAATATCTATAAAATAAAACTCAAGTTATTAAGTTCACTAAAAACCAAATATTGTATATTTACATTCATCCAAAGGTGCAGGTATTTGTCCTTTAACCCAATTAGTTTGATCTGTTACCAAATTTATAGTCAAATTAGGATGCCAATGGGAAACAATTTCTTCATTCATTATTTCAGCTTTCTTTTATTTGAATAAATAAATTTTTTATTATATTTATTTCAATGCAAATGATGATATTATAAAAGTCATTAGATTATATTTATTACCTTAATTTCTTCTTCAGAAGCTGATGTTTCTCGGGTTAGTAGATTATGTGTTTTCTTATATTTAATTTTTTTAAATTTATTAACCATTGACCTGGTGTAAGACATCATTTCTCCAGCAAACAATACATTACCAGCTTTAGGATCAGGGGATTTGCCATTCTTTGTCATGTACACATGAAGATATATTGATCCATTATTAAGCAAACTTGTTGGTGGCACAAAGGTATGACTAAAAACTCTACTTCCATCCCCATACATTCCACTGTACCAATCACCATAAATTAAACCATGTTCAGACCACACTTTTGTTTTTGGATCATCAAAGTCATTAAAATGTTTGGATGTAGATAAGTAAATGTGCAAGTCAAATGGTGTGCCATTAGGGAACATATTAAGAGAACTAGTAGCAGCAACACCTGTACCTCCAACACTAGTCTGTGTATTTTGAGGAGCACTCCGAAATAAGGAACTGATGAAATAAATGATTAAAGCCCTTACTATTAAAGACTTAACTACTGTAAAGAATGATTGACCATAATCCTGCCCAGGTGCTTGTCTTGGTTGAGCTTGATTAGTAACCTACAATTAATGTAACAATAAATTAGCCGATTAATAATTCTAATTTAAAAATGCATTTCAAGAAATAATATGAATCACAATAATGTATTTAAAATTTTTTCTTACTTTAAAATAATTTATTTAATTTACTTAACTAAATGTTTTTAATAAATAAAATGATATTGATAAAAACATAATGCTCCTCTTTTGAATATTAATTAAATATCTTACAAAAAGTTATTCTACTTTATTAGAAAGTTTATGAAACAATTTTTGCATACTATTCTCTAAATAATTTCTAACCTATAAAAATCCCTGCTAAACAAGGTAAAAGTTTCTTTAAAAATAGTATCTTACAGCTTGTTGTTCCCCATCATTTCTGGATGCAACAGGGACGAGTTCACCGTTGCCATCCTCGTGACCATCTAATTCCTCGGTTTGGTTCATCGAAGACTCCTGGGAATCGTCGTGTCCGACAGCACTATCTTCTTCGCTTCCCGTCATGTTATCTTTTCTAAACAGCGAGATGAGAGCTGTCGACGAAGATTCTCGAAGAAGATCCGTTCACTCGTCAATCAAGGTAACTTCGTCTGAAATAGAAAATCTTATGCTAAGTCCAATGAGTTCCTCTTCGTTTTGACCATCAATTTTGACGTCGACGGGGGGAATTTCTTGAGGTTGCCTTGGTTGTACTCAGTTGTACTTAGCTTACCAGAGATCACACTGAAATGTATACCTATACGTGTCCGAGTCACAAGCTATACGTAATCACCAATTCACAATTCATGAACAGAACAGACGACATTGCCGGATGTGATCGAGCTTTGCACCGCGTCTTGTGACAGCGTGACAGCCTCTTTGAGTTCTTATTGGCTGCACCTACATTCTATATGGTTACCTCATGCTCAAACGGATGCAAATTATATATGCATAGAAACCGAGTATATATGAGTATGCAGAATATAGATTTAAAAGTCTAGATTTTTTATGTTTTTTTATGTAGTGGCAACGACTAATGCCTTTATTAAACCAACTCAATAGAATATTAACAGCCAGAATATTAATGTCATATACTCGTTCTTCAAATAATTATTAAGAATAAAGTAGGACTTAAAATTTTAAGAAATAAATGTTAGAATGCATAACCATAAAATATTTTTGTATGAATTTTATTAAAATGTATAGTTTTTAAAAGTATATTAATGTCAATAGTAACATAATAATAATATTTGATAAAATATTAAAGAACAACAATAATATAAATTAAATACTAACTTTTAAATACTTAATTAAAGAGTATGAATAATACATGGACTGAAAAAAATTTTCGCACAAAAATATTACATTTAATATAATCACTATTTATAATATTGAATAATAAATGTTCTTAATACTTAAAAAATGTTATTATAAATTGTTTTTTAATTGTCATTTAATCATCATTGTTAATACTCTCTATGGCTCAATGTCATCATTGAGCATAAACTAATTTACCTGAGTTTGCCTCTGGTTTACCTATGGTATATCCAGGTATATCATCTCAATTGATCTCAATCTACAGTAATGCATAGTGCTTGAGATCGTGCTACAATGTAGGCCTTGCATACGGTCACAATCAGGATTTCATGTGCGCGCGCATTCAGAATAATATGTGAAATGTATTATGACGATGTCATATGATGTCTATGCGAATTGTAGCCACGCCTTTCGTTATTTACATTTGATTTGAAAAGCGGCAGTAATCAAATCGAAGAATTGGATTAATGAAACAAGCATAATGGAACAAGTATGTACAATTTAAAAGTTGCATGCATGTGACAATAGTATATATAGTTAGGGAAGATTAAGATAAAAATGTATATTTAACCAGATAAATAAATTTTACTATAAATATGCTATGAAATTGAATTAGTATTGAATTAAACATGACACGATTACTTTGCGAATATCTTAAAATTGAAGAGATCATTTGTAATTTTTTTATTAAAATAAGTAAAACGAATGTTGCTTGACATAACCTATTTTTTTAGATTTAACATCATGAATTTACCAAGTTTTATGTATAATAAGATTTTTTTATTGCTTGTCGTATGGAGACTTAGTTCAGTCTTCATAGTTCAGACTTCTCATGTGCCTGATGAATATTGGCAATCATTAGAAGTTGCACACAAACTATCTTTTGATTATGGATACTTGACTTGGGAATGGCATATTGGAATCAGAAGTTATTTGTATCCATTTTTTATATCAATCTTATACACAATTTTAAAATATATGCATCTTGACTATACTTTTGTTCTAATAAGTCTACCAAGAATATTCCAAGCATTATTAAGTGCTTGGGCAGAATATAAATTTTATATCTGGACTGACAATAAGTTTGCTTTATTTAATCTTTGCTTTAATTGGTATTGGTATTATTGTGCTAGTAGAACTTTAATTAATTCTTTTGAAACATGTTTAACAATTATTGCATTATCTGAATTTCCTTGGAAAAATAATTCAAATAAGAATTTATTTATTTGGATTGTAGGATTTTTGTGTTTTATAAGACCAACTGCAGCAATTATATGGCTACCTTTGTGTTTGTATCATCTCTCTAAAAATTTAAATTTTATAACAAGATATGTTAAAATAGGAATTTTTTGTCTGCTTATTTCTACATCGGTTGATGTAATATGCTATAAAAGATTTGTTTTTACTCCATTTGAATTTTTCAAAGTCAATTTTTTAAACAATATATCTGAACAATATGGAAAAATGCATTTCTTTTGGTATTTGACCTCTGGATTGCCAGTATTACTTGGTTTCAATTACGTTTATGTTCCATTTTCATTCTATGCAATTTTTCGAAATTCTCTTCACTTCCCCAAGTCTGCAATTTTAGCTGTAACAGCTATTTGGTCTATATTTGTATACTCATGTCTTGATCACAAAGAATTTAGATTTCTTCTGCCATTACTTCCAATGTTCATATACATTATAAGTGAGTGTGGTTTTCATCAAAAACTATCCACATCGAAACAGAATCTTTGCATCTTTATATTAATTATTAGTAACGTAATACCTGGTTTTTATTTTTCGATTTTACATCAACAGGGTGCATTAAAAGTCATGAAACATCTCAGGCATGAAATTTTATCTAGCAATACTAATGAGGTAGATGTTCTTTTTTTAACAACTTGTCATGCCACCCCTTTTTACAGTCATTTACACAAAAATGTTTCCATGAAATTTTTGACTTGTGAGCCTAATTTGAATGCAACAAAAGGATATGTAGATGAAACAGATCAGTTTTTTGCAAATCCAATGAAGTGGTTAAATGATAATTATTTGAATAGAGATATTACATTACCTAGCTATGTAGTTTTATATGATACAATGATAGATAAAATCAAACCATTTTTAAAATACTACAGAGAACAAAGTGTTTGTACAGATACACATTTCTCTCAACATGGAAATTTTAATAAATTTATTATTTATAAATATTTTAAAAATTTAAATTAATACTTAGTTGAATATACTGCCAGATATCCAACTATCACACACATTTTACATCTTTAAAGAATATTTGAAGGTAATATGTTATTGGTGTTATTTTTAGTTTCATTGGAATAATTTATTATAATTTATGATAATTAACACATTGAACACATTAACACATTTTGAATAGTAATTAAACAAAAATTTTGATTAGTAGCTAAAAGCCTTATTGTATTGATGAAGTACAAGTTTTTCATTCTTTTGCAGGAGCCAGATACAAGCGTAGATCAAATATGCAAAGCACTGGATAATCTAACAATTCGAAATTTAGAGTTAATAGAAGAAAAAGTGTTAATAAGTATAAAATTAGAAAAGTTGTTGCGTCAAGGGCACATAGAACTGGCCAAAGCTCGGTATATCAGAGGCAAAGAGAGCGTGGGATTGTTACAGATTCCAAGTGAAGAGAATGATATGAAATCGCTATTCAATTTGGAAACAAGCTATGTATCTACTGAGGAAACTGCGGACACTGATCGAATTCCAAACTTTGATATTAGTTTAAAAAAGTCGGGCAAAGATGAAGTGGAACTGCAAGATCCTATCAAATGGTTTGGAGTTTTGGTGCCACAAAGCCTCAAATCGGCACAAAAACACTTTCAAGAAGCGCTGTATGTGGCAGTCCAGCTGGCTAATATTCAGTCTGAACTAACAAAAGTAGCTAATCAGTCGAACTCTTTAAAAGGACAGCAAAAAGTGCGCGATTAAATTATTCTAATTAAAATATAATTTTTATTTCAAAATAAAAAAATCCATCTGGTTACCTAAATATATAAGTATGTAAATATACAATGTAATATATTCGAATAGTTTAAACATATTTAAAAATAATAATTATGTAATGATACGATTAATAGATCATTATTGAGTCAATAATAAACTAAATTGATACATGTACATTACACTGTCATTTTTTGTAAATCTTTTTTTGTTAAAATGTTTTAATAATTCTCGAATATTAAAATAAAAAATTGTAAAGATTTGAGAAAATAGACACAAAGCACATTTGAATATTATATATTATGTATTTATTATTATTATTATTATTTAACACATTTTTGTACAAGTAAATTAGTTATGAATAAGTACAACTTGGTAGCAAAGAGAGATAGAATTAATTATTTCATTTATATTTTATATCATAGTGAGAAGAGAGAGGAGATATATCTTATGTAATTCATTCGTATAATTATTTTCTTTCATTCCTTTTTGTGTATACTTTGTATAATTAAAGTTTCATTTTTATGCATCTGATCGCCTTTCATCTGATCATCTTTCTTATAAGCTTCTGACGGACAAAGCTCCTTGTTCCTTTATAGATTTTGGTCATGATTATCAATATCCATCAAGTACCACGTCTTCATTTGCATGCGATAGATTCCTGCATATGACGAAGTATATCATTCGTACGGTAATCGCCTTTAGCAATCTTTATCGATCATTTTCTTTGCATAAACCTCCATTTTATGTGCTGTTCCTTCATTGTTTCTGTGAAGTTGTTTCTCCCCCTCCTCTTCGCTTTATTTAATCTTAAAATTGTCATCTTACATACTTCACTCTTATCGCTTTTGTTTCATTTTCTTGCTTTATCATTATAATCATCATCGATTAAACCACGCGATTCCCTAAAGAAGAGGTAGAAAAAACAGCGAAAACGACGACAAATTCCCCGGGATGCGACGCGGGACGAT
This sequence comes from Sycophaga agraensis, assembly GCA_018906755.1. Taxonomy (NCBI): domain Eukaryota; kingdom Metazoa; phylum Arthropoda; class Insecta; order Hymenoptera; family Pteromalidae; genus Sycophaga; species Sycophaga agraensis. The sequence goes on from JACCIE010000037.1 coordinate 1,536,997, forward strand.
ATTTATGTATAATTAATGTTAATTATGTATAATATTTATAATTGTTTTAAAATCGAGCTGAAGGAGAGTGTGTCTCTCGTATTCTTTCGGCATTTGCACGAAAAGATGATGGATCTCCCTCGTCCTTTTTTCTCTTTCTTTGCGCTCTGCGAGAGAACAAACACGGGTATAATCGACACACGAGACGTAGTGACAATTAAAAAGAGAAAGTGACGCGAAGCGGCGCAGAATAGACACGAGAATGTTTTTTTTGTAATTTTTTTTCTGTTATAACCATGAATTGCTTACTCTCTCTCTCTCTCTCTTTCTCTCCTTCTTTCCCTCATTCACTCGTTAATTTTCGCCTGTGTTTCGTTCGAGGATCAAATATCTTTTTCTTTTTTTGATTTTTTTCTTGCAATTTACTGTATTTAATGTGGTATAGTCGAGTGATTTATATTTTATCCTGTCTTACTCACTTACACTCCCTTTCTATTACACTCACACTCATTTTCTCTCTCTCTCTCTTTCACTTTTCAATATGTCTTTTTTTAAAGTACGGTTTTAACCGTTTCTGTTATAAATTTCTAGCACTCTAGATAATTGTCAAATATTTCAAAGAATCAACAAATTTTTCGCGTGAATATATAAAAATGAAATAAGAGATTAAAAAGAACATGCTGTTTGGAATTTTATACTCAAATTACAAAAATAAGTTACGAAGACTTTATCTTTGGTTTAAAGGTTTGACAATCAAACGTAGGCGTTTGCGAGATAAATATACAATAATATGCTTGTATTTATCAATTATGAAGATACTTTCATTACTAACGGCTTATGCAACAATAATTCTGTAAAAAATAGTGATTCTCAAAAAGTTGAGTATAACTTCACTGTAAAACTAATTATAAAAGACAATTGTAGTTTAATTTTTGTCGATCATTTTTTCACAAATATACGCATGTTTAGTTTTTGGAGCGAAGCGCAGTAGTAATTGTAAACATTAAAAAAAGAGACAAAACAAGAATCTGATTTCTTATGTGAGAAAAGAAAACGCCGCTAATCCTCGAGAAAAACTGCATCAAAATCGCCTACATTGCGTTGCTCGAGGCGTTGCTTTTCTGAAACAATTCTCCGACGCACACGCTCACGCACACTGCACTCACACGAAAGATCATCGTCGTCGTCATCGTCGCGTCGTGTCATGGCTTACAACCGAAGTAGAAAGGTATTATTTATACAGCGTTTTCTCCATTCCCTCAGTGTCCGCTTAAGAACGCTTAAACGCTTATAATATTCTTCACTCGCGCTGTTTCCTTATTCAATCCTCGCACTCGTGAGCATTCCCACATTAATCTTGCTATTTTATGTGCAAAACGAGTCGGTCCTAGTCTGGACCCGTGAGCGTTTGAAGATTTATCACGAAGACTGGAGAAAGTCTCATCGCAAACGAATCGTAATTAACTGACCGCCGAAGGACGCGTGCGGCAATGTCGCCCGACGAATTGGCGCGACGAGTCAGGAATATCCGTCGCTCTTCGCCGCCTGCATTCACGAGCATTTCAAATACAAGTTGTCCGCATTGTCAGAACGATATAAGGCATCATATTATAATGCATTCGAATTTGCACAAATACAGAAGCGCTCGGGTCGGGCGAGGCGAGTGCCGCCGATCGCCGCGAGCCCCCAGCCCAATTTCCTCCCTTGAGTTTTACACTACACACGCAAAGTAAAGAGATGCGCTTCTAATTTCCATAAATTGTTTAACACTTATGCGCCACGCTACGACGTAACGCGAGCCGCTCGAAAAGAAGGACACGGCTTCAACGACCGGAAATCAATTAGACGCGCAACACTGCACTATATAATTCAAATTTTCATCGCGATCAGTTGTACATATATGTGGATGAAAGTAAAAAAGGAAAACCGCCGGATAATACGGGGCCGAGCGTGACTAAGACAGTCGAACGGAAGAAATCCCCTGTCAGTTTGCATCAGGACGAGGGAATTTTCCCCTTCTCGCGGCTCCTCCCCTGTGTTTCCCCCTTTGCTAAATGTACACGAGTCCCGAATATAAAACGCGCAATATATACGTGACAAAGACCCGTAACAACCTTATCCTTTTCGGCTTGAAAAGACGGAAAAGAAAACTGACACCGACCGGGAAATCGGCCGATTCAACTACTATATGCTACTTCGTTAATCTAGATTGAATTCTTCCGCTTGTTAAAACAATTTAACAAATAAATTACAATGCAAGGTCGTCTTATCGGCGTAATTATAGTAAATCAGAGATTCGTCAAAGCGTTATACAAATCGTCAATGTTCTGTTTACGATCTACGGGTCCTTAAAATTTATACGAGAGACGAACAAATGAAGGGGATAAAATATCATATTAATAAAGTAAAACAAGAACATGGTCATATAATTTTACACACCTCGAGATTCATTGTCTTTTTTTTGTTACTTATGTAGCCAAGTTGACTATTTTATATATTTATATATATATATTTATAGTAATAATAGATTCATCGCATGATCGATTCTGAAATTTTCTCTCTGCGACAAAACTCTCTCAGCGAGCCCGTGGAAGTCTATCATACATGCACACCTGCACACGTGCATTCATGCCTGGATGCGCAAATGCATAGTGTGCGTGCGTACGTGTGATATATTTGTATTATAGTCGAGAGTGGTCGAGAGTTCGATTTCACTTTGTAAAGAGTTCGACAAGAGAATCACGATCAAGAATAAAACAATAGTCGCAGGGGATGAAAGCAAAATCCGCCAGCTGGCGGAATTCACGATATGGCAATTGATAATTCGTAACATTAACCATTATCATCATACAATAAAAATTAATAGTAACTAATTAAAAAATAAGATTAGAAGTAATCATCACCAACGGGAAGGTTTTCTTCAATTATATATATACATATATATATATATATATATTATGAGAGAGGACGTAGGGCGAGTACAAAAGAGTCGATGAAGAGCAGAGGGTTCCAGAAACGGAGAATTAACGATTATTGTATCTGTTCGTCTATTGCAAACTTATGACATATACATGTATATCTCAATACTAGACGATATATACACATATATATGTATAAAAGCATTATATACGTGTACGTAACGTAACGAGCGAGTGAAAAAAGGCGACGCATTGCATCGATTTTCCGTTTCACCGTCTTCTTCTTTTTCTCCTCGAACCGTTTTTTTTATTTTTTTTCTTAATAAGATTTCTCACGCTTTTTTTTCTGGAAAAGACTTTCTTATGTACGCAATGAAAAATTATGCACGTACGAAAAATCGCTCGGTTAACGAGGACAAAGTCTGAAGGGACGCGCGTTAGACGTAAGTGAAAGATCAATTTTGGCTCCGCCGCGGACGATCGCGTTCTACTAGATGGGGCCACTTTATCGTCGACAGGCTCTTGCTCGCTCGTCGCGTACACTTTCTTGCACCGTTCGCCATTACCCGTGAAAAGTATATTGTATACATTTATGTATCAAAATCTATCCATGGCAACGTTCACAGTGCGGGCTTTTGCCGAAGAATTATGAAAGATTATGGGAAGTTGAAGCGTCAGTCACGGGACAGAAGGTTAATCTCGTTCGAGTACTTTTTGGAAGTATACGTATATAATGCACTACCGATGCGCGAACCTAGGTGCGAACCGTTAGTTTGCTTGCAAGACAAAGCACGCGTGAGATTCTCTGTGGTTGTCGCTCGGACTTGTCCTCTGTTACCTGTGTACTTGTCTCGTGTGAGAACCCAATGCAGTATCTGCATCCCTTTGTACCAAGCGTATACAATATAATGATTGGTATTGGCGCGGTAGTCACACAATGGATTGGTATTACTATTAGAAACTACAAGTGCTACGGACTCGGCTCGCATCTGCTTCGCGCAGGTAATGCAACGTCCTCGCGAGAGTTTTCAGTAAGCGTCCCTTCGATCCTCGAGACCTCCTTTGCTCGATTCCGGATGGGCTTATACGTGTGGGTGTGAGTGTAAGTGTCTGTGTATACGCGCGTCTGCGAGTGCGATAGGTATGTTTGTGCGGGGGTTGTATACAAGGGCACATGCGCGACAAAACTCGGCTTCTTCGTTTCGTTAAAAAGGGAGAGTCAGAGAGACCGTAGTACAGTTTATAAATATTATCCGCAATGAGAATCGCGCACTACGCACCAGATGTGCACGTCGCGCCCCCTCTCTTTATAATATGTATAGGTTTTATCGCTTTATAATACGCTAAAAATCCCAGTAGACTAGTGTGATAAAATTGCGATCTGCGTACGTCCGTTTATTAGATGAATATCTGATGAGGATTGACTCGTCGAAATGGCGCAAAACTATAGGAGATTCAAAAAGTCTCTACGTGTACATAACTTGATCGCTTACAGACAAACGTATTCTAGTGGCGAATAAACTCAACGTTCAACGGTGTATTTCAAACGTCGGAGAAGAGCGGATTAGTTCCGTACTTGCGATCGCACAGATCGCGTTGCATAGTATGTAAAATGTACAAAAATTGAATCATACGTCTGTACACCCCCGGCCGATACTTCACTCTTTTTCTAAGAGCTTGGAATAAATTCCATATATGACTCTTTGTCTGGTTTCAGGCGCTCTAGTCTTCGCTTCTACGAGAAAGGAAAAACGAAAACCGATAAAATACTCTACAGCTGCGGGTGTGTGATTTTGACAAAGTGTATCCCCTTAACGACTTCTTTATTCGGTTAAAAGCTAGTTTTATTCAAGTTGGTTAAATAGTAAGATAAAAAAATGAAATATTGCACAACACGTGGGACTGTTTGAAATCGTCTTAACAGAACGAGAGGTAGATCGTCGGGAGAGAATATGAGAAAAAGGGCTAGAGTAAGTTGAGAAAGAGAAAGAAGGAGGTAAAGGGGCGGGAGGCGGATGTGGGGAAAAAGGGAAGGTCAGAGGATCAGTTTATTGGAAGAAAAGAGTAAGGTTAAAAGAGAGAGAGACACATTAGGTGTATTATAACGATGCCACACGCCATGACATCCGCGCGATGAATTCGAAAAATGTAAGATTGATATACTTGATAGTTGAAAAACGAAATTCTCCGACAATTATATAACTTATGAGAGACCTAGACCTAAGTCTTAACTTTGCCATCAGCATTCACCCTCGCCCGTCTCTACATCCACCTATTATTCTTCTAATCATATTATACTTCTTTCGTTTACCGTCAACGCGATCATCATGTCACCTGTTTAAAATGTTAAGTAACGCCGACTAGTCGCAGGACCTCATCTCGCGAGCCCCTCGCGGCCCACGTAGCCATATGCGCGCCTCTCCTTTCCTCCCTCACCGCGGCTTTCGTCCTCATTAGTTTTCCTGGGCTTCCCTCATTCATTGGTTCCTCTGTTTTTCCTCTTCCGCCCTCTCCTCGCTTAATCCTCGTGTACAGCGCCTCTCGCTCTGACCTCGTCCAACCCCTCCCCCACCCCTTCCTCGCTCGCGCAGCCGTCGCTATTTTTCTCCACCCTTTTTCTTCTTCACCTCATCGTTCGATCATCGTCGCGCAATTATCGTATCTCTTTTAACAATCCTAGGGTTAAAAAGTCTAAAACCGGAAGAAGCGGCCGCTCCGCCGCTCGCTTGGACTTTGCGCGGCAGGCCAGCTGCTCGCTCGATATCTCTCCCGTAGGCGGCGGAGGCCACTAACTACGTACGTACGTACGTTCACTCGCGCGCTTGCTCGCTCGCTCACATGTACCTCGTTTGTTTCATACTTGTTTTATTTACTTTTTTTATTAACGTCTCGTCGCCTCCCCCTAACCCACTTTATATATTTTTTTTTATTTTCAGTTGCCTCTACTCTCTTTATATATATCAACTCCTTGCTGCACCGTTATATTCCGCAACACTGTTTGATGCATCATTTTCGTATGACGCTGTCAACGAAGTCGGCACGCGTACGATCTCGCGAAGTTTTCGTTCTTTCGTACAGCACACTATCACCTCTTTCTCTACGTTTATGTACTTGTTTCGTATTATATATATTATATATATGAATGGATATTTTGATATGGTGGACTAGCAATTGTGTTATTTCGTTTAAAAAGCCCAGGAAAAGAAAATTATGCATTACGGTAGATAAGCAGTTGGAAAGTAGATGATCCAAATTGATGATATTTAGCGAGAGTACATGTATATAATAAGCTTTAAAGAAACATTTTTATTAGAATGAGACAAGAAATTAGTTTTGTTTAATTGTATAACACGATCGTTGATTGAGGGTTGAATAAAAAATTATAGACGAAGCCATAGTTTGAATCACATACAGTTAAGAATGCTTGGCTCCCATCAAACACATTTACATATATTTATACGTACTTATATACGATTACACACAATTTAATTTCCTGGATAGCATAATTTTCATTGTACACTGAAGGTAATTGAGTTTTTTTCAAACGAATTAAACTCTCGCAAACAAATTTTAACGGTATTGTACATTTGCGATACTCAAATGAGTGTCATCAAGTTTATTAAGTAGGAATAACTTGGCTCGTAGTGTCATTCTACTCAAATGAGATAAAACATGAAAATTGCCCCGGTTAGTTTCGGCGTGAGAAGTTTAACGAATCATTTCTAAAGCGAAAAAGGATATAGTCTCGTTAGTAAAAAGAAAAACGATATATATTTTCGTTGCCGAAGCAAAAGTTCGGCCACTTGTCTTTTGATTAAAAAAATACAGGAAACAACTACAATGAAACTATTCAGGGTTATTTGAGGTTTGTTCGATCCCGATGTCAGGCGGACGTCGACTGCTTATCATTCTGCTGATCCATAACCGAATAATAACCCGAACGAAAAAAAGTTAAGAGACTTAAAGTTTAAGGGGTCGACCCTTAGAAACCGCAGGTTGGCGAGAAGCCGCATAAAAAAGATCTTTACTCAATAAAACTAGAAATACGAATATTGCTACCACATGGTAAATAAAGAGATTGAATTAAGATCATGCTTCGCAGGAAGGCGATTCCTTCACAACATACTGCTCTTACAGTTCTACGAAGAGAATAACAGCTATGCCGAGTTGTGAGTTGTAACATGTTGTACCGTTAAAAAATGGTAACGCTGCACATAATCTTCCTATATGTGTATAAATGTATATATATAATGCGTGTGTCTGTGTGTGTATATAGATATTTATATGTACATATTGATATATATATACGGACACAAACATAGACATATATTATAAACAAAGGCAAAGGAACAATATTGCGCAAAAGTCGAAGAAACCTATCGCTCCGTCTTTGAGAATCTAACAGAAGATAGTGTCACGGTATTGGCTTGCCGACGGATTCCCCTACAACTATAGTATTACGACATCGTACTATCCACGCACGCAACTGACGCCGCAGGTACACAGTCAGTAGGCAGAGTCAGACACAGACACAGAGAGGAAAGAACGAGAAAACACGATGACCGACTGTGCGCGGATACTCGGCTCATCAGTTCCGCAGAATGGACTCGGCGAGAGGTCGCGTACAGGATCCAGCCGCTCTTCGGGTGGCGCACTCGCAGCGACGCGCTCGGGGGAGGCGATCGAAGGGGGCCCGAGGCCCCAGGAGGCCGGGCCGACGGGCCGGCCCGCTTGCCCCGCGCCCGCAGCCGAAGCGCCCCGGCGCTCGCGTTTCAGGCCCCGGCGGGAGCCCGCGCGGCTCGCCCCGGGTGCGAAGCCGCAGCTTCGCGGCGCGGCGCGCGCGCCTCGGGGAGAGTAGGTCGTATCGCTCCGCTCGGGCGAGGGTGTCGGGCGGCCTCCCCTGGCTGCTGTCCGCTGCTCTCCTCTGGGCTGGTCCTCCTCGTGGCGTGCGGGGGGGGAGGAGCGACGGCTGGTGCGGTCCGCGGCTCCGGCGAGCGCCGTGGACTGGGGCTCCGCCATCGTTACCTGCGCCGGGCAATGGTCGATTAGTCGGTTGCGCCGCCCGCGCCGATCGATCCCGGCCACTGACCTTGATTAGGGGGAGTGCGCGGCTCACGAGTGGGCCTGCGACGTGCTGTGGTCCCGCTTGTCCGCCCCCGGGGTGCTGGGCGTCTTCACGGGCGCCGCCTTCTCCTCGCTCACCGGCGTCGGGGGCGCGTCCTTCCGCGGCGGCATCCTCTCGTTTATCGCGTCGAGGCCCTTCGCCTCGGCGAACGAGGTGATCTTGTGGTTCGGCGAGAAGCCCTGGAGCGCTGCAAGGACCATCGCGGGTTAGTTCCTGCCCGACTGCCGCCCAATCAACCTTGCGCTCGGAAAAACTTGCTGGGACTACTGCGGCTTTTTACCGCGCTGGAGACACACTCGTGCTCATCAATTTGACGGGAAAAAATGAGAAAACAACCGCACGTTTAGTGTAATTCCTAAAACCCGGGGAGAATCTCGTCAAGCCAAGGACATTACCCTGACTGTAGTATTAATGAAGATAGTAATTTCTTTGATTTGACAAGGCTGTCCCCGAGCTAATGAAAGCTGTTATAAAATTCTTATGCCCATTCTCCGCGCAGTATAGATTCCCAACAAATTTTTCTTAACGCGCATACACAAGCGGTAATTGCAATTAAATTTAACGAAATCAATAACATGACGTCTCTCGCAGATTATATTAGAATGAAATTTATCCTATAAATTGCAATGAATTGTTTTAAATTTCACGAATTGGGTAAAACTTTAATAGATAGTATAACATTATTAAAGGGAACAAGGTCGATAACTAATACTGCCAAATGAAATTCTACATAGCAGCACGTGAAACAGAATGGCCGCGGCGCGGAAAAATTCAATAGAGGGATTTGTTTGAAAAAGCGGGCGCGAGTGCGCCGCGGCCGAAATTCCTCTGGAAAAAATTTGGAAAGCGTGGAGGGAGGGAGGAGGGAGGAGGGGTGATGGGGGATGGGGGCTCGCGAGGGGGTGGGTGGTATACTGACCGTTCTTCAAGGAGGTCTTGCCGCCGGAGAGGGCGCCGAGGGGCAGGGCCCCGGTGGGCGTGAGGCCCTTGAGCTGGAGGACGCTCTCGCTCTCCTCCCTGCAACAGGCAAGAGAAGCGGGGGCTTGGGGTCAGCGCGGCTTCGATCGGCGGCGCGCGCACCCGGCGCGCACCGCGGAGCCGACCTCTTACCTGAGCACGCTGAAGACGCGGGCCATCTTGCCGATGGCGCGGATCTTGTTCCGGATCACCTCCTTGCGCAGGTTGGCTGCTGCACCTGCAACGCCCAGGAGGGTTAGCCTCGCCCGGTCGGACGCTCCCCCCGTGCCCCGCGCCCGTGAGCCCCGCGCGCGCGTTACACGCCGGCCCCGCAGTGAGCCCGGGGCTGTCCGACCTGGGAGGCCGCTCGGCCCGGACGCGCGCCGCGCTTTATTGGCTGAGAGATCAACTTTGATGGCGTGCGCGATTAACCGCGCGCCCGTATATGCCCTCGTAAATTGGAGCTGCCCTCGGAAAGCGAGTTCAGTTATGGAAAGCCGCGGGCGCCTTACATACTTACTCTTTTGCGTCTCAACTCGCGGGCGCCGGGGGTTAATCGCACGAATGCTTCTATATATGCCGTGCTGCAGCTGCCAATCGATATTAATCAAACGCGCTCACTCGCAATGCAGTTAATTCAATTAAAGTATTACCATCTAAATCTACGATTGTTGCGGCAAAACTCGGAGGAAACACAGCGGTACAACTTCTTACAAATGTATAGGTAATTGCGACGGCGAATAAGTATATCCATAGCGGTAGATGCACATTCAAGTAACGATATAGAGAGTGAAAAAAAAGAGGAGAAAACTTGATTGCAAAACTCGTTGAATTAGAGAAGAGAATTATGCGCTCGACGCAATGCCAGTAGTGCTCGGCTCTTCTAAGCGCAAACGAAAGGTACATACTGCACAGGCATATCGCAGCGGATCAGCTCTTTGTCCGTCAAGAGTTATACGAGCCCCCGAAAAAGGAAGAGCAAGCCATCAACGTTGTACATCCAGCGAGTCCGGGCAGGTGCGCGCGCGCGTCACCTTCCGCATCAAGCTCGATCCCGCGGGTGCGCAGCTCCTCTCCGCGGGCTCCCGGGCCCGCGCGGCTCCCAGGCCTACCTTCGCCGCGATTGATTGCCGATAATTCGGAATTCAAGGTTCCCGGGGAAGGAGGCCGGGCGGCGCGGGCCCCGTCCTCCCCTCGGCGGGCCCGCGGCTGATCCGCCGACTCGCCGACTCGCCTCGCGCCCCCGGGTATCGAGCGGCCGAGGTCAATGGCGCGGTGGCCGCCCGCGCCGCCCAACTGCGGCCTCAACGCGCCCCCCGGGACCCGCGGGAACATGGAGGCCGGCCGGAGCCGCGCCCGCGGGCCCCGGACCCGACCCTGCTGCAAAATTCACCCACTTTTATGGCCGGCGCGTTAATCAAACGGACGACTCCAATCCATAAAAGTAACCTTTGCGCGGGAGAAAAGTTTATCGATGGTTATGAGACTCGTGTCTACCGGAGGCGGCACCGTCAGCAAACTTTTGACTTATTGCAAGACAGTCTTATAATGCTTACTACGTATCTACTAGCCGTCCTGCAATCTCTGCTAGAAAATTTACTACTATTTTTATGGCCACGCGTTCATCGTACACGTTCACTCTTATATTTATGAAACTAATCTGCAGTCATTATTATAAAACCACCAAAATATCAATGCTAAATCGAGAGCCTTCAAATTCAAAAATTCAAAAACTGATCTACTACCTTTGCATTTCTGTGATCGAGTAAGTCAAAAGTTAACTGACTGTTTTATAACCATTGATAACGTTTTTTATCCGTGCAAATACTGTATAAGAACATCCAAATCTGCCGGCGCACTTTGCAGTATTGAGCTGACTGTATGCCATTTTACGTGTAAAAGTTTGCATTTAATCAGTAGTGAAAACCGAGTTGTGGTTAATCTGTAAATTCTGCCAAGAAAATGGCCAAAAACTTGTTTTATTTTCCAGCAGGGTGTATACGTTCTGGTGAATACGCGTACGTGTACATAGCGACGTGGTAGTGATAGTGGTGGTGATGATTGTGATTCTCATCAAGGTAAGTAAATCCATTTATGTAAGACTCACCGTACGCGGTGTTTCGGCGGGTTCGGGCGGTCGGTCATTGCAGAATCGTCACCAGGTAGACCATTTTTCGGAGGTCGTACACGGACGGTCACGAACGGTGGCGTGAATTAAGGGACAGAAGTACCAATAATGTGAGACCAGCGTCAACGGTGTCCATGCCGTTGTTTTTTATTTTTCATTTTTTCCCGAACGTATATATATGTTCACGGGTATAATATCGTGTATATATATTCGTTCGGCGTCGTTTGCCATGGACGACACATCAGCCAAGAAATGAGGAGGCAGAAGAAGAAGAAGTAGACAGTGGCGAGATAATGCGCGACAGCAGCATTATATGTTTGTACATGTGATTTTTTTTATTTGAGTGGCGGGCGGTGATGCGGCCGTTGGCGAGCGCATATATATATATTTTTCATTCGTGGCCGGTTGAAGTAGGCAGTAGTAGGCAGAAGTAGGTGTGGTTCGGAAAGAAAACAATACATAGAACAGACGAAAAAACATGTGCACTGCGTAAATAATACATTCTCAAGCATGTGCTAGAAGATAATATTAAAATATTATGTATCACTATATATATATATATATATGTATATATGTATAGTATAATGTATTAATTATAATGAGAATAACAATCACGATATACAATGGTAACTCTAGTATAGTAATAAATTTTCTACAATGGTAAATTACAGCGATTCATATGTATACATATATACACATTACAATTGCTAATGCGCTTCTAGGAGCGATTACAACTATCCTTTACTTCTACGTCTCACTTTTTTTAAACCTCATACAATTACTATTGTCGGTCACGGGCGGCTGGGCGATTGCAGAGACTCGTAGACGACTCATGTAATTGATAATATTCACCGGCGCGTTTATTCAATTAAACAGCAGGAAGGCACTTCTTTCGTCACTAGGTCGATTAAATCCGAATTAATAAATACTGTTTCCATCTAGTAGCGCCGTATCTTACTTTACAACTATTATCTCTCATCATTATAAGAAACATGTGCCTTTAATAATCAACAATAAATTATTCAAATCATTAAATATTTATAAAAATGCATGTACGATTACAAGCATACAAGCCACTTTTACCCATTTATATTTACGCAGCTTTTTGTCCGATAATCAATTTCCATTAAACTGTAAGATACGATCAACGCGAGTTTTTGCGACTACACTATACCTATTAACAAAATACTGAGGCTTTTACAGGCGTAATCAACAATTTGTTTACGAACAATCTTTTAAAATGATTTAAAAAAATAATTTCTAGTTGTGTTAAACTTTTTGTTTACATTGTACTATATATCAAAGAAGTCTTAATACATTTGTATGTTTTCAGATTACGTTATCACTTATTTGCTATTTACAAAGAAATGAACTCCAAAGTTTACGTTTTTTATTCTAGTATGCGATACCGAGGGAATTTTGAAAATACATAATTATTCACTGATTAAAATAAAAAAAATGGATTAATCTACCGAATCTACGTCAATTATCTGACAGCATTAAACTTTTGATGAATAAATTTAACAAATGGAATTTCTGTCTAATAGGACATGCAAAGAGCGTAATGTATTTCATAGAAATAAGTTATTTCCTGACCTGGTAGAAAATTACCTAGTTTCTCCAGCTAATATGTTAATCAAATGAAGCCTTAAATCCATATCAATGTGCTAATTCGACTAACATAAACTACCTTGTATTTGACGAGCTTGCGCAGCTCCGAAAAGCTCGTTATGGAATAATCCTCATTTGGCGGGACGAGGAAAATTGTTCGTAAACAAATTGATCCCGAGTGGCGGGTCGGTGAGAAAAAGCACCCTGGACAAGCGGGAAAATCGCACGAGGAGAGAGGCCGAGGCGAGTCGTTCGGCGCCTCGGCGCCTCGGCGCTCGCGATATCACTTCCGGCGTGGGGCCGAGGCAAAAGAAGCGAGCGGCAAACCGCGATCTCGGTAAAAATCGCCACCGGAGAGTGCGAAGCTCGGCGCAATCGGCTCGGCCGCGAGCACCAGTTATCGTGGTGTCATTGACGTCACGTATAGCGCGCGCGAGCGCAGCCGCTCGATGCAGGTCAATCGGATCCCGAGCGGCCTTGACCCGAGGCGTTCGCCGCGTTTTTGCCTCGGGCGCGCGCGCGCGCGAGGCCCAGGCGGTCCCGGGCGAGGAGTTCGCGCCGCGCCCAGCCGCTAACGGTATAGCTCCCGCCGCGAGGGGCCACAAGGGCCGGACGCCCGGACTTAACGCTAGAGGTTATCGGCCTGATCTCCTCGCGCACAGATCGGAGATCGCGGAGATAGGAACTGAAAGCACAAAAGTCAGAGTATTAGTGAAATCGGTTAGGGGGCGCCGGCGCGGCCGCTGGCGGCGGGAGCCTTGGCCAGCGGCCGCCCGCGGGCCTGCAACCACCTCGGAGCTTTTTTCTGGTGGCTGTAGACGCGCACGCGCGCGGGCACACAATCCGCTTCCGGGGCGTCGGGCTGCGCAGCTAGGCAAACCAAGCCTGCGGGCGGACAACGCGGGACAAGCCGGATTATGCACTGCAGCCCGCCCGGGGTCAATATGGCAAAACAGCAGCACACACCCACCAAAAACAAACTCCGTTAATTCTCCTGGATTAGTCATAGCAGTCAAATATATATATCTATTATTATTCCGGGGCCCCGCGAGCGGAGCCCGCCAACATAAGGAACAAGACAAAACACGGCTAACACGAAGCTACTCCTAGATGAGATCTAATACCGGGCACAGGGGTCTACGGGGGCGTCGCCGAGCCGCAGTGCCCCCGCCATTGTAGCGCGATCCTTGAGCAGGCGCTCTGCGCGGATCTCGCGCCGCGGGCAATGGCCGGTGCACCCGGCTGTCCCCGGAGAAGGCGCGGCGGAGGCGCGACGAGCCCCGTCCCGGGCGTCGCGGGCGCCTCCGCCGCCGACCGGGAGGGATACATGGCGAGAGATACGCGCCAGACAGTCGGACCCGTGCGCGGCTGTCTGCGCGGGAGGATCGGGCGGGAGAGAGAGACAGAGACAAAAGAACCGTGCGCTAGCTGCAAAGTATACAACCAAAAGGATAAGAGTGCCGAGACGTCCCATGGTGCAACGGGCGTGAGGTGCGGACGAGGGATACATGTACGTGTGCATGCACGTGGACGTAACGAGCCGCGGCCTAATGGACTAGAACATGCGCAGAGACAATTTGTACGATGCAAAAGAGTCACTCGTGTTCAGTGTAAAGACAAAGTGCGAGCCGCGCAGTGTGCGCACGGCCGACAGACAAGAATCAACGGACTCGGCCGCGGCTCGCACGGAGGAGCGCGTAATAAATCATCGGCGAGTGCGCCCACATAACGGCGGGCGCGTGGCGCGAGGCCCCCCGTGAAAAAAGCCACCCTCGAGCCCGGCGCCGCTGCGGTGACTGTCCCCCGCGGTTGTCCCCCGCGCGCCCCCGCCCGACTCGCGCCTTTGTGCTCCCCTCCGACCCGGGCCTAGGGAAAAGCCGCCCGCCCCGAGCGCGCCTGGGCCGTCGATCTAAATGGTACGAATCAGCCGCGAGGCCCCCGCTGCAGCTCTCCGCGGGCGCGTTAATGCCCGAGCCATCAATTTATTTACTCTCCGCTGCCCGGGATTACAGCGCGCGGCGCCGGCCGACTGCTAATTCGGCCCCGTCCCGGGCAATTACCCGGAATATAAGGGACGTCCTCTCTTTGTGGACGTGCGCGGGATGGGCGATGGGCGCGAGAGCCGCTGTCGAGTCGGGCGCGCGCGTTACTCCCACTGGCGCGAGACTCGACTCGGGCCGATGTCTCCAACTTGTACCTCCGATAATTGCCGCCCGGGAAAACCTCGGCGAGTCCTCGGTGCGTGAAGCGCCGCGCATAATTCGATTATCGAAGCCCGATTTTCCGGCGCGCGAAGTTTGCGCGCCGACGGACGCATTGTTGCCCCTCCGCCGCCCGTAGTTAACCGTGGACGCGCGTATATGTGCACGAGCCGGGCATAAACTACGAGTGCCGGCGAGCCAACCGACGGCTCCCCTGCGATTGTCCGCGGCGGCTGCCGAACTATCGGGAAAACGCGCGGCGCGCCCTCATCCCCGGCTCCCTCGTCGGCTTCTCCGCGATTTCGCCCTGTGATTCCTCGGCGGTAAAAAAGAGCTCCTGCGCACGCCCGCGGTGACAAACCCTCGACAATGCATCCGCGGACTCGAGCGCAAGAATTATGGTGCACCTGTCACTTTTCGTGTGCGGATCTTTTTTTACCGGCGGTTAATGTTACCCAACTATCGACATTGAGGCTTTATGCACCTGGATCATTTTGTTGGTTTGTATGGTGAGGGTTTGAGGCTAGGTGTTGGGTGATGGTAAGGCGCGCACATCAGGCTCTATGATTTAATGTTTTTTTATTTATGTTTAACATATATGTTTAACAGCCGAAAGTGGAGAAATCGCTTGGGCGTGCAAAGTGTCTCGACTGCCTCGATTTCTCCCTTTCTTTCGTTTTAAGTTTTGTTTGTTTTAAACACCGCGGACAAGAACTGTAAATTATACACACCTTCATTACCACAAACAAAGTAAGAAAAGAAACCAAAATCAAAGCTTCAATTAAGAGCCTCACTAAATTAGCCAAAACAAAACTATATCGCGCTGTTATCGAACGTCTTTTTTCGACAAGCTTAGTGAACAAAACGAAAAAAAGAAAACTCAGCACTTGAAAAAAAATGAACATAGAAACAAAATCGTTTCACTTGAGCGGTCAATCACGTTAACGCGCTTCGTTGAAATGAATAATTGGATAGACATGTAAATAAAATGAAATCATCAACTCATTAAAAAGCAGAATAAGAAAATTCAAAAGTCAAACGTGCAAAACTCAAACAAGGTTAAAGGTTGGGTCGGGGTCTCTCTGTTCGTTGGATACGTATGACTTTAAGATGGGGTGAGAGGGTGTCAGAAGCCATAAAATCGCAGGCTGGCCTATTGCAACCAACCGAACGATGTACACCGGGAGCAAGGCGCGACGGATGAAAAAATGCTCAAATCCAATTAGATACTCGAATGTACCGCGCTCCAGTTTCATTTTACTCTTTTTCTTTGCAAGCTAATTTACTCTTATTTTTCTACTTAGTGACGCATTCGGCTCATCCATTGCAAATCAGATTGTTACTCGGAACCACGAACTTTCATTTCTGATTAGCAAACAAATTACTCGGGTTCCATCTCGAAGGAAGTTGCACTTGAACGTTAGGAAGCTTGAGAATTTAAAAAAAATCATGGAAGATGAGAAACAAGGGGAGTGACAGTAATTCGTAATCGTAGTACAAGTGACTACAGTCTTTATACAGTCGAAATGTAGGCGGTACATGGGAATGGTATCAAACCAAAGATTAATTTCAACTTCACTGGCATTAATAGTCAAATTCAAAATCTAACAGTTAGCACGCCTTTTCAGAGAAAGAAAAAGGAAAATGATGTTCAGTCAAACTTTAACGGATATTTTAACGTAGTTTTTCTTTCGAAATTTTAATAATTGTTAAGAATGAAAAGTACAACTAGGAATCCATTTGTATAATGGACTGGAAAAAGCATAATTTTTAATAAAAGTTTCCGTCTCTCTCTTTCTCTTTGAATTGCCATTAAATCAATTTGGTTTTTGTCTTTGCGTTTCAGTCTTGCGTCAAGTAAGTCTTCAAGCGGACTTACCATTCTTTTTTTGGACAACGACTTTGGCTGCGACTTTTACCGTAGTAGGAGTTTGGTCGAACAACGAAGTTTTGAGTGGTAGTAGTAGAAGTAGTAGAAGGTAGTAGCATAGTGTCGTGCCAAGATAGGAGGAGTCCAAGGCCAGTGTGATTGAGACAAATATAATAGAGAAGGAGTACGATAAAAGATAGTCAGTGCATTTTTTCTTTTTTTTAGACGGTGCTGAGAATTAAAAAAAGATAATTTTTCCATTGTTTTCTTTTGTTTTTTGTTGGTATTTATCTTTTCTTTGCATTATGAGTCTTGTCATTCGCAAAATAAATTATTGTTAACATAATAGTAAAAAATTAAGATAATTCAAATAAAATACATTAACTTTAATTACGTAATTAGTGTATTTATTCGTTTTTTATATTAGTTTATATTTGATTTTTTATCGAATACGTCTATTTAATTCGCTTACAAAATCTTGAAACCTTCGATTCTTTTTGCTCCTGCTGTCCATAAATTATACGAAAAAAAGACTATTAGAAGCTTAATCGATTGTCCATGAATTTGATTTTCCCAAACAAAATAGGAATTAATCCTCTAGAACAAGAATCCCGTCATTGTCCTCGAATAAATCAATTTCAGCTTACCAATAGTAGCATTTACATCATGATTATTTTTTCGCTTAGAATCTCATTAATAGTTTGTAAGAACGTTTGTTCATTACATTTATTATATTATATCTCATTGTATTTTACTCATTAGAACATAATGAACATTCATGTCTAATGATTTTTTGTTAAAAATAAGGGCATTGAATATTTAATGCAAGAGCTACAAATTATACTGTATTATGCATTATGATTCGAATTAGTAAAAGAGTTTTACCAGTTTTCGTTGCACCATACATATTTATGACTGAATCAAGTAAAAGCAACGAGCAATCGAAATTTAATAAGGTTTCATGCATTACATTGCATTAAATATTATTGGAGCTTAAAAGAATCGAAGGATTCGTAGAGCCTGATATTTCCTATTGATTGTTCATGAAATCCTCTTTTACAGAAGTCTAGTTCGAAATCGAAGTGAACAACAGGCGACGAATGTGATTTAGAAGGTGGGATGATGATGAATGTGAGCAGGAGATGAGAGAAATAATTTCAGTCACAAATATACAATGATCTATTTCATATGTACGACGTAATTTATTCCTGTTTTTTTACTATGAAAAATTGAATCTCAGCCGAACGCAGACAAGGCAAGGGAATTCAAAAGCCTGCTGTCGAACGATCGTCAAAAAAAATAACTCTACTGAAACGTCATTGATTGCTTAATTTTACTTCTCTACTTTATATAAGTACCCAACCCAACATTATTGATTAGATTTACTAATCCATGTTAAGGAAATAATATCAAAAATCCATATTTTTCTAAGATCGACTAATCAACTAACAAGCAAAAGTTACGGAAATAAATAAAAAATTTTGCTGCTATTTCGAAATCTATTGAGAATTCTGCGACCTTTATGTTCCTTAAAAAAGGGATATTTTTAAAAAATTATTGCATATATCGACTACGTTCGACTGATCGAAGCATGCTGCGCCAAGATCGAGATTGTCTAAACAATTGTAATTTCAAAGTTCAAAAATCATACGTCAGTTAGGACAACCTCGATAGAAGCGATGTAAATGGAAGAAGTGAACTACGAAATAATCATAATTATAGTAATAAGATTAAAGAAAAAATCGTACAATAATATAGATGTGCCTGATTGTAGCATGACAGTAAGAATAGTAAAAAGATAATCAAATTAGGATTATGTAAATGAATCGTGCTCATGTAGAAATCATCCAAAATTTTTAGCGAATTTATACAAAAGCTTTTCAAAATTAGCCCAATTGATCGTTATGGCTTGACGCTTATTCATTCGGAACTCATTAAAATATCGTTGATTTCTATATACATACATGCATATATACATACATATATACATATATGTATAGATAGATATGACATTAATATTCAATCAATCATGTAATCAAACTAAGTTTACTTAAAATTTGACTTGAATTTTTATTGCATTTTTGAAATCTTAAATGCTAATATCGCAGAGATATTTAGAAATGCAGACGAATTTGTAATTACATTTTAGTTTAAAATTTATGTAAACTTGTAAGTTAAAAGTCATGAAGAGTTTATAATAGCTGCTGAGAGCTATACATACATGTTTTGACTGCAGTCACTACATCTGCACACTGTATCTTAACAACGGGCTTTTATTGAGTCCCCACTGAATCAGTGCTTGCAATATATGGCTAATGGACCTCGCGAAAAACTAGTGTAAAAACTGAGTTTCTTAATTTTCTACCACTGTAGAACAATATGTAAAAATAAAAAAAAGTAATATAGACGTCTTATATATTTATAAATGAATGCAATGTAAGAAGTACTGAAGTAATAATAAAATAAGTAGAGAAGGTATTTATAGCTGATTCATTTACAAAATTATTATTTATATATCTAAAATATAGTGTTCACTTAATAGATGCAGGATCTTAGAGTCAAATGTTTGACACTTATATATTTAAAAATTGTGCTTTGAATTTGATTCAGAGGATTGAATTTAATTCTCTTTTTATACTATAGTATAAATAAAGTGATACCGAAAAAATAAATACAAAAGAATAGTTAAAGTAATATACATATCTACAGGGAAGAAAAAAAAATTGAAAAAATAGTTTCTTTACAAATTAGAAAAAGTGCATGTATGGACGCTTGAAAGCGCCGAAAGGAAATATGTACATAATAGATCAAGTGGAGAGAATAGAAGTTCGGCACATTGACACTATCTAGAGTAGCTATAAAAATAACGACAATCGAAGCATTCAATTTTTCGACGTTTAATATAGTTGAATGATACTTCTTACCATCTGTCCGTGCAGCATTATTATTTGTTCGAGAAAGAAAAAAAGAAATACATTTTTAAGTGTTCTTTGGTAAATGTTCGACGTTATAAGAAAGAGCAATAATAAATTGGTGCTTCTTTAAAGATAAACTGAATGTGCTTGTAAACATTGACACTTTGGTTATGTTTACACTTTTGATCCAAGAAAATTAAAAGACTACTCGAGTAGCGAAACTGCTTGTAGTTCCGATAGTAAAATTGAACACAATATATAATCGGAGACTTACGAGGTGTATCGCTACTGCATCAATGTTTAAAAATAATCCTATATAGGTGTATGAAGACGTCACTTGGCTGTCACACGCATGTATTTAAGTAAATGCGTAATATAATGATCGTAAAACTGTGCTCGGCCAGATAGACAAGCGGTCGACTTCATTCGAGAGAAAATAAGTTAAAAGAATAAGAGAAAAGATTGGTAGTAAAAAAGGGAACATTACCTTCTTCGAGGGCATCGTCTCCGTCGCTCATAAGTTCGTCGTCCGAGCAAATGTTTAGGACATTTACTAACATTTCCGTAACTAGACAGAGAAAAAGATGTATTGTTTTATATTTAATAATATGAAAAAAGTAATGTGCTGTAATTTAAAAACGATTTAAACATAAATGGCCCATTTTATTAAAGGGAACGATATCTCGGGCAATATTTCGGAGCTTAAAGTTCAGTATCACTCGAGATTCGAGGTATCAGTGCCTCTTATATAAATACCTTTTTCACCAACGAAAGGCAAGGACCACGTGAAGACATCCATGAAATTGGGCAGCCAATACGGGTGCGGCGAGCAGTTGAATTGCCTAATGTTCATCACATTGTTCTCGTATTTGAGCACCGCAGCCTGGATGATCGAAAAGACAATCAATAAACGAGCGTATATCCGAGGTTGACGCCAGGGCCAAAGCGCGCCTAAATCGCCGTTAACATATGCTTAACCTACTTTCCCGAGCTAAAGTTAAAGGGCTCACACGAGTGTTATTATGTACATCCGATTGAATTTTTCGCTCGAAAGCGATTGCCGGCCTTGGAGGCACTTACGCGCCCGTCGATGGGACCGCGCGCGATAAGAGCATTTCTTCGGGGAAACGGTGACTCGGCAAGCGGCCCATTGTTGCATTCCCTCGCGCGAGCTATGCACGTGGGCAAACCCGGTTACAGGCCGTACTTTTTCATCTGCCGAGATCGTAAATCACGGGGCGACAATGCAATTTTCGTAACGGCGCTGCAGCGCGCAAGAAGTGCGCCGCCCGGGCGAAAATTGCCTCTGGCCGATCGGCGGGCCGCGGGTGGCGAAAAACGTCCCAGCCGTCAAACTCCCGGACCGCGGCTGGATAAATCGTCGGTGGGCCGCGCACACGTGGGAGTCGCGCGCTCGAACCTTGTTATTGTAGACGTCGAGGTAGTTGGGGGCGCTGAAGATGGTTATCAGGGATGGGAAGCCCGTCGTCTGCGACTTGCGGTACATGCGGTAGCCGGCGTCCTGGGCCTCGTGCGCCCTGATGATGCTCAGCAGGTTGTTGTTCTGGAGGAAGTCGCAGCAGGCCGCGTAGCTGCGAAAGGAGAAGAGCCGTCGGTCCAGAGCTCAGTGCGTGTATATGTACATTGTCGGCATTATATAGTGGGGCGGAAGAGCGATTTTCCGCCTCTTTTCCAGTTGAAAGGCAATTTATATCAATGCGAATCCACTCGACGGCGGCCTTTACGTAACACCGGACTAGCCGAATTACCCGGCGGAGTAATAAATGAAATTTCGCGAAAGCTCGCTCTGCCAACTGGCCTACGACTATATCCCTGGATAGAAATTTAAATGGCTTTCTGGCCAGATTCCCCGTTGAGTTTGAAAATTAAATCAGATTCTGGACCTTTGTTTCTCACTGTATTACGTTACATTTTTAGACCTATTCAAGATCATGCATGTGTCGGTTATCTGGCCTCTTAGTATGCGACCCTCTTTTTCGATGGCTTTCGTTGCATTTATAAGTTAATTTTATGGATGTAAGGCTCCATTTGATTAACGCGTCGATCATAAAAACCGATCAATTTACAAGCAGAGCTGTTGCGCGGCGCGGCAACACTTGCTTATTGTTTTTCTAATTATAGGGCTTTATTTGCGCGGCTTCTCAATTTGCGCGGGCACCTAGCTTCCAATAGTTATTTAGTGAATGAAGCAATTGAGCGGACGGGCCAATACTCCATTCGATGATTAAGTGCCAATCATTTATTCGTTTTCCCCGGAAACAAATTCGACCGAGAATTTGACGATAGCTGAATTGATAATGTGATTTACTTAAGTAATCGATAAATGTTGCACGGTACATTATTATGTAAGGTACGCTCGCCTCGGTAAATATGCCCCGGGTAAGCTATTAATTAGTTAACCGCATTATATTATTATTTTGCAGCGAATTCATGGGACTTGTATTAGCGCAAAGCACGCGTACACGCGTAGATATTCGTCAACTGGTAATAAGTTTTCAATATTACATTAGCAGGGTAAAACGTGATGCGAGTTACAGATTATTATATGGACCAAGGACACAAATTCAGAGCTCGATTATTTAAAATGTTTAGCGATTAAATTAAAACCATTAAATTATTTTTATCAGTTTGCCATCATAATAGCCAAAGCTAAGTGCTACTTAGTACAAAACCGTACATTCTTTATAACCATTGATAAACCATAAAATACACCCATAAACGTATTTATTAATATTGCGAGAGAAAAAGCTGCATTGCGTCCCACGACCCAAGCGCCCGGGTATTTTTCGAGGTACGCACAGGCGGCAATCCAACATTGTTCATTCCGTTTGAGCGGGCGCTCGCTTCCGCGCGCACTCAAATTGTTGAACAACGGCCGATTCAATCAGCGGGAGAGCCGCGAGCCCCGTAAAATATCCGGCGGGACGCGGCGCCCCGAGGAATCTGATTAATTATATCGATCGCGCCTTCGACGCGTGGCCGGCTCATCTTGGCCTCGGAGCGCGACGTCGCGCCCGCTTGATGACCAATTCGGGGCGAGCGCGCGGCAACCGGCTCGGGTATTAGCCAAATGAGCGGCCGCCCCACACAACCCCGGAGTTTTGCGAGGAAACTTTTTAAGCCCTGCATAAATTCATTTTGCAGCGGGTCCACAACGCGGCGGGTGTATTTCCATGGGGCGCGCGCGCTTCGTCCGGGCCGCGTGAATGCGCTCTGGATAGTCGAATTTCGCACCTGCGCGAGTGCGCACTTATGTGCCCTGTCAATAGGCGACCTTTCGCGCTTTATTGCACGCTGGCGGCCCGCCTTTCGCGTGTTTCGGACCCCGCGTACCTTATACGTCTGTGTACGAGCGCGAGTTGAAAATGGATTATTATCGAAGCCGTTTTTATTGCTACATAACTCAGCGGCGTACTAAACAACGATTTGCGCTCGTGGGATGCATTTATTATTTTAGTCGTAGTACAGTGTTCTTAATCGTCCTATTAAATATCCCCCTGTATTTGCATTGCAAATCAACGGTTTTATCTCACTTATAATGCCAAACAAATTAATCGCCTTTCGCGAATCGCTCTTACAATGGTACACAAACACGCGGGCATTTTTTACGATCGTCTTGAGCTATTTAGGTTTGTTGTAATTAAACGTATATAAATAAATTCAATTAAATTTATGATCGACCTTATGAAACTCGTTACTCGCAATCCGAGGATTTGAACATTCGTACGACGAATCATAAACTAATTACGAGAGTGCGATTACACTTTTAAATCTTTTTGAATTCGTGAGTAAAATACGAAATGTGTCGAAATTTCACTATCCTAGAAACATTAAAGCGTGCTTTATGTGCACACACTACAAAATTTACGGTAATTAATTTTATATCTCTAATTGACTTTGTACTAATCAGACGCGTTAGATTATAATTGCTCTTAATTTTTTCACTTTCTTCTTTATACATTATGTATACGCGTAATATACATAAACTCGACGATCATGTGTACAACAATAAAATGTTTTATATGCTTAGTCTACGTGAAACGCGTACTTGGTGATGATAGCAATGGTCGACTCACCTGTAGAAATACGAGCAGCCTCGCACGCTGTTGTGGGAAAAATGCTCGACGTTCTTCTCGTTGCTGAAGTCTTCGAGGGGGTCCGACCATAGGAGGTCGCACATGGGCCCGAAAGCCGGCGGTTCTTTGAACCTGTCGAGCTGCGCAACCAAACAAGCCAATTTATGTCGTCCCTTCCTTCGATGTATCGATCGGCGCGGGTCGCAGCCGCGCCCTGCACTCGATTATTTTCGCACGCGCGAGCATCAACGCGGCCGCCTCTCTTCCCCTATCTCTCTCTCGAAAATTCATCAAACTCATTTTCGCCTCCATGGAAATTAGATCTCGAGGGCTCGGAAAACTAATTTCCAAGCGCTTCTAATTCAATTAGCGCGAATTTTAGAGTTTCCCCGCGGGATCGATAATTAGTCAAAATATAGATTTTCTACCGATAGAGATTCTTTCCGAAATTACACGCGAGACTGTATTTATCCGTACGCAACTATATTAAAAGCATCGCAATGTACAAGTGAAACTTTTTCCTCGTTACTCATTCGGTAGGATTATTAACGCGTAATAAGTTGTTTTAACGATCCAAGTGGACGCGCGGGGCACATTGGGCTCGTTCATTTCTAAATCTAGACCATTTCGACCCGAAAATGCCTGGCTCTTAAATGAATTAATTTTAAAGCTGCGCATACATCGAGCAAATCAAGTGCTACATGTAAGACTCGGAGCTCGTTCCAAGAATGATCTATTATCCGCGTACAACGGCGATGCTTTTAAAACGAAAGTTTTGATAGAATACGTTGTCAATGGTCCAGCTGCACCGCGTAAGAAGTTAAAGTAGAGTCGCGGCCGCTTGCGAACTGAGAAAAGGGCGAGTAGTGGTACATCCGTCCGGTAGCTCGGGCCGCGCCGCGTAAAGATGGACGCAAGAGCGCGCCGATGCACTTTGTCCCGCATGAATATTAAAGGGGGCGGCGGTCAGGTTATCGACTGGAGGCGCCTCGTGGCGCACCTGTAAATTTACATTTCCCAAAAAGCCAAGTGAAGCGGGTCAAAGAGGCCGTAAATTTAACGGGTTCGCGGAGCGCGTCTCGCGCAAGTTCGCCTCCGCGGCACTATAAACTCCCGGGTTTGACGAATATACGCCCGCTTGTACGGCGGGCGATCCGCGCGGGGCGCCGTTAGCCTCGGGCAATTGCGCGCGCCAAGTGCGAGAGAGCCGAGTTGGCCGGCCGGGGCTCACCTTGCGTATGTCTTCTAAATTGTGAATTTCCGGCGAGAGGCCGCCGTGCACACAGAGGAACTGCTGGTTCATGAGAGCTGCGAGCGGCAAGCAGTCGAAAGCGTCCATGCACGCGTCGTAAACTCTCTCTGAGTATTTAATTTTACCTAAAAATACAAAGAGGGTCAGGCGGCGTGTGAGTGCGCAGGGCGCCTACAATGCCTTCGCGCCCTGCTGCTTCTTCCGCGGATTTTCACAAAAGCGCGCCACAGGCCTGTTTATTCATAGAACAAATCTGTCCTGGAATTCGAGAATTCAGCCCATTTGCAATGCACTTGAACGGGCGAGAAGCCCTATTCGAATTCTGTTTTATCGTGCAGCTAGTTTGCGTGCGCTATATGGAACGGCCAAAAGTTTACTCACATTCTTGTTTAAATGTGAAGTATTCTGTAAGATGTCGACACTCGTGGTTACCCCTGAGGAGATATAGTGTATTTGGATGGCACAGTTTCAATGCCCACAGGTACAATACGCACTGGAAAACAAAGAACAATACAAATGTTGCTTTTATTTATACGTGCTTTCTCGGGCAAGAATTTCATCTGAAAAAAATTTCCTAATGAATTAATAAAAACGTATTTCGCCAGGATACGGCCCCGTTTTTCATTAAATAAATATTTTCCCACATTCGGTACGCATTCGCAGTATTTTTAATATACCCGTCGATAACAAACATTCTTTATCTTCAAAGTTGTATTTTCAATGGGTCGTAGTTTTTATTCTGTCTACTCTTTGTATATTGGACGAGCTTATTTGCCTGTGCGCTGTGTTTGATGCATAGAATTTCTTGAGATCCGCATTCATTCATATGTAATACGCTTCATATAGGGCAGTTTTCAAAAACGATAGCTTTGCGCAAAATATTGGAAAACTACTTCCAAAATAACGTTTCAAAGCACTATAATACGCGAGAGAAAAAAGAAATAATATTTTTTATGCGCGCGGTAATGTATTGACAGCGACAAAAAAGTACGCAAACTCGATAAAGTAAATAAATGTGAATATCGGCTAAAATGTAAGGAATAAATTGTATTAAATATCGGATCTGCGGGAAATGAACCTTCGCCAAGTATAAAGTACGTGGCTCACGTTAAAAAACGAAAATGTTCTAAAAAAAGAGATAATAATTTTCAAGTTATGATACGCTAGCTGAAGCATCGGGCAAAAAACCGAGCGCTGCACAATAAAGTAAAAACAATGTAAACGAATGCGCGCACGTAATGGATTTGTAAAAATGTTATTATGCAGAAGCAGTCGTAAACGTCGACAGAGTACACTCGGGGCAAAAAGCACTTACAAATAAATGGCTAAATATTCAAATATTGTATGCGTATAACTGTCGCGTTCGTAAAATAGAAAGAACGACTATATGCGCGGGGACAAAAAATGGCCATCGATTAACCACACGCGTGTCCTGAAAATGGGAGCCTTCTCCCAAGCGCAGGGAGCATGTAATGTGAAAAGAATTAAAAGGCGTTCTAGAGCTTCTGCGGGCTTAATTAAGCGCCAAGGAAAAAAATATGGACGAAACGCGTCGGGGCGCGGTTCTGTTCATCGGGGAATTTTTCGGGCTCAAACGGATTCCAATGGTGCAATGAGGGACGGGCGGGGCCGGGGGACTCTTGGCTTAATTAAAAATTCTTAATTAACCGGGGGGCCGAAAAGCCCACGGGCCATTAGGGGCGCCGGCCCCGGGCCTCCGCCCAAATACTGACCTCGATACTGAAGTAGCCTCTATCGACGTAATCCCCAAGGAAGAGGTATTTCGTGGTCGAGGGTGGTCCACCTACTTCGAATAATTTCATTAAATCGTAGAACTGCCCGTGGATGTCGCCGCAAACTGTAAGAAGCAGTCCTTCGGTTAATGGGCGCGAGCACTTTTTACCCTCGGCTAACGCTTTGGGCGTATATCCTGCCTCGAATCCACTTTCGTGCAGGGCGGCTTTATATATCGTCTAACTTTACGCAGCTTGTCCAGGTTTTTCCCCAGTAATGA
This sequence comes from Sycophaga agraensis, assembly GCA_018906755.1. Taxonomy (NCBI): domain Eukaryota; kingdom Metazoa; phylum Arthropoda; class Insecta; order Hymenoptera; family Pteromalidae; genus Sycophaga; species Sycophaga agraensis. Next base: position 1,564,064 of record JACCIE010000037.1, read on the forward strand.
TTTTTTTGGGAGCCGCGGAAAATTAATTGCTTTTATGCACTACTGGCGGAAGTATTAATAGAGAGAGGCGCGGCTTGCGCCTCGCGAATGCGGCTTTCCAGCCCCCGGATTCCCCGAGATCCCGATCGTAAAGAAGCGAGCGATTTATTAAGAAAAAGTTTGAGCTTTTCTCTTAGTTGAAAAAAGTTAGTATAACACGTATATAAAAAATTTTCATCAAAGTCAGTACGCTTCTAAAGCAGTATGCACGTAAATGGTTAGAATTAGTTGGGGGCATGATTCTTTTGAGTCAATTTTGAGGCTGCGCCGTTAAAGTAATATTTTTTTAATCTTGACATGAACACAGTTGAAAAGTTTGTTAATAGCGTATAAAAAACTTTGATGCATGGTTATACTTGGACTTTGATAAAGGCGTGAAAAGTGCTTTAAGTTGCCGAGTTTTTATTTTCCATTACATAAAATGTGAGCCAAGGTGCATTTTTGGTAAACCCTCGCGCCGCGATGTATTGACGAACGGTCGAAAGCTTTCAAAATTTTCCCCTCATAAAAGACCGAACAATTTCTCTCTCAAGCGCTCCTTGCGCGGGCTTTTAGCCTGCGCGCGTACCAAAATCCAAATTCGTAAAACGGCCATCCTGGCCATCGATAATTCCTCTGAATGGATAACCGCGTCAATACACGGGATGATCGTCGCGCGGCGTCAGGAGGACAGTTTGAAAACTTTCGACTCGTCATGGAGGATGACACTGGATTCCGCTCCCGTCGAAAGTGGACCCGAGGATACAGGCAAGGGGGCCTTTTTCAATTTGGCCGGAGTGGGGCTCGGGGCTCGCGCTGCGAATTCTACGGGGGCCGGAGTGCACTACTCACCAGTGACCGGAGCCTCGATATCGATCATCGTCTTCTCGGAGCGCAGGAGGGACGCGCCGTCGTTGATGATGCGGAGCGCCGCGGCCTCGTCGATCCTACCCTCGAGGATGAAGTGCTGCTTAAGGACATCGGGCCGCGGCCTGAGCGTCCGCTGGTCGAACACCTCTGCCACGGTGAGTTTGCGGGAGGGCGGGAACGGCACATCTGCGGACCAAAGACATTCGTTACACTCGCCCACTTGCCCTCTCTCGAACGATGCCTTGCACGGGAGAGTTACCAGCTGCTCGCGTTTTACAGTGGGAAATCGCTTAGCCTTAAAGGGGAGTATCGCGTGGGAAGAGCGCCTAGAAGATGACTCTTTTTATGCTGGTGCATTAGTGCGCACTCGGCGAGGTACTGCCCGGGCACCCAAAAGAAGATAGCTCCACTAAAAACAGCCCGAAACGCGGAAAATAAACAGTTGCCCCGATCGTTAGTGTCGCTTATGACCTATCGCTCTCGTAAAACGGTCCTACTCCGCTAGAAATGCATGAGATGGACTTGAACTTTTTGGGTTAGTATAGTTCTTTGATTGACGCTCGTAGTCAAAACGACTAGTTCTTTTGGGGAACTTGTTGTCTTCGCTATTTGTACCCGAGTAGGATTAGCTACCTGTCGGAAAAACAGATATTAAAATCGCAGTGGCTAGTGGTGGCAGTGGTATTTGCAGCCGGCGCAGGTGGATAAGCCTTTGAAGCTCTTTAACGCGGGCCTGCAGTCAACAGGTGATGCGAAGTGCAGGGGCAGCAGCGACCGTCAGCAGCACGAGTCATCGCCATCGACGCGGATCAATGAGATCATCCATCCCCTCGGCGGCGGCGGCGGCGCGGCGGCAGCAATTGGATTTATTCCGGGCCGACTCGAGGCGCCGCGCGCAGAGACACTCCACCGTCTCTCGTAAATAAAGCTTTGTCAATAAAAAGGTGCGCGGGCTGTTTGCCCATCCACTTAGCGGAACACTTTGGCCTAAGTTTCTTTGATTATCAGAGTGCGCGCAGAGCCGTATCGCGCGGGCCTCCCGATAATCGAGTCTCCGCAGTGATAAGCGGGGGAAAAAGAGCTTGTACATTTTTACGGTTGTACGGGCCGCGCACTCGAGGAAAAACGACTAGCCGACTAGGATCGTCCCCACGAAATGGCCGGGAGCAACAGGCCGCGGCCATAATGAATTGCAAATGGCGCGGGCATTTTCCGGGGGTTCCCCGCGCGCTTTTTCCGAGCCCGCGGCGCGCCCCTTCCACATCGACGTCTTTATTTGCCTAGGCGAAAAACTAAAGAGGGGCTCGCCCGATAAAAGCCCGCGCGCGGCCGCCTCGGGATGGGGGAAGCGGCGTAGATTCATTGATTCGCTTTGCGCGCCCCCGCCTCCCTATGAATTATGGATCCCGCGGGAAAAAGTTGGCCGATACATCAGGCCGGGAGATAGATAGATAGATACTTCGGGGCCGGCGCATACGCGGCTCGGAAATTCGTATTTATAAGGGCGTCGCGGCGCGACGCGTCGGTCCCTTGGCTCCCTTGCGCTGTCGCGTGCGCGCCGCGGCCCCCTAGCCTACTTTCCCGCTTTTCCGGCCGGGCCGGATTCTTCCGTGCGATTGATCGGGAGGCGAGGCGGCCGCCCCGCCCGCGCCTTGGGATACTCCCCCGCCCCCGTCGATCGCTCGGCACTTTCGAGCTAATTCTTCCCCCGTTGCTTTCCTGTTTTACGGCGGCGCTTCCGCGGAGGGCTTCGAGTTTCCGCTGGCTCACGCTCACCCAATCGATGCGCTTAGCTGCCGGGAGACTTTTGCGCGCCTGTGTAGAGCCTCCCGGAATTCGTTACGCTGATGATGCATCCCCAAAGCAGCGCTCGCGTGAATCCCCTACACTCGATGCGTTTGTGAAAAAGGAAACTTGAGTAACTGGACTTTAATAGCTCGGCTAGTTTCGAGGGGCTATTGGGCCGTATCGACGTATGGATGAGCCTCGCATGTGTAAGGAGATACCCCGACGATTTATAAGAGAATCCATGACTGCGCGAGGTAGAGGTCGATGCGACGTATATACTTCGCGCGGGTAGACAGTGAAATATAAACATCTTTATGTTGAGCGGGGAAGAAAGATGGAAGTCGCCCTATTTGCGTTGGGACTAAGATATTTCATTATTCGAGCGCGCATATTTGTAAGGCTTTCAAACAAATTTTGAATATTTAAGTTTCCGTAAAATGTACACAAAGCGCTTTTTGTATGGAAAGCGCATAGTGTGTGTACACTAATTTACATCATAAAGTTTGTAGTTCCATTTCGCTCTTCTAGTTCTAAACACAAGAATCATGCTTAACCCAATTAAACAGATTTCCATATGCGCTAACTGCCGAAAGCTAGTTGCACGCGAGACAAATATAGTGTCGAGTCGGTTCGTGCCGAAAATGTAAGTATATGCATTATAATATATGTGCACAAAAGAGCGACTTGATATTCACTTTTTATTTGAGGGGTATATTTTCTGGAGACATCTTATCGAATAGGCGGTTAAGCTTCGTAAATGCTACTTACTAGCACCTATCTTCACATAATAGTCTATGCTTTGACAGCTATCGGCAAAAGCACGCGATTGTAGCCATCGATGTACAAATTGCAAGTATCACATACACAATATTTTTCAACTGTTTTATCTCCCGGTAATTTTGCAGGAATTATATTTATTTAATTATTCATAGTTAATGAGGCCATCAGATCACTCTACAAAAGAATAAATCATAAATTTACGACTGTAAAGGAAATTCATAAAAAGTAACTCTATTATATTTTTCTGAAACTTCATTCTTTTTAATTATATCCACTTATTATTAACGAGATATTGTCGTTTTATGTACAAGCTCATTGATGCTACAAGTACATAAAAGCTTTAATATTTTAAAACAAGAATAATGTCGAATATACCTCCGGTTTTTTTCTTTCTCAATGCTCAAGTAGCTTAAACCATTCACTAACTATAAATAATTTCTTATTTCTTAATATCCATTTCATTACTTTACATGATTTTTATTAATTTACTAATTTTTCTGTAATTACTATTAATATTATATATGCTATTTAACATTAAAGTTAAAACAATTGTTTTTTTATTTTAAGAATATTTCATAAGATTAATATTTATTTATAGACATTCTTTGTTAAATGCTATAAAGTAAAAAAAACATTTAATCAAACCGTATAACCTCGCTTGTTATTCCAGTGAGTATAATACAATTTTGTATATCAGCTAGTTAGTTTAATTCACAAGGAAACATCAATATTTTTCCTATGTGTAACTTTGGAACAAATGTCAAAGCTTAGTTATTAAATTTCAAGCATCATTACTAGTGCTATCGATGTAATTTACAGATTGTTGTTCATTTTTAGTCAAATAAAAGTCAGAAGTCATAGAAGAAGGCAACCATGTCAATTGAAAATTATTTCTCAATTGTTTAGCTTAAAAAGTAAAAATATACAAAGTTTATAAAAATTTAAAATCATAGGAAATACAAAACATTTTTCAGAACAATATAACTTACATTTGAACAATCATTTGAATTGTTAAAACAATTGCAGCAATATTGCTTTCAAAACATTGCACGATATGGCGCTATGCAAAAATAAATTATGTTGATGTAGGATGCATGCATTTGTAGCTTGAGTACGTAGCTATGAAATATCCGTATTGTATCAAATGAAATTGCAAATTATAATGTCATTTTCAAAATAGAGGTTATAAATATAATTGCGAACACTACTACGTAGATTGTACGTTGTAGACTATCGCCTATATGAAAATGAAAATCATTTAATATTCACAATTTGTGTTATTTTATCCTTTTCCATAAGAACTTTTTTAGTACTTTTATTTATTTAGAAAGAGTGAAATTTCTGAATACAGAGAGGATAATGAGCTGAGAGAAAAAGTGGGAGAAAGTACAGTAGGAAGTTAATCGGCGTCTCGCTGGTCTACTAATTCGGTTCGATGATACGGGCGACGGTCGCTCGAGCCGTCAAGCATCGCACAAAAGCCCTCGAATCACGATAAGAGACGGCGGATATAATCAGCTACTTAGGATGCCCGACTTCTTGTAGACGTATACGTAGGTATTAAGCACATTATCTGACAGTTGTTATATACACGACGGCCATTACTATAGGCATTGCGATAACGTCGCGGCGCGCGTGGCTATATAATGATTTTTACCAATGTATCGGCTACCTTGCACGTTGGCGCCGGCGGAGGAAAAGATAGTTTATTTATTACTCGGCCGCGTTGGCTGCCGTGACCGGCAGCTTTTTCTCGAACGAATTTGTTGGCGTGAATAGAGCGTCGGGAAGGAGAAGATCCGCGGGTCGCATAAACGTAGAAAAGGGACAGGCCCTGAAAAAACGAGGCGCGGGCTCCAACTTTTCCAATTGGCGAGAGCATAAAAAATTACGAATGAAAAGGTAATTGGATTTGTTAGCCGAGTGAAAAGTTGATAATAACTCCAAGTTCAGCATTTAAAGTTGGTAATTTAATATAGCGCGCGCATACACATGCAGGGCGGAGTGAATTTGCCCCACACGCGCCCCCGCTCCGAAGCCTTGGAGCATTCCTCCCTGGGCCGAGGTCGAGCGCTTAACGACGCGAGCGCCCTGGGCGTCTCCTGGCCCGCCGTCCAAAAGCCGAGGCCGCCCTCGGCCTCCCCGGGCGTCCCGCCGCCCGCGGAAGGAGCGGCCGCGGGGGAGGCTGCACCCAGGGGCGACGCACGCGGCGCGGTTATCGATTGTAACGCCGGCGCTCGCTGCTCCCGTTTCGACAGCTGGCCGATATAATGGGCGGTAAATCAATGCGGGGGCGAGCTCGCCCGGTAATTGTCGCGAGCGCCCAACCCGCGGCGCTCGGTGCCCCCCCCCCCTAACGACTTCCGCCCGGCTCTCAGCCCCCGGCTACCTCACGGGCTAAGTGCACCTACCGCGCGGCTCCTTTTTCGGGGCGATATTGCGGCGCGCTTTATTAAACTCCTCCGCCGGCGGCCGCTGCCCGCTCCCCGGGGCTTTGTTGCCGGGCGGCGCACCCGCGGCCCGCGCGCAATTAGCCCCCGCCGAGGGGAATAATCGGCCAAGTTGCCGGGGCGCGGCCTAGCCTCGTCCTAGCCTAGCGGAGGCCCGCGAGCCTCTTCCCCGAACGGCTATAAATACCCGCGGGCCGATGAGCCGAGCTGTCTTAATTAATGGTAGGACCGCTCACGTTTCACTGCCGACCCAACGAGGCGCCCTGTCTCTTGCACTTTCCCGCTTGATGGCCGACTGACGGCGCGGACGAGAAAAAAGACGCCCCGGCCGCGTCTAATATAAGAATCCGGGCAGCTCGGGAGCCGCTAATCGCGCTGCTTGTAGCCGGCCGACTCTGGAGGCGGTCGCAGCAGCCTCCGCGGCAGCAGCATGTGGATCGCACCGGGCGCGTAGGTGTGCGGCCCTCGCAGGTCCGAGGCTCGCGCGAAAATCCTCATTAAATTTAACAAGACGCGCGCGCCGAAGATTTATAAGTGCAAGGCCGGCGCTGATGTAGTGGGCGCGGCCGAAAGCCGCGCGTCGGCCGCAGGGCCGGCTCTCGTTACCCCCGGCCGGGGCTCCGAGGGGAGGGCTCGGGTGCAGCGCGGGCGCGGCCGACCCCGCAGATGGTGAGTGACCGGCGCCGATTAGCCGCCCGTCCCGCGGCCCGGGGAGATCTAATCGCGCGAGTCGTCCCGGCGGGAGGCGCGCGCCGCGGCCAAAATACACCCGAGCCCCTGGGTCAAGGGAAGCCGGCCGAATAATAATAAATCAATGCCGCGCCGCCGCCGCCGCCGCCGCCGACGCCAGCAGCTCGCCCTATTCTTCTTCCGGCCCGCGCTCACTTTCGCCCGATGCCCGCCGCGCCGCTAATTACGCCCGCCGTGCGCGGCTTTATGCATACGGCGCACGGAAGCCCTGCCCCCGCGTTATAACGAGCCGCGCACCCGACCCTTGGAATGCCGGACTTTGGCGGCGGCGCTTTGCGCCAGCGAGTCAGACTCGGGGACCGGATCCAATGGAATTCTTTCGGCCATTGCACAATGCGTCGGCTTCAAACTTGTGCGATGAAGAATATAATGGAAACGTAAGATAAAGCTTGCAGCTTTGGCTTATTAGCGTAACGATGTGGACTGAAAGAACAATGCAAGAAAATGTATTTTACTGTTATATACTACATAATTATAGTCCAAATATCTTGTATTTGCATCTTATTTTACATGGTACTATAAAAAAACTTTTATACTGGTGAATTTATATCGTCTCTGTATTATGTTATTTCAAAAAATTTCATATTATCACGAAATTCGTTGCTTCAACTTTTACATTACTGCATATTATATATTATTGATATTATTGCATATATTGAAATGCTCTTTCGACCTGAATTAAACATGACCTGTTCCATATATTTTTACACATCTGCTCACGAATTAAATATTGTAATTTCTTATACATGCATAAATTTAAGATAATTTGAATGAATACATTTATTTAGAAAAGGTGTATCATTAAAAACGGTATTGCATTTCTCTACAGTTACACGCACCAGTGTCATAATATTCAAAAATACAAATTATTAGCATTATCAATCAAACACGGTTAATACAGGAATATATTATAACACATTTTTTAATTTGTGTATTATAATGTACAGATAAAAAATATATCATTTTTATCGGAATTTACAATTTTAATATAAAGCCTTGTTCTAAAAATAGGCAAAAACCAAAATAGACGATATTTAATTAAACATTTTTATTAAGCTTTCAATATGTGCTGATTTTTACAATCACATTAAATGATTGATTTAATGGTTTTTTATCCAGCGGAAACTTACCAAACATATCAATAGAATTGAAAATAAAATAATTATTTTCAAATATTTTGATATAGATATTCAATTCATGTTTATCTATAAATCGTAAAATCTGCAATTTAATAAAGTTGTAGACATAAATTATTTGCATTAATGTGCATAAACATATGAACAAATCTAGCCCTTTTAACGAATTAATTATTGAATAATTTTAATGTTTTCATTTTGAATCCAATATTTCGATGTGATAATAATGATAGCAATAATAATAATAATAACAATAGTAATCGACACTATAAAAAATATAATGCGAAGAATCACAGAGCTATGTATTTTTTCAAGTTACGTAATGTTAAAAATTTGAAAAATTTACGAGTCCAAGGTTAAAAATATTAAACAAATTTATAAATGAATACAATAAATTTCCTGTAGCTTACGTGTAAAAATGTCGACAATAAACTGTACATACTATTATTTATCATTTTTGGTACAATGATATTCTCCTGTTAAGATATATTTAACAAATATTAAAAATTTAAGTCATGCATTTAATAATTAGTATCATGCTCTGCAATGGCAGATAGAATACTTAATTTTATTGCTTGCGCTTTTAATAATAATTACTTGTACCAAGCAAATGACTATGAATGTAATACTAAATATATGAATATTGTATTTTTGCTAATTAAAAAATGTATTTAAAAAAATGGTACGAAAACAATCTTTACTTATTTAGCATATATTAGTAAATATAAAATTAATATCTTTTACTGAAAATATTGAAAATAAAATTTAACAATATAATGCCATTACAATATACACTATTCATCACTTTCTTACACAAAACTTATTTATAAAAAGTTTAAAATAAGTTTGTAGTCTACATTGAGGAAATCTTCATTGGACTTTATGGGTCAGATAAAATATTATTTTGTTGTAATTTATTGAAATTTTTATGCTTTCTTAAATGTTATACCGATAGCATCTGCTATATACATTTCATATAAATAAAATATTGTTTTTCAGCACAATTGTCAAGGTGTTTGGGTTGCCTGCATTCGTGGGTGTACGCACGTGGCATCCGCGTATACTATGTCTCTTTCTTCACATTATGTATAGAGACGCATTTGCATTTTAAGAAGCGAGTATCGTAGAATCTTGTAGAAACTTTTATTATATCTCTATGTTGATCTTAACAATTTCTAAAAAAATGAAATTTAGTCTTCCTCAAACGATCTTTGAAGGTCAAGCAATCTTTTTTGGTTACGTGCTATTTGTGCACTAATGCCACACGCAGGGCTCGAGACTCGGTCAACCTTGTGTAATAATTCCTAAATTTGTTTTATAAAATCACTATTTTCTTATTCCATTGAAATCGACTTTGATACGATCAATTTTTCGTTATTACTTCTCGGTATTGCCTAATTATACCGGCGGTCAGTACTTAAAATGCGGCTAAGATAAAAATCGTAGCCTTAATAAGAGCCAAAGAGAGGCGGGGACATTCGCGTTTTTAACTTCTATTCGCTTGACGATTTTTTTCGTAGATTCGCGCAAAGTTCGCGGCCAGTGCGATCAGCCACGTCCCATAAGCACGATCCGATAGAGGCACCGAGAGAGAGGCACGTGGTCATTGGCAGCTCTCCACTGCGTCCGCGAGTGCGGGGACACGAGCGATATAAATAAACCGCGATTATCCCAACTCCGGACCCTCTCCCCGCGCCGACTACGGTATTCGAAATCATCTGGCCGACGTGTGCAAGCAATTCGCAAATAATAGTACCACGTGCCCGAGAAGATTAGTTCGCACGCGGACGCAGCGAATTACCGTCCAAATGAAATGAGGCATTATAGCCGAGTGCCACTAACAAATTTCTTATTTAACCTAGAGCTTTTTTTTCTTCGCTCCCCTGTAGTTGGCATCTCTATTGCGAGTCCGCCCGCGCCGACGCCAGTCTGCCTCATTTGGATAAGAGAAGGGAAAGGACGAGCTCCACTTTCTAGGTTTGTTTTACTTTTTGCGCGCGAGGTACGCAGGATGAGAATTTCTTTGCACGCAAAGTAGTTCACTGCCCCGCTTTTTGCACTACCCAGTGAGATTGAGATTTTTCGTGAGCGCGTACGCGGATGTGCCAGAGAGAATCTCGTAGAGAATGGCATATCGATTCGCTTCTCTCAGCAATTAAGGACTCGGAGGGTAGTTCGTTTTTTTTATCGAGATCTGCATAATTTTTTTTGTATCGATTCCTGTACCATATACTACGCAGCTCGTTGAATTATTTAATTTTATTCTTTTTCAGTGTATTAACTTTTTCTTTTTCTAATGTACCGCATGTTTGCGTGCAAGAAAACATACTTATGCTATGTATAATGAATATACGACTAATATTAGTTCAAGAGTACACTACAGCAATTAGAAATTGAGGCAATTAAAATTCTATGACTTGAGTTAATTAAAAATCCATTGTTCTAAAATTTTATTTTGCACTAGTTGACTGCACCTAGATATGGTTAGAATAGTGAATTAAAAAAATTTATTTTTAAATTGTAACCGTTGATGCGATCTTAAGGTTGCTTTTTATTATTACAAGCATTATATTTTTATGTACTGAAACTATAATAGAATTCTAACGAGTAAATAAAATTATTATTTTAAATATTTACACTGGTGAGCGACAATAGGTTTAGACAAAGCTCTACACCTTGTGTTATTATGAATGGCACACTATTGAGGGAATTTTAAAATCAGCGTGTCATCTTTTATGTATTTAAAACAGCACTGCTTTTGTAGCCAACAAAATCTCCGGAATAAATCAAACAGCTTCGTTACAAAGCATCATCTTTATCATTAATTTTGATTGTCCTCTCCCAATACGCATTTGTTTTCTTTTCATTCTAATTTACATTGGTCAAAATATACTTAACTATGATGGTAAAATAGTACAATCAAATTGATCTGTAATCGAGTAAACAAAAGAATGTTTATAAATTGATTGGCATTTTAAATAAAAGGTTAGGAAAATGGTAAAATTTGTTGATATAATACGGTTCACGTTGATCTATTAGTTCATTCACTGTATACAGAAAAAAAGAACGAAAATATAAAATTCTTATAACAAAAATCTGATAAACACATATTATTAATGTTTCTTTCTTCAATTATATATATATATATATATATATATATAAAATATACAGGATTGGTTACTTCTATTACTGATAGGCAACAAAAATAATCACACAGGCTTCGTTCAGCATTACATAAGTCTTTATATACCCGGAGAAAAAGTGGTGCTGATGAAATCTCAGATGACGATTCAAGGGTGAATTTTAGTTCACTGTAAGAACACGTCAATATCTACTGATTTTCAAAGTACGGTAGAAAAATATACATTAAAAATATGTGTGTGACATTCAAAACACAGAATTTCTTTCACCACTGTATGTATTTGTGTAGAAAAACTATATATATTTTGAAGACAGTTGATGCTTAGTCACAAAATGAATCTACTCACAAACATATTTTCACAAATGTACGCACGACCAAATAAAAAAAAGAGTGAATATTTGGAAGGTTTCCGCAGTGAGATATACGTTAAAGGAGCATTTAAACTGTGCGAGAGTCATTGCATAGCGGATGAATCAATAGACTCTTGTGATAAAGCTATCAATACGTGCTTTTACGCGTGTTACATATTACGATATAGTTATGCAATTAGCGCGGTGGATTGCATTAGCCAACTGAGTCTTTTTTCACCTGAAAAAAGCTGCGCACACGTTGCAGAGTGACATTACGGCGCGCGACAACGCAATTAAACGAAGCTATCATTCGCGTCTGGCGACGAGACTCGCGCACTACGTTTTTCGTGCCGTAGCCGGCAGTCGATCGACCCGCACGGGCGTCGAGCCTCTTCGTTTCCCTCAAGAATGGGCGCGTCTTGAGCTCGGGCGCAAGCCGACGTTGCGATAAATCCTCGGCGGCGATAAAATTAATCGGGGGCCTCGCTCTAGCGCCGCGCGGCCGGCAACAAAGCCGCGCCAAAAAGTGCGCGCTCGTGTTTGTCCTCCCGCGCCGGGGAATAAACAGAATAATTTCCGGCCGTTTATTAGTGCGGGTGTTAATTAAAAGGCCCGGAGAGCCGATGCGGGGCAGCTGTCGAAAGCGGCGCAACGTCGCCTCCGCGAGTCTCGTGTTTACCTTCGGTCTGTGTGAGAATGGCGCGCCCCTGTGTGTATTTTTGTAATTAGATTTCGCTGTTCCGCCGCGGTCGCCCGGCCGGGATATGACCACTTACTCGACGCCGCGCCGCCTCGGGGAGTTTCGCGTCTTTTGACGCTTCCGAGGGCTGCGGAGTGGTCGTAAAGCATATAACGGCCGGAGCCGCCGCTGCCAAGGAGTGCCACAGTGCCGAATTCTATGCCAAAGGGGAGCGTTTCGATCGCGCACTGTTCGCCGCGCGCACTTTGCCGTCGGTCTAGACTACGCACCGACAAAGCCTCTTTATTCGCCCGGAGTGCGAGAATTGAGTTTGAGCGATTCTTCGGATTCCGACAGACTTACTGAATGCTAGCTCGAAAACTTGCAAGGGTAAAATTGCGCGGATAGGATTTATTTGAAAAACGAGTTGGAAAAGGCTACCCGTTAAAAGTTCTGCATAGTTTTTTAAGAGTATACGTATAACTGAAGAAAACATCTTTGTGAAAAAGAAACCGCTTTTATTTCTTTTGCCGGGAGTTGTAAAATGTTGAATTTTTTCAAAGTTGTAAAATTGTCTTGAAATTATAATTGAGCATCGAAAGCATAAATATCGACCGAGTATAAATAGACTTAGGATTTTGAAAATTAATCGTAAATTTTCAATATTTATAAAATTTTAAATCAAATAACCGAGAGCTAAAACAATACGTTTGAATGCTATAAAAAGCTAATAAAATTTTTCTTTATTTTGGTTTTATTTAATTTTATAAAAAGCTGCGTAACATATATTCTGATCCGAAAATCGTGACATTTTATATAAATTTCATTTTAATTTTTAGTTAAATTTTAATGAACTTTTGTGTAATTTATGTAACATCTTTACACATAAAAGGTAGAAATTCTCACGACTGCTACTCATGTTTCTATTATTATGCTGGTTTTCAAAGAGGATATAAAACAGAGGTTAAAATTGAGTTGTGTTAAAAGTTAAATTGAAGGAAAATATGTGTGTCAATTACTGTTAGAGATAGTTAATTTAATCAATGTGTGCAATTGGAATCTCTTTTTTTCCTTACCAATTGAATATTATACAGTTAGTAATTTTTTCATATTCGAAGAATTTTGTATTAGTATACTGATATAAACTAAAATAGATTCTTCTTTAACCTTGAGTAGAGAATAATTAATGCTTATTCAGTTGAACCGTAGCGTATTCAATAAGAATAGTTATAATATTAAATTATTGCGAGTTTTATCCCGAGTACACTATCTAACCGACTAATGTTCTCCTCACTAATATTACTAACAATATCGTAGGAAGGAATTGAAAAAGGAAGGTTGCACAGTAAATATCAAAGACCAATATAATAGTGACTCAGGATAATATATGGAAGAAGCATGAGTGACATGTATATCTGGAGACGTTTTAGGTAGTCTAGACCGCAACACGCATGGGGCGACTACCCAGCGCATGCCCCTAATTAATCTCCGTAATGCGGAAGATACTAATGAAAGAACAAATGATTAGCGTGACGCTCGGTGGCTCTCCGGAGCGCAGCCCTATCGGGTCTTCGATCGCAACCCAATTCCGCCCGGCAGCGCCTCTCGCGAGGCTTCGCGCGGCCGGCAATTTCAGCCCGGGCAGCTCGGGGGAAAATCGATGTTTCTCTTTTTAAACAGGGCCGCGCGTCCGGCAGCGCCTGATTGACGCTCGCCGGCGCTTTCGCAACAAGTAGCCGCGATTCCGCAGTAGCCCGACCCGTGACCCAGACGATGAACAGTTAACCAGCGGGCCCCTATTTCCGGGCAGTGTGACCTGGACCATCGAGGAGCTCGATCCGCTTCCCGCGGAGGCTGCCGCGGACTATTGGATTTCACGGGACGCTGCACCTTTGGGATTTCGGGTGCAAGAGCCCAGGTTTTTTTGCGCGGCCAAGAACGCGAACGGGAAATGCGCGCGGGATCACTATTATTATACTCGAGGGGAGATGCGCGGTCGCGCGCTTTGTCGAAGACAGTGTTCCGTCTGATCACTGTCTGACATGAACTACTTGAGCCCGCGAAACAGATGATGGGTTATGGAAAATTCATTGTGCCGCTCAAACAGTGGAGCTCGGCGCTCCGAGAGCAGCGGCTCGTTTGCGGTTGGATTTAACGAGAAGGAGGATATACGACGTGTTTGGAAAACGTTTTGAAGGTATATATACTAATATGAGAGGAAAATGTAAGCGATACGTGCGCGAGCGGCGTTAAACATTTTTTTTCGTGTGTTTCGAATGCTGGAGGTGCATTGTAAAGGTTCGACGGAGTCCATAAATCAAAGCGCCGGCGACTATAAATTTGAATTAAATGTCCCAATTATCGGGGGGTCGAAACAGATGTGCTGTTATTCGGGAAATACGTTTTCGCCTCGACGCCCGGAGGAATGTGGAAAACAAAAGCCAAGTCTCCCATATAGGCGTCGGCGCTCGTATTTTTAGGTGTTTTTAAAAAAAGACTTAATAAGCGATTATTCACGTTTTCACAATGCCTAGGGCGAGTGAGGTGAGTCACGGGACAACGCCGCGTGAAAATATCTTGCAAAATCGACCGCGGCGCCGGGAATGGGTCCATCGTCGAAGGATAGCGGCTCCGCGAACAGATTATCCGAGCGGTGAAAGATCGGCCAATTAGCGTAGAGGCCCCGGAAATTTCCCGGATGCTGCAGACGTTGGGCGCCGCACCTTCCGAAAATCGATCTCAATCAAACGGTATTTATATAAAAAGAGAAGAAGGGAGGAGGAAGAGCGGCGAGTCGCCTGGCGCGATACCAGAATCCCGCGCCCCTGGCAGCCTCCGCTAGTCTATCGCAAGCGGCTTCGCGCAACTGTGCCGTAATAAGCTGGCCAAAAATTTTGTGCGTCGCTTTCTTCTTCCTCGTTTCCTTGCGCACGTGCGTTTAGGCCCCGCTGGTTTTTCGTGGTTCTCGTTGATGCACGCGGCACGTCTCGCCGGAACCGACCAGGTTACAAGCAGCGGCCGAGTCATATAGTGTCTTTTTTGGACAATACTTTTCTTGGAAAGAAACTTGGCTACCTCTCGGCGGCAGGTTTGCGGCGCCTTAATTGTGCAAATGCTAGGAAATCCAAGCGCTCGCACGTCTTGAAATAATGTGCTAAAGCTATTATCAATATCGCGCGTTTTATTTGATTGCCTTGTTAATCAACGTTGAGTCATTGTCCGTCGGTACACGCTTAAACAACACTTCTCGAAGCAACAACTGCTTTTGACAGGATTAGAAACGCGATATTTGATTGGCTTGAAACCTGATTAAAAGAAAAGTTTCCCCCGGCGTTTCGAAGGTTCTCGGCGCGTATAACTTTTCATGAACGTCCATTATACTGACGCTTAGACGGAAAATGTCTGCAATTATGCATAATGTGTGTACAGCTGAGCATACCTCCTCTACATTTTCATCTTTGAGGCCTATTCACCGAGCCACGTAACAGGTAATATTACGCAAGGAACGCGAGCCTTATCAAGTATTAAGCCGTGTACACAAGTGCAAATAATTATGTCGACGCTACTCGACGCTCAAAGTTCATCTGGCTACTTAATCAATACGCCAAAGCGAAGCTAAAGACCTTCGAACTTGGTAGAGTTGTTGGACGAGGGCGAAATCGAATAGTGCCCAGAAAAGCTTATTATGCTGCGCGACACTTGTGCAAGCTGCGTGTACTGTTTCCTCGAGGAATGTAGGTTAAAATACTTCTTTATTGGCTCGTGCATAAGAAACGCGCTTAGTCGCGTAACAATGTGTGATGTTTTTTATTATAAAGAAAATGTATTGCAGAGCTTGTAAAAAATACCACAAGGTATTGCGGATAATTTTTAAAAGATCTGTAAACGGATAATATACTATACGTACTTGAGCTCTAAGAACAAATTCCATGACCTTAATCTTAATTGCTCATCGACTATTAGATATTCAAGCTTGATTTACTATCAATTACCCATTTTCCTAAAACCGTTAGTTTTTAGTTAAGGCCGTGTTTCAAGCTGCACGATTTAGAGCAAGTAAACTATGACTTGACTTTTGTAATTCCATTCAAAGCAACTAGCAATTTCTTTACACTCAATCAGAAGGAAATTATTGACTATGTATTTATTTTAATGTATTATGCATGATTGTGAACTTTTCATTCTATAATCGTTGCTTGTCCCATTACAAAGAACCGCAGATGCATGAATATATATTCTCCGTCTCTGACACATGCGTTGGTTTGAATTGTCACGGGATGCTAGCATTGAACAAAAAGAAAGGAAAAATGAAGCTTTTATTCAAAGAATGATTCTTGTGCAGTTTCTTAAAAGATTGAAACTGTTTCGGAAAAAGTTTGCGACCTTTACAAAGATTCACGTCGCGCAGCCCGGGGCTTGACTTCACATTTTTCCGAGAACTGCCGTGGTCCAGAGTGCACGGTTGATAATTCCTTCATCGCCGAGCGCCCAACTGATCCCCAGCAAGATAACTAAGCCCGGGGCGGAAAGTACAATATATTTTTATCCGATTCGACGTTTCATAATGCGCGTTTCCACGTTGGACAGGGCCACTCGACCCATCTCGGAATTTGGTCGATGAAAGCCACTCGAGCCCGGCACAAAGGGTCAATGACGCGGACGACGAGGGTTGCGCCCGGGCCGAATGGCCTCGGCAGGCCCGCTGGCAGGCCGCCGGCAAAGGAATACATCATGCCGGCGCGCGCCTCCAAAAAACATAAAACAAACATAACGCTCCGGGCGCGCGGCCCGGGAAATGCCCCTCGGCAACAACGGGGGGACATTCGAGTGAAAAGCGATTGCCGGGGGGACAAGTGGCGCCGAGGTGCGATGGACGCGCGCGACGCCTCGGCCGGTACGAATTAGGCCGGCGAGTCCTACCCCCTTCGAATTTCCGTGCCCGCGCCAAGGAGATTGGGACGTCGGCGCGCGTTTTTTGTCTACGGCCGCGTATCGATTGGGGGCCGAATCAATAAATTCGCTCCCATCAAGTTGAAATGATGAATAAATTTGCGGAGGGCTCGACCCGGCCCAGGAAATGATTATTCCGCGCGTTTCCCATCTAAGAAGGGGCTCGGGCCGAGGGTCCGGAAGCTCCCGCGCGACGCCCGCCGGTATATGAAATATAAAGATGTAAATATTTTCCCGTAACGCAAACGACGTCTCGCGCGGAATTCGATTCCCCGGCGTTTTATTGTATTCGGTCGGCAGACCTAAGTGCAACAGATTTGCCCAGTTTTCTCGAATTGCCATCAGATGCTTTTCGCCTCAGTACGAATCAATGACATTGCGAAGAGCATAGCCTGAGTAACTTGTAGTTATTCATCTTGCATGTATAGTTTACTTGTATCAATAGAGATAGAATCCTGGTAATATAGATGAAACAAACCACGAGTCTTTTTATGCATGTTATAACTTATATATCTGCGAAATATGAACTACTTATGCAAGCATATTTAACATTGCTAAGGTTTTTACTTTAGCTTGATCAGGTTGAAAAATCAGTAAAAACTGCGGTATTTTAAAACGTAAAGCTTATTCTGAGATGTGATGCATTCGAATATAACGATTCTCTCAATAATAACAACTTTGACAACCGATGTTGAGTAAAATTGAAGAACACGTTAGGAAATGTGAGTTAAACTTTTTCCGAGTGCATATGCCGTATCTAGACGCGAGCCGTTAAGTAGGCTACCTCAACAAGTTTAAACGTTCATTGACAAAGTATACTGCATGTAAGCTGAGCAGCCAAAAAGGTCCGTAGCAGCGCGGTTACCCAGACACGGCAGCCGCGTGTAGGAGTGGGCCAGTCGGCCAGGGCGCCCGGGCAATTAACCTGGAGGCGCCGGGTAATCCAGGGCTTTTCCACGGTGCGCACGTGCACGCGTAGCAGGCTGGTGCCATGGGGTCGGCTGGCATGGGGGCACGGGGGGCTCGGGGGGCTCGGGGGGCACCGGACCCGGGCGCGGCGTCGATCGATCGCGCGGAGGCGCAGCGCGGCGCCCGGGAGTGAAAGGTCCCCCGTCTGGGCGCGCAGCTGTTCCCTGGCGCCGTGTCCCCCGCGATTTCACGCGCGAGCCGTCGTCCGAGCGCGAGGGTTATTTATTCATCGGGGCGGCCGTGGGGGCGTCCCGAGCGCCTCGCCCCGGCCTTCGCGCGCTCAGGCAGCTTTGTTTCGCGCTCTATGACCTATATTCCTGCGCTCGCGCCGCCGGCCCGTCGCCCGAGCCATTCGAAAAGGCAAAATGGCGGCGGGGCCAGGGCCCGGGAGGCGCCGACGGGCCTCGCGGCTTCCTCGGGGACGTCGTCGGCGACCCCCGCGCAGCTGGTAACTCACTCACTGGCCAGAGGCCGCGCGCAGCGCCGTCTCTCAGGCTCGGCCAAGGCTTACCTGCAACAGAAAAAAGAAAGCGAGCGGTTAGTCGGAGCTTGGGCCAATTGGCGATTAAGCGGCGGGTAAGGAGGGCGCGGCGGGCGGGATGAGGCCTAATCTCGGGGCCGCGGGGGAGGCGGGGGCGATCGATCGGGCGGCCCCGGCGCGCGGCGGCGGCGGCGGCGGCGGCGGCGAGCGCCACAAGTGTCCCCGGCGCGGGGGGCCGCATCGGTCTTCGGCGCGCTCCCGATCCGCGCGTGGGTGTGCCTCGCGTGCGCGCCTCGCCGCCGAAGGTGAGCGCTCTCTCGCCACCCCCTATCCCGACCCCCGCCGTCCCCGCCGGCCCCGCGCCCCCGACTCCACCGACTCCCCCGACTCCCCCCGCCGGGCCCGGGAGCGAATGCAGAGTACGCCCGCGCGGAGCTATCGATCTGCGGCGGGGGCGCGCGCGCCGCCCAGGACGAGAGAAGAGCCCAGCGCCGTCAGCTGGCCACCCGCTCCGCCCTCCCTCGCGCCCGAAGAGCGCTCGCTTTGAGGTTAGGGCCGATCGCCACCGCACCGGCCGAGGCGCCAATAATGATCGCCCGGCTATTTCGAGCCGCTGGACAAAGGGACTCGGTGCTCCTTCTGCAGCCGCCCGGAAGCCCCTCGACGCCCTCCTGCCCCCAGGAGGCCCTATCCCCGCGCCGGGTCGCAAGAACCTTATGGGGCATGCGTGGCTAACTTTTTCTCGGCCCTCGCAGGCCAAAGCAAGCGAGCTACGTTTTACAATATCGTGTGCAGTGCACCCGACTTTTGCAACTGTGCTCTACGAGATTATCAAGAAAAATGCCTTTTTAGTCTTTTAACGGATGGTTCGAGGAAAAAGAACCGTTTGTTTTAATACACGCCAAGGTACTACTGTACATACGTGCTCGATTTTCTTTTTCAAAATATCATTAAATTGGGATATTTTCGCTCATTCATTGCTTAGTCATTCTTTATAGGATTACACGCAGATACATGGAAAATTCTATAGGTTCGTATATATATAAGATCGTCTTTCTTATAATTACCTATACAAAGGGCGTCTTGGAGGGCTGGGTAGTTGCGCAAGAGCGAAACGCATGAATAGGAGGATTTTATTACAATGGATTCGCAGTAGAATTAATTAATTTTGTAATAATGATATACCTTGCTTCTGAAATGTAATGCAATATAGTAGTTCGTGTCCTTTATTCGAGCACGACATTTGCGTAATTGGGCGCTGCGAATGAAAGCTCTATCATTACATCAATTCTCAACGCACGCCGCGTCTTTATATGATTATTAAAAAGCAGCTTAAACGGCAATTATTACATTCAACTCGCGTAGTCGACGATATTCATCCACATTATTTTTTCAGGAGGGAACTCGAAGGGAACGATTGCTTAGCAATAATCGAGTCAGCTATATTCGGAGCGCATTGTGTACCAAATCATTAAAGTTAGTTCCCTAGGAAATCATCAAGTCCCGTGTACACAGAGGCGCAGGCCCGGCGCGTCTCCTCGTCCTTATCGCGCGGCGGCTTCCCGAAAATTCGATTACCTGCCCGGGGCCACTCGGTCGCACAAGGCGCCCTGGCCAGGCCCGTCCCCTAATTCCAAAAGATGAGTCGCTCCCTTATCGGCCGGCGATCGATCGGGCGCAGAATGGGGGGAAGAATGCGCCCAGGGGCGGGGGCCGGGCGCGCGATCGAGCATGACGGCCCTAGTTAGGGCAGAGCGGCTCGCGGCACAGGCGCCCTGCGAGCGCGCCGGGCCTCGCCCTACAGCGCATGATAAATGCGGGCGCTCCCCCGGGGGCGCGGGGGCAGCCTCCGAGCAAACGCGCCTCGACAATCGGGCTTCCGGCCCGCGAGACTCGACCGCGTCAAACGCGCGGACTAATTGCAGCGCACACGCGGGGGCGGAGGCGCCGCCGCTCCCCGGGATTAATCGCGGCCGCGGCCCTCGGCTCGCAATTACGCGCGAGTCCTCGAGGATTAAACGGGACGTTGCGCGCCCCGCGGGACCCGCCCCCGCGCTAATTAGCCGGCCCCGGACCCTAATGGCGGGAAAAACCGGACGCGCCCAGGAGCGGGAGGCGCGCCTAATCAGCCGGACGCGCTGGCCCGGAAGAGGGCCGATGCCGGGGCCCGATGGATCGGCCGATCGGCGCAATTCCCCGGGCGCCCGCCCGCGCCGCCCTCGTCATTGTCGGGCGTTTACTGGGTCGCGCGACCGCCGCAGTTTTACAGCGCACGCTAACGGATTATACGCCCGCGTTATACAAGTTCGTTATAGAAAGGCCGCGCACCTACTCGCTTTTATTGAATCTCGGCCGCGGGGAATGAAACGGCGCGCCACCCACGGAGCCAGCCGATTTTATCCGCGGGCGCTTTACGAGATCTACGAGCGAAGCCCGGCCGAGCCGCGCGCCGCTCAATATCTGCGTTTACGCGTCCGTCTTTCGCGCGGCAAATGCCCCGGGACCAAATCCCCGCGCGCGGTTCGCCTCGTGAGTGCGGCATTCCTTTCGCGGGGGAGGATCGAGCCTCGGAAGCCGTGGCTGTCGACTTGCGAGGCCGCGTAAAGCAAGGCGAATCGCCTCGCACGGAGGAGCGTATATTCGCGGCAGCTCGAATATATGCGCGCCGCGCAGGTCCAGCGAGCGCGCGAGGAGCAAGACCTGCCTTGACGTTATACTTTCTGTTCTACGCACGTAACTTCACCGTCCACACAGATGTCACCGTATCGTGTGAAGATAACGCACTCGTGAATAATACCGAATTTTTACCGAATAAACTCGCGTCTGATTATGCTTCGTGTATGTAAGGAATAATTTCACGAAACCCAATGCATTATTCAACGGCTAGTTTGAGAGCGCGTTATACACGTGCAAGCCGCGAAAATTTCAACTTGCACAATCAAGAGTGGTGAGAAAATTTCGAAACCGAGCGTAGCTTCCGCTTCTCGGTTCCTGCACGAGAAGCAAATAATAGTAAAGCTAATTTATTTCGTGCTAAGATTAGTAAGCCTTAATGGCATGAGTCCGGCAAGACATGTAGAGATAAATGTGTGTGAACATTTAGACAGTCAGCGACGCGAATTAGGCAGAAGAAGCAGCAGGATATATGAAGCAACATTTTTATGCAACAAAGAAGATCATTTTTATGCAAAAATGATTACAAATGGTGTCTGATATACGTATATCTACTATGTATCTATATTTTTCAAATTCTTCTTGAATACAGCCTGTTAAATCGGTACAAAAATATTTGACGTAGGTTTATGTCAACCTTTTTTTGCAAAAAAACAAATTAGATTTGGAGAATGCATCATTTTTCACATGGTGCAAAATAGAAGAACCGAGTTTTGTTCTATCTCGGTGCTGCCGCTGCAATCGATCAACGTGAATCCTTTTGCCTGAAATTTAATTTGTCTGCACTCCCCGCAAGTAAAGCGATTGCCGAGAAAGGCTTGATGTAAAGAATGCGCTTCCTCGTCATCGTATTAAAGAATTGGTCTTAGTTTCATTACTTCTACGTGGATTAAATTGGACGATCTACCCGGGCACGCAGATACGGACTTTTGTTAAAAGTTAGCGCCGCGCGCTGCATTATGTGCCGCGTCTTATCTGGTATTGTAGGCCCTAGTCTTTACAGCTCTCTTCATTTATATCCCTGGTCGTAAAGACCAAAAGCATTAATTACCGAGAATCTTTTGGATCTTTCGAGGTTTTTCCCCCGCCCACGGGGGCCAACCTATAGTCTTTTCCTCCGTCCAACCTTCTAGATTGCACCTTTTGCCCACGGATTAACGATCCGTTTGACTACATCCCGCCAAATTGAATTCCGAGGTGCAGCCCGAAATTGTTTTCCGAGCACCACCACAGCTGCGGACCGTTTTTACAAAACAATTTTTCGCCGTGTCATATTTCATCTGAAAAAAGTCGGATGTATCTCCGAGTTCGGACAGGCGGCGCATCGCCGTCTAGCCTATGAGCTCTGAGAATTATTTTTATACCGCTCGTCGTCAGTTTGTACCGATATCTCAATCGAAATGGATTCCAGTTGAAAGACAAGTGGAAACGTTGAACATCCTTTATGTATTAATGTACACGAGACCTTTTTACCATGAATCTTTCTGCTTGTAGAAGGAATAAATCGGCTAATTTGTAATTATTATAAATAATCCGTTCGTTAATTTATGATATCAAAAAATCAATAATAAATGTCAAGAGATAAATTAATTGTTCGTAGGAATCGCTCGACAATGATTGCGTAATGCGCTAAAATAACTTCTAGGCTAATGAATCGAAGACTTTTTCCTCTCCGTACGTTTATCATAAATATATACATGGATATACTTGATAAAATTAACATTTGATCGCTAAGTCTGATAAAAAACAAGTGAGCGCCAGAAATCTGTATATGGCTTTATTCAATATACGATCTGACGTGCGTTCGAAAAAAAAAAATCTGTGGATTAAAAAAGTTCTTGAAAGAGTCAGGACGATATTTTTAATTGTTCTTGGATGAAGAACCGCATCGAATGTACAATGCATCGTTTGTAACGCAACAAATCACTTTACACCGTTCGAACCGGTGGTCAATTACGCAATTGCTGTCTCAGACGCTAATCTCGTGGGAAAAAGTGACCAAGTCCAGTGGCGCATGAGAACAATGGAGGCCCTCGTGGCCGCGGCACGAGCCGCTTCGGCGTGACTCGAACTGATAATGAACGATCATCCTCATCAGATAAGAAGGAGCTTCTGTATTCCTTTTCTAAAGTGGCCTTTACCGTGGCGGCAACGGCGGCGGTCCCAAGAGCTTCGAAAGCCACCTCTAAGATGACTGGCTTTGCTTGCGCCGACAGCGCTTACACTCGACGGGGACGGGCGGCAAGGAGTTATAGCGGAGTGGCTTACGTCAACCGCGTCTCCCCAAGCTCTCGTAATTTTCCCGTTTTTTCCCTCCTTTTCCGAGGCGGCGCCACGAGGCCAGCGGCACACGCGCCAGGACCCAGGGCCGCACGCACGCCGCCCCCGGATCCGTGTAAATTGATACGATGCACGAAAATGGAAATGGCCGTCAACGTTATAAAGTCGCCCGCCGAGCCTGCAATTAAGCCTCGCACGGGGGCGGAAGCCGCCGGGGCGCACGACCCGCCGATCCCCAGATAATCCCCCGCTTGCGCCCGACTCGTGCCCGGGGAAAACCGCCGCGCCACCGCCGCGGTCACAGGACTGCGCACACCGTTTTTTTTTTGACTCTGACGGTGTGATGTAACGTCCGCGGCAGGCGTTCTTATGAGACTGGGATACATTTGCTCGGGCGCGTATTCTGCATGACCGGCCTGCACGTACGTGGAGTATAGCAGTGTTGCACTGATGAGGTGGAGGGTGATAGGAGGAGATGCGGGAGGATCGCCCGTTGTAAAATGAATGAAGCGAGCTGCCGCATAAGTAGCCATGTATGCACGTAGAATTTCATTGTACCGCTTTCCACTCGGGGCGGCGTACGCGATGTAAAATTATTCAGAGGTTAGATTCGGCCCGATTTAGCCATTCCATCGCGTATAAGGCTCTAAATTATTTTTGGCCCTAACAACGAGGCGGGGAGGCGAGAGGCCTGAATAATAAATAACTCGTATGCCACTATACAGCGAGGCTTACTGGCGCAGGCGGACCGAAGACAAACTAATCTCCCCCCACCCGCTGTCTTTCTTTCTCTCTCTCTCTCTCTCTTTGCGAGACCGATCCTATCTGTCGTTTTATCTGCCGGCCTGTAATTGCCTTTACTGTAATAGACGAGATAGAGGAAATCCCGAGACTTCCCTCCCGACTCTTAAGTGTTCGGGAGGAGAAAAAGCAAAGAGCGCTGCACAGCGCTCTCGACGAGCGAGCGCGCGCAGCGTCCAATTTTCAGGCGCATACATGTCCGGAACGCGGTGGAAAGGGCCTGTATCCGTGGCAATAGCCCGGTCGGCCCGCGGAGCCGCGCGACTGTGTGAATTCGGCGCACCCACACGAGCCGGCCGCTGTCAAAGGGCGAGAGCGGCGGCGAAAACGGGCCGACAGGCAAATGCGCGCACATTATGCGCTTGATTCCCTTTCGCGTCTATCGCCACACGGCTGTGCACGAGGATGATTCCTCTGTCACGCCGCGCGCATGACGCTGTTTGCTTTCCGCGACGCGCATATACCGCGAGTCGGACGCGTCAATTTTTCCCGGCAGCTCTTCGTTAATCGGTTTTTTCAAGGAGATTATCGAAGCAGCGCGGGCCGCGTACTCGACACGGTCTTAATGCTCGCGCGGGCATATCGAACCGACGTACAGTCGAATCAGCAGCGATTATCTTTCTACATTATATTAATCATATCGGGCACGGCTTTTGTTCGCCGCGAGATAAATGCCGGCGATTAATCTCCCCCGAAGCGCCGAGAAAAGCGTTTATCAAGATACTCGAGCGGGCCCTACTACTCCTCGGAAAAGTGGGCACCCCGAGATGCCTTCGAGGCGCGGGACGGCGCCTCGCGCGGCCCTCCCCATACATTGGAGCGCATTGGAGCCTGGCTCGCGGGCAATTAACGGCCGGCTCGGACGGGACAAAGATTCGAGGCGAAACGCGAGCTCCTCGGCCTGCGCCGCGTCAGGGTTAATAAACCTCCGGGGCGCGCCTAATCGAGAGAAATTAATTTGCCCGATACCGCGCTCATGTACAGCGGGTGTACACACTGGCACGCGGCCGCGCGACGCCTCCGTGTGTGGCTCTCTTTCTCTTTTTGCCCCCTCGCTCGGCCACTCGTTTTCGCGCCCGAGTTATCTCGTGTATACGCCGCTGATTGCCTCCTCGTGTCTCTCCCTTGACGTAATCATTCTTTTTTACGCGTTATGACGTACGCTCAGCAGCGGCGATTCGGTGATTATACGCCCCCGTAGAATCTTCCCGGCTTTTTGCCTGCTTTATTCTACACGTCGGAGCTGTTGAAATTAGCGAATTAATGGCTATCTGCGGCGCGTCATACCACCAGGAACTCGTCGAAATATCGTTAATGTGCTCGAACAGCCACTCTAATGTCCTAATTACTCAACCCAGTCGTGGCTTTTGATTTAATTTTTATTACGCTTTTTTACTTTTTAAGCCGATACCGTTCAATATCTATCCGAATACTGCAACGTTTAGAGAATCATTAACGATTGACTCTTGGGATTTTGATTAAGCTGGATATAAAGAATATTCAGAAGCTATACACATTAAAGAGACTAGCTGTCCAAGTTTGACCGAGCCGATTTGATTTTTTGTCACTTGGTTGTTAATCAAACAACTTGGAGGCTCAAATTAATAAACCAAGTCGTAAATGTAATAAAATTCGTCAAAGATCGGGATAAACACGCGATGACTCATATTCGTGTATTTCTACTACACGTCCAAGACTTTTTATTAAATTAGAAATTGGAGGCCACAAACTTATTTAGACTATAAATTTAACCGCGACACAGTGGCCAGGGACTCGTGTAAGTTTCTACCAGAATATCGTTTTCGGAGTGTAGAGAAAAAAGCAGTCGCGTCTCTGTCATTGTTACTCGAGAACTCTTCTTCTTCATTTCTTTTGGTATTTTTAGTGCAGGCAGCTCGTGCATACAAGCCCCTCGGCATTCTCCACAACATAAAAATCTCAATGACACGCAGATCGACACTCGCCTTGCAATCGAGCGAAGCATCGGCGCGTTCGAAGGTGCAAACGAGCCAGGCGTGCAGGTAAAGAGCTTCGCGATTCAGGCGACGCTGAGCGTCGAGACTCACGCACACGAGCCGCCGTCCGCACGGGCCGAAGGAGCCGAGGAAAGAAGAGATCCGCCCGTGAGCCCCGAGGCGCTCCGTTGGCTAATCAGGCTAAGCTAATATATCAGAGGCGCGCACAAAGCGGCCGGGCAGCCCGGGCTCGGTCCCGCGGGAGTCGGCCGCGCTCACGCCCAATTTTTCCCCCGGCGCGGCCATAAATCAGCCGCGGAGCCGGCGCATACATCAAGTATAAACGAGGATTTAAGCGGGCCGTATAATTCTGTTTGTCGTGTTTTACGCGCGGGCTCCGGGCCCGGGGAGGGCCGACGCCCCGGCAAATATTAGATGAGGCCGGCCGGCGGATGCGCCGGGAGCCGGGCTCCGGGAAATTCAAGGCGAGCGCGGCTCGATCGATTCGCGCCCGGCCGCGATTATAGCCCCGGCCCGCAGCCGCTGGGAAAAAACCCGCCCTTTCACCGGGGGATTCCGCCCACTTGGAGGTCCGAAAGCCCGAGGCTCGGGTGCGCTCCGGCGCAGCCTCATTAGCGCGGGATTAAGTGGGCGGGGGGGGGGGGGCGGAAGCCCTCGACCGGACCGGCTCCTAAGCCAAGCGCTCGGAGGTTAGGATCGGCGGAATTAGCCCGGGGCTGCCGCGCGACCGCGGGGACGCAGTCGGAGCAGCCGCTATCGACGACCCCCCCCCCTGCCCCGCCCGCTCGCGCGCGGCCCCCTAAAAATACCATTGGCGCGCCGGACAGAAAGCCTTTCCGTGCACCGGGCCGAGAGCCTCGGGCGGGGGGGCGCCTGACAAATGCCCGAGGCCCGGGAATGATAATTGCGGCGCGTTTGTTTTGAAAATACGGCGCTGCGTGGAAGCGGGGCCGTCGGGCCGAGGGCGCCCGGGACGAGTCAGGGGCGCCGTCCGCGCCGCCGGCCGCTGCCGATATACCAGGTGTTTCTCAATGAACCCGCGGGTCGCCGCCGCCGCGGCAGATAAAAGAAGCCGGCGCCGTTGCGCAACCGCGGGCTAAATTTACGGGGCGCTATTTATTCGGCCAGATGATTCCGCTTTCGTCCGATTTGCCTTCTATTTTCGCCGATCGCCCGGCTAAATTTACCGGCCCTATGCGCACCCGATAAATCATCTGCAATTACACGGGGGCATAAATAGCCGCGCGCGCGCCGTCAGCGCCGGTGGAAGAGGGCGCCCGCCGGCCACCGGCGCGGCCGTCTTGCCCTCGCCAACCCCCCCCCCCTCTCCCGCGGCTCTATCCCTCGCGCTAATTATCTAATTGGGATCGGATGATCCCGCGCGCGCATCCGCTAGTTGAGTTACCGCCCGAGCTGTGCACTTTCGGCCCGCTCGGGGGAATAATTGCACGGCTGTTAATCCGAATGGCCTCGGGCGGGCGCAATCAGCGATAAGTGCGTGATTCGAAGCCCCGCCGAAGCCGCCGCGGCCAACTATTATGGTAAAATGTTGCTCGGAGACGGGCCGGCGAAGGCCCGGCCGCCCCCGCCAATTAATCCGCCCCCCACTTTTTCTTATCGCTGCCCCGCCCGCGGAAGGTTAATCGGCCGCCGCCGCGCGCTTGCCCTGCTTTACGACTATGTTTCGCGATTTAATTTTATGCTCGCCCGGCGCTCGCGTGATTTACCGCGCCTTACACGCCGCTCCCCGAGGATAGGCGCGCGGCGCGCCCGCGTGTAAAGACTTTTTCCTCCGGTTTATAAGCCGGGGGCCGAGGCGCCAGGGCCGGCCGCCGATAAGGAATTTATCCTCCCGCCAGAAATTCTATAATATGCCCGGGATTTCCAATGAGGCGGGTGCGTGGGCGCCGCGCGCCGCCGGCCCGCGCCCTCTATCCCGGTTATTTACCATTGGAATCGCCGAATATTTCCCAGTTAATGAATCGTGAAATTTAATCAGGGCCGCGGCCCGTGGCGATTTTGAAATCCAGCCGACGCCGCGCAAATCAGCGGCGCGCGGCTATAGCGAAACCTAATACGCCCCCGCGGGTGTGGGTACTCGGTCCCCGCGCGTCGCCTCCACGCGAGCTCGCACACCAACAACTACTGGCCTCCCGATACTGCCCGCCCCATCGCGTGTATGAATTACACATTTTTGCGCGTTACTACACCATTAATTTGTGCACTGTTAAAGCACTTTTATATCCTACAATAGGTGGGATTATAAAAATGTTTTAACCTTAAATGGAACTTGCAAAATCCAACCATAAGCCTTGGTGTACACAAAAATATAATCGTGGCTATAAACGATTTATCTGCAAATTATTTATATTGTTATATTTTTTATTATTATTCGCTTATTAAGTTAATTTGTGCATGCTAAAAATGATGTAACATTTCACTGTTAATTATAGAGGAATTGCCAGGAATGTCCGTTGGTCGATCCTATATTGGCAGCCATTCGAATACGAACCAACTCGTCGGAAAGAAAATTGGAAGGGGATAATAATTACAATGTCATGAGCGTGTGTGCTGCAACCAAGCCCTTTGCTCGTGACATTTTTCCGTCCTGGAGATATATTGGAATTTATTTTGAATGATGATTCGACGTTGTACGCATAAAAGAATGTGTATACAGATAGAGTCAAGAAGAAATGTTGATCTAAAAGTCACGCAAGGAAGTCTTTGAGAAGATATGAAGAGAATGTACTGAAAGAAAATTCGCGACCTGATTTGCCTCTGGCCGGCTCATCATAACAACAAACTCGATGATACAGGCTTTTCTTAGATATACCTACGCCAGTGGTGGCATCCTTTCTATTATTAAATCCTTATTAAAAGAGCCGTGTGTGAAGAGAGACGGCTGAAAATAAATTAACAAGAAATCACTACTCTTTAGCCATGAGAGAAAAAAGTCGGCGTATTGGCTATTTCTATTTTAACTTGGCCAACTCGCGCAAGGGAATGAAAAATTCTTTCCGTTTGTCTTGCCGAGCTCGCGTTGAGGTTAAGCAAATCCACTTTTTATGCACGGAGGTTTATCGGAAAAAAGAAGCGGCCGCGTGGCCGTGTACACATGTAGGAGGATAATAAAAACAATAGCACATGAAGTGGAAAAGGTTGTCCGCAGATTGAGCACATCGGCGCGGAGGGCGGGGCAACCCCTTGGCAGGGCACACAATGTCTCTCCGGCGCGGGGGAGCGGGGGCGCGGGGCGCGTCCCCCCTAAAAAGGCTGCTCCGCCGGAAGGTCGGACGGGGGGTGGGGCCAAGATGTAACTCTAAACAACCTCGCCCCGGAGAGAAAAAGTCTCGGGAGCCGGGCGAGGGAGCGAGGCTGCCGCTCCCCCGAGCCTCCCCCGAGCCTCCACCCCCCCCCCACCCCCCGGCGCAATCTCGCTCGTTAAAGAAGGCGCGAGGCGGGCTCGCCGCGAGGCCGGCGATAAGCGCGCGATCCGGCGTTTATGCACACGCGTGGTGGCCGCCGCCCGCCGCCCCTCCCCTGAATCATGGCGTTATCGATTTTTGAGGGGGTGGGGGCGGGGGCGCGCGGGGGGCTGGCGCCCTCGGCTCCCCCTTGACCGAGTTGCCGCCGCCCAGGCCTGCGGCGGCGCGGGGCGAAAACTCGCTTTTCAAAAGAGAGCGACACTGGCGCGCGACGCGCACGTGCGCCCTCCCCCGCCCCCGACCCTCTCCCTCCGCCCCCCGCCCGCCGCCTTCTCCCGTGCGACTCGCGAGATATAATTTATCGAGCGCCGCGGACGCGCGGGAGGGGCGCCCGCGCCGGGCCAGAGGAGCCCCCGGCCGCCTAATGAAAATTTATACACTGGCCGGCATTTTCATGGACTGCCGCCGGGGCAATGCGCGCGGCTGGGCCGCTCCTGCTCGCCCCCGTCCCCACCCCCGCCCTCCTCCGGGAGGTTGTACGCGCCGATTCCGCCTGCGCTGGGTGTCCATCGACGAGGAGAGAGCCCGGATAGCCGCTGCCCGACCTACGGTTTAATTAACCGAGCCGAGACAGCGCACGCGGGGCAATTTTAAAATACCCGACGACCGCGGGGCTACTTTCTTCCACTCCGCTGACTTTTTATCGCGCCGCCATTGTTTAACAAAGCCGTATATCTTTTTTTTACTCGATAGACGCTAATTGAAGGTTATCCTTGAAGCGCTATTCAATGCGTCCCTTCGGCTCTCTCCCTCTCTCTCTCTCTCTCTGCGGTCTTTTTTTCACAAGCCGCAAGTTGTCTTCTATCAGTGACGCAAAGGGGGATTTAATATAAAAGTTATTACGGAAACTGGGAGCCGCGAGGCGGATGCGCGGCCCCAGGGGCATCTCGCCGCATAGCCAACGCGACTTTCAACAATTATTTAATCCTTCTGCAAAATTCGAAATTAGAACGGACTAGTTTTTTTCCAAAGTATTGGACTAGTGCCGAGATAATCGTCGGGTGAAATAAAACTACTGTCCTGCGAGCAGCAATATCGGTTATATTTAAACGAGAGATAAAAAAATCTAGGCTGATCCGGCGCGCAAGAGCGGAAAACTATGTATATTTATTGCATGAATGGTCTATATTGCCGATTTTGCAAAGACTAATTTCCTCCGCTTCCACGTTGCTTTTGCTTCTCGATTTCTAGAATAACGCTGGTTAATTAGTTTTGAGGATTTTTCAAGCGTAACTAATACACTCCGATATCCCAGTGCAGCCTATGGGATTCATTATGACGTACGTTTGCAGAGAGAATATTTAAAAAAATAGAAAGTCTCCTTAAAGCCCAATTGTGTGCAGTTAATAAGATATCAACAACGCCAGCTATCTATCTTTAGGAATAATATTGACGCACTTAGATAATAAGAAATGAAGAAATTCTACACCTTTATAATTAAATAGTTATTAAAAATTTTGATGTTTATCGCCGAATATATAAAAATTCAATTTAGTTGTTGTTCCTTGGAAATAATCTTTTATACATGCCATTGCGTGAAATTAATCATGTACAAATTTATTCTTTTAATAAAATCGTCTTGCAACCAACATTTTAGTCCTGTTAAAGGTACTAATCATTAACGACGCAGCACAAATGAAACATGCCATTAACCAAAATGCGCTTTCGAATGAATACTTGGAACCTCGTTTGGAGCCTACTATTTTTAGATATTATTCCATTAATGTTTCGTGTTTGTCATCGCAGATAAACTTCTAGGTTTCCAGCTGTTATGAAAACCTAAATATCGAATGGTTACGGTTATCTTTCATGATATACATACATACATCATATATGCCATACGTATTAATCTATTTCATAATTAAAACAAAAGCTATTTCAGCCGCAATTAAAACCCACACGACGAATATGCAGAATCTATTAATGAGTATAAAATACTATTATGGTTTTAGTCACAAATATAACAAAACGAATCAAGGGGCAGCAAAGGACGCTGTTTCCTTTTTCCGGATTATTACAAACTTGGACCATTATTACTAGGCCGGCTCCTAAAAGTCGACGATAAGAGAATCTGCTTTATCTTCATAGTGTTGGGACAAAAAAAGGATATAGTATTCCAGGGGCATTAGGCAATGATTGTTATTTGTAGGAAGATACTCCCAAACAGTATTATTAAATGTAATTCGTGCGTACACAAGAGAAAAGAGAAACGTAAATAAAAGTGTAATAACATTTCGAATTTGACTAGAAAACAAACTAAATCAAATGAATTAATAAAATATTTTTTCAATAAAAAATAAGCAAGGGCAATAATAAAATCATGGAAATATTAAAAGCTTTTCAAAACTCACCAGCTAACAAACGCGGTATTGTAAAAGAAATAATTTAATCATGACAACCATTTTTTCATTTTTTGACCGCGCTTTATTGGAATTAGCGTAGAACTTTTGAGGACCGGATTTTTTTTTATTCGATAAATAATCAAATAATGTGTTTCGTTTTTAGGAATAAATGTAGGGTTGAATAAAAGAAGTAACACGTTCATACGATATGGAGATCAATCCACGCACTAAACTTTGATATATAACCGATGGCATATGTATGTAACACATCTGTGCGTTTGAAAATATCTCGTTTTAGTTTATATGAAAAATATACGGCATGGTCGATATGCATGGTTTTCTCCGCATTCGTAGAACGTCGCGGGCGTATCTAAAGCCTGTATCTCTAGTGTGTCCTTAAAGCGTTTCGCCCGCCGCATTGTACTAAGGAAACTAGAAAGAAGAGCCGGGCTTGGCGGGAGCGCGGGGGCGAAAGAGCGAGGAGTCGAACAAGGAGATCGTCTATCTAACAGTTACGCGGGGACACATTTGTCCGCTGTGCAGGTAAGCGATAAGCCTCATTATACTGTGAAAGGGAGCGATTACGCGCGACGTCGAACCTCCAAATGCCGGGAGTAGAAAAGCGGGGACAAGCCGCTTCGGAATGATAAAGGAAGGTTTCCTTTTTTCCCCCCGGCCTCCCCCCGTCGCGCGCAAGATGAGGAATATCTGTGTTCTTTTTCAAGAGTCCCTCCCTCCTGCGAGACTCGGAATCATACGACCCTATCGACGATAAAGAACGAGCGCGCGACGTCTTTACCGCGCGAACGGCCGGCAAACGCAGATGTTCTCGGCTTGTCGATCGCCGGCGCTCGATGTCGGTGATTAGGGAAAGGTCATGAATTCGGTTATCGCCGAGCGCTCCGTCGGCAGTTGGGCAACTGCGGTCGAATGATGCGCCCGCGCAGCCGGGCTATTAAGCTCCCGCGGTAATTGTCCCGGGACCCGGGAGTATAATTATACACTTTCACTGAACGAATTCCTTTTTTCAGGCGGCGCGCCGGCGACGCTGCATTCTCCTCGCGTTATAAAGCTTTTATTATTAATTAAGAAAGGCGGCGCCCGGTGAAAGCGGAAACGGCGTAAAAGTTTAACAGCTCCCAGGCCGCGGGATAGGTTTTTCCACCGGGGCCGAGTATACCTATGCGCATTGACGGGCCGGTGTGACGCGAATCGAAAATGGAAATGCGATTCGAATTTATTACGCACTGGAAAGGGAATGGACTCGTTCCGCTGGCCAACTTCGGCCTGACACTAATTGATGAAACGCCCTATCCCGGCCGCCGGCGCTCGATCGCGCGGGGATAAAACTCATCGGGGCTCGCGCCAAGGCCCCGACAGCCGTCGCCCGGAGGCCGGCGCGATCGACCGGGAGAGCCGGGCGCAAGCCCCGGGGAGCCGGGCATCGATCGCCCGCGCGAATTTTGACGAATCTTTCGATATATGGGTCAGGGCCCGGGTGGGCGTTTCTTCCGCGGCGGGGCCAACGCTCGGCTGACCTTAAAACAACAGGTTGGAGGCTGCTCGCGGGCGGCGCGGCGGCGCGCGCGGACCTGGCCCTTCTTATCGCGCCCGCGGCCCCGCTGTCCCCGGCGCTGCTTTGTACGCGCGCCGCTCGCGCCTCGCCCCCCGCATGCTTAATTTTATGGCCCGCGCGGCGGCGCCGATCGATCCTCCTCCGGCTTTGTCCTCGATGCGGTGCGGCTCTCTCAATGGACGCCTCCGGCCTGCGAGTCACGCCGCCCAGGGGGAGCCGCCCGCCCGAGAGCCGTCTCCCCCGGTGCCCGAGCCGCGGGATTTTCCGGATTCCCACTGCGACCCTGGAAAATTCGCCCGAGCCAATTCGTCCCAGGGACGTGGAATACCTCCTTCGCATTTGAGCCCCGATACGTATAGCCGACGTGCATCCTTTCATAGTTCATTGCCAACTTGGCGCTCCATTCTTCTGCACTCGGTCGGCTTCTTCGCGTGCACCTCCGCCCCGAGCTCCGCCCCCCCCCCCCAGCAGTTGGCATCCTTGTGAATTCCAAATTAATACCAGCGCTGTATAGCTTTGCTTCGATTTCTCGAGACTCTTGTCTTCGCTTTGGGTTATTAATCGCAGCACTATGCCAGAGCTTACATTCTTTCTTGCGCTCGACGGACCTCAAACTTCTTGCTCCAAACCTCTATACATCATCCTGTACATAAATTGAATTTCCTAATTTCTTGAATGAACCCTTGTTACACTCTCGTGCAACACTTTGTGCACGCTTTTAAAGAATGCGAGATTGTTTGAAAATAATCTTCGCTGTTATTAAATTATCATCCAAGCATAACCTCAAGTCTTCGTGTAATCATTTACATTTCACGGTCACTGGACTTTGGAGTAAAAAAATCGATCTTGTTTGAATGATCGAATCACTTTATCACCAAATGATAATCATGCGACTGATCTAGAGATTGGGACAACATAGCCTCAAAATTCGTATGAAAAATAATACAAAACGAAAGTAAAGTGGAGAGAAAAATTATTCAGAAAAAGTAAAACCAGAAATAGAATTAAGAGTTTTCGTTCTCGACTATTCGAATATGGTGGGCTGCATATCTATAGATCCGTTGCATGACGGTTACTCCGTGTAATAGTGATTTGATCACTCAAATAAGAGCGATTTTTCACTTGAAAGCCTACTGACTCACTTTTCGCTTGATTGGAACAAGTATGGCTCCTTGTGATTTAGAGATTGATTAATGAAAAAAGCAATCCGAAACTCCTCTTAAATTTCTACATATGTGACTACAAGACCACATATAAATGGATCTGATCGAGGTTCTGATTACGTTTTTGTGCCAAACATAAGATATATTTTAAGTTTTTATTACCTACAAGATGCTTTTTTAATCGACATGCTTCGTTCTTACTATTGAGATGGGTCGATGAGGAGTAAAATTCAAATTTATCTTACAAACTCTAAATTCTCTTTTTATTATCAACAATTCAACTTTAGTATCTACACTGTCGATCTGTACATAGAAAATAACCGAATATCCGTCTTGTATTCTTTCCAGAGTACACGGCTCTTACATAAAGTACACATCATTCATGGTAGAAATTAGACATTAATCCAATTTTAGTTTTTATTGCAAAAGTACAGGTATTATCCAAACTTTATTTTACAAGAATTAATAAAATAAGCAGTTCATTTATTTATAAATAAATTTTTCGACCTTCTAGTTCTCATTGTACAAGAACTATCGTCATTGAACTTGAAATGAAATTATGCATCTTGATTCTCGTAAAAATGGAATTTTATGATCGAAATTTTGGGACCAATCCAAAAGAACTCCTTTCGTGACAATTAAGTAATCATC
Organism: Sycophaga agraensis; assembly: GCA_018906755.1. NCBI lineage: Eukaryota > Metazoa > Arthropoda > Insecta > Hymenoptera > Pteromalidae > Sycophaga > Sycophaga agraensis. The sequence goes on from JACCIE010000037.1 coordinate 1,599,374, forward strand.
GAAGAAAATCGAATCGTCGGGTAAAATTTAGAGTTGTGCGGTTCTCAGAGTGCTTTAAATCACCTACAAAACTTTCTACTGAAAACTTACACAAGTTCTTGGAACCAATAAAGAGGAATAAAGACGTAGAATGAAAATGCAGAAAGTTTTGAACGAATGTTAAAGACTTACAAAAACAATAACAATATGTTCCACGTGTTAGCATAGAGACGATTCAAGAAGAATAAAAGAAAATTGAAAGTATATTTCCAGCTCATTAGAGATAAAAAAACTTTGGTGGGGACAATTTTTTCTACGCTAGAACGCCTCTTACAAAGTCTCGTAACAGTCATTGACTTTTTAATGAATGGAAGAGCTTACGCCTCTGCCCCGCGCCAGTAGTGGCCAGGCCTTAAAACTCGTTTCCAGTTCTCGACTTTCGCTCGCATGTTTTCTTCGAGCAGTATACCATCAAACCCGTTTAACCAAGTAATTAACCTCCTCATCAACGCCATCGACCATCCGCGTAAATCAAAAACATCGACACTGTGCCCAGCAAGAGAGTTTGCGCCTTCTTCTCTCAATCTATCTCTCTCACCCGCACCCTGTCCCTCTTGGTTTCATCAAAACAAACTGCTTGTCTCAAAGTGCTAGGCGGTCGGAAGAGAAAGAGAGGAAATCAAGGTCCGATATATAGGCGATCGCGGCGACCGTCACACTTCCGGGCTCTCGCATTGCACAGGGCCGCCCAAGTGTCGAGCGATACAGTGAAACGGCGCGAGACGGGAGTGCCGAGGTTCTCGGAAAGCTTGGCGCGGCGGCGACGATGACATCGTAGTCGCGGGCGCGTTCCAAACTTGGCTCGAGGCGCTCCGCGTGACCCAGTGACGGGCCACTTCTATCTCTCCCTCCGTCTTCCTCACTCCCGGCTGTTTGATGATCGCCATCTCTTTCCTTCCGCAGAGTGCCGCGCGCCATCCGTCCCCGCGAGGTCCCCCTCTCTTTTTAGCTATTTCAAATATTTTCGCTATTTCAATTTCGCTCGATTAATCGTTAAAACCCGCGGGTGGGAGACTGTTTGCAGCTCTCTCTCGCCCTACACTGGGAACCGCTGAATATGCAATGAGGTCGCCCAACGCTGAAATTCAATTTTGTTAATACTGTTTTTTGTTCTTCTTTTCATTTTGGAGGCCCTAGAGTGAATTTTTCATTTCTTTCCTCGGTATACACATTGTTGTAGACCGACGACATTTTTCGATTAAAAATTTTTTTTACTCGTACGAACGACCTCGACCCGAATACGATTGACGAAAGGCCTAAGCTTACCCTTGGAGCAATGTTATCATTTCACTGTAGGATCTTGTATTTTTTTCGTTATTCAATCAGATGTCTTCATCTTTTCAAATTTAAAATAATCAAATGCAGTTTCTACTTAAATATTCGTGCTGACTAAGTATGAATCCTTATAGGATTATATTAACTTGTCGTTATCATTATCAAAAATTTGTTGTACGAAAACAATTTGCAGATTTTTTAAAAATTTCCAAATAATTTAAATTTTGATACGCGTGTACATTATATTAAATTATCTTTAACGCATGCCATGATAAATTTCGGATATTATTAGGTTTGATTTAATTAACGATTTAGTCAGAAAAAGCCGTTAATCTGCTACCAGGAAAATGATCATACATCTATATTAATTTTACGATCATTATTCAATAACATTTCGTTGGTTTTAGCAAGTGAGGTACCAGTTTAAAATGTTAATTTTTTTGTAGGAATTGCAAAATTTTAATCTATAAATGTGACAAAGAAGAAGAGTATTCATAGATTGTCTACTAAAGTCGTTTTCGAACAGTTCTACATGTTTCAAAGTGTGAATGCACTTGGCTAGTCTAGAATTAGTAGGAATTTCATGATGTTGAGTGATTGTGAACAGAAATAGTATTTATTCGGGATGGATGTTGCAGATAGCGACCCTTTAAATTTCACTTTCAGAATTCCTCAGTTTTCGTTGTAAGCTATTTATAGCAAATGATAATTTACTCAACTATACTTCCCGCTATAGTTCATATTCTGATCAGTATAGGGAAAACTAAACTGTATAATAATATAAGCTGCAGATGAAGAAAACAGGAGAGTAGGTCAGCTTCACTACAGTTTGTAAACGAAGATAGAGCTCAACAGATTTATTGATGAGTCTTTCGTCGACTCTACTACTGTCTACAATAGATAATTGAAACAACAAAACTGTGGAAAGGTAGATTAAATAATTGCGATTCTGTCACAAAAGACTTGTGCAGTGTCTCTTGATTGGAATCATGCAATTGGAAGGCTTTAGAGAAAAAACTTTGTGGACAATTTTAACTCATCCAGATTTCATAAGAATAAAATGGATTATATTTTAAGTATTGAGATATATTATTATTTTTTGGATAAAAGGTTCAATATTTGTTAAAGTTATAGGATATTTGTCAAATTTTAGGAATGGGTTCCTGTTTGTTGTATTTATGTTAATTATAGATAAAATTCGAAAATTTGAAATGTTCAAATTAGAGATGTATTAATATTAATCTAAAAAAGCTAAAATAAACTATTCCATACATATTTGATTTTAGTGACGACTTTTGAAACTCTAATTCTAATGCAGATGTCGACTATCCTAATTGATCTGCCCTCGGATCTGCCTAAGTTTCTCGATTTAGACCCTGTTTCTAAAGTCAGATGTTTTTCTTGTCTTGAAAAACGTATCTGTGAAGGAAGTGATTCATTTATAATAAAAAATGTCATGTAACAGAAAAAGATATTCGATAGCTTACTCTATACGCCTATTCTTAACGTAAGTAAATGAAGCAATTTTTATTTGAAAAGTCTTAGTATAGTATATTCGACCAAAGTATACTCGAATGCAAACATAATTACATACAAAAAAATATTCAAAAATGTTATAACGTATGACTTATTAAATCATCAAAAAGAAAAACTTAAAAGATATATTAAAACTCTTTAGAATATTTAGAATAACATGTATAATATAAACTAGAGATTTTTAATATATGTATTTTTAGTTTAAAAGAAAATTTACTTTTGATATGCTATAGGTATTGAAGCATAAAAAAATAATTTAGTACTAACATATCCTAGTATATAAAGATATTAAGTTATGAGTAATGATTTGATTATCATTTAGATGTACAATAGAGATTTTATTCAATTTCGGATGATATATTCTCTAAGATGGAGAATATATAAAGAGAAAATATAAAAAAATGAATATTAGAAAACAAATCTAATTTTTATATATAATTTTATATAAATATTTTGATCTTATAAAGTTATAACAAAAATTATTTAAAGAGTATTCTTCTGTGCTCATCGCACTAGAGATCAAAAGGCAAGGTTACACCATCGACTTCCAAAAACATCTCTTCATGTCTCTCTCAATTAAAACAAGTTACTATGCGCGCGCATGCAATACCCATTACAGATAGTAGACTCGTAAGCTACATGACTTTTTTCTACTCCGCTTTCGTTGTTGTAACGATTAGATAGTGCGTCCGTGAAAATACCACAAGGAGCGGAACTCGGTGCGTGAATCTGAGAGAAGCGATTTCATCTTCATTAGCCAACAAAGCAAGAGAAGAGCTGACCACCTTGAATAGTGGCTCTCTATTCGTTCTGTCCTTTTCCATCCCACCCACTCCTCTTCTATTCCGTTTATTTATCTGCGAGTTATTTGGAGTGCATTTAGTCACCCTTTTGTAATTTTTAGGTTCGGCTCAGGTCGAGTCTCAGCGTGCTTCGTAAACAACAGCTTAAAAAGCTTAGAGAGGAAGAAAAAGAGAGGGGAGAGAAATGGATAAAAAGAAATGAGATCGAGGGAAAGGAGGAAAAGAAAGAAAAAAATATGTTTTGATCGGAATTAGGTCGTTTGAATTTTTAATGATTTAAGAGATTTTGAAATAGAAGATACAGGATGTATAAAAGAATAAATTTATGCTACAAAAATTAATTTGATATTTATTGAAATGTTTTATGTTATTGTGCCTAGATTGTTTGTATACAACTGACTAGATTAGTTGTTGTATCTCTAAGGATCGTGACATCATACTTGAAAAGTTTTATCCTACCAAGTAATTAGGGCTTATAACCATTTTACGAGATACAGATCGTCACGTATCGAATTTCAATAGTTTCCGATAAGTTACCTGATAAAGTATCGAGCATTACTTAATTAAAATAAGAATTTAATTTGATTAAATGATTATGGCAATACAGATGTATTTAAATATAAAACGTATATTTACATTTAATAATATTATTGGATTTAACATAAATATTATTAATAAAGATTTAGTGAAATATTTTTTAAGTAAAACAAATTCTTGTTATAAGATATATAATGATATAGAAAAATTATGCAAAGAGCTTTACAATTACTGATTTCTTTATAATAAATGTATAAGTTAATTCATTCATAACATAAATTAATGGTTCCTGGCAAGAAGCGGCAAATGGTTTTCACAATTTTTATTATAGTTTAGGATTTATTTAATAAAGATAATCTATGTGTGAGCACAAACATTGTAAAATTTCAATAAGAATAACAATAAGTTTATATGACCTAGCTGGAAAAAAAACATTCTCTTATATTATAGCATGATGATATTGAATTTGAGGGTGAGAAATAAGAAAAAGTAATGCATTTAAGTTAATACAGATGAGATGTAGCGCTTAAATTTCTCAATGAGACAATGTAGTTATTAAGTCTTTATATAAGTATGAAAGATATAGGTCATCAAAAGAGAGAGAAAATGTTGATAGTGACCAGGTCTCGGTATTACAAAAGCACATTGGTGCAAAGTCAATTCTCGTTCACGATCTCAACAGTGAAGCATGAATCCGGGGCTCACACGCTTGCTCACACCACGACGCTTCCGACGATGAGGTTCATGAAATCAATCTCTGTTCTGGGGGTCCAATGTGACTAGAAGAAACCGCGAAGCTGAGAGAGACAAATAATATCAACAACATATAGCTGCTGTTCGTTGACAGCATTGCGCGGTAAATGCATTCAGGCATATTTCAGTGTGCATTATTACTAAATTAATTATCTTTGAGGTCGGAATGAGCTTGGAACATCACTATATGGGTGTTACAGAGGAGAAAATGATCCAGGAAATTTACGATGTAGAGTTGCCGACACGCGACGTAATACATATAGAATTCCAAATATAAAATGCAACATGGATGAGATATTTTTCTATCAAACATCGATCGTATTTTATAATATCTTGTTTTGTATAATGTAATCCGTGAACAAAAAAGTAGACAAATTGATCAGATAAATAATGTACTATTCTTTATTGTATCTTTTTTGTATTTACTCTGCTCTCTTAATAAGGTTGGTTTTAAGAGTTTAACGGACATAAGATTTTATTACTTGTTCGAACGTGTTAAAAGATATTAAAAGTAGATTCAACTTGGATATGAATATCAGTTGGGTACAAATCATTATCGTCTGTCACATCAACTTTTTAGCTTATAAAGATAATGGCTCTCATAAGTAGATGGATTCACCCAGAACTTGTAAATGTTAGAAAGTCAACCGTATATCGCTAACTTTTATAAAATATACAGAGATGTAACGAGATGTACATTATCAAGAATCTTATAGTCCATTTTTTGGTTCTAACAAAATATATGAGTTTGTTATAAATATATATGTTTGTTGCTTGTACACAGAGTTTAATATAATTTATCTGTTCGAGTTGATCGGCCTGAGAATGAATGTAACTACATACATGCGCGCGCGCAGACACACACATTACATATATTTATGGTAATATTTATATATTAATGGTTATCCATACAGAAATGGTTTGAAAACACTCTAAATTATTTTATTTCACCAAATTGCATTTTCTCACGAAAGATTGCCGATGTTTCCTCTGAGAGAAGATGAATTCACCCAGGTAACAACAGTATAGTAAAGTGGCCTCAAGAGAGATATGCCGGAAGCCTTAACAAATTTAGTGAGCTACGCTCGACAAACCGTAAGGGAGACTTATACTTATTATTGTAATTTAATTATAGTGTCTCGAAAGAAGAAAAACTGTGCAAACAAAATTCTTTAATTCTTTAATTTAATCAAAATAACTATTTTATTACAATCTTATATTGTAGTACTAATTTAATTTAAATTTCTTTTGACAATTATAAAGGATGAAGCCTTATACATTACAAGAATTGTACATGTCAGAAATAAATACCAAGATATTTAGGAAAAATTCTCTTTCAAATGTTATTTTCGTTGAACTTTTATTGTTGTATAATATTTTTTAAACATAATAACGAATATTAAAAGCAATAATATGACTATAACCAATTCATTATACATACTTCATTATATTGTTATTCCGAAAAATTCGCAACTTAAATTTTTATGTAGACTGTTTACTTTTACCCTCACAAATCCATACACGGATAATTTACAATGCAGTAAAAGTCACATCTTAATTGCAATATTGCAGGAAATTAAAATTTAATGGATTTTATGATTGCAACATAAAGCGTGATTTATAATACAGCCATTGTCAATAGACAGAGAAATTTTAATATTATTGCAATACCTTATTAAAAGAAATAGACACTCATAGACAAGTTCAAAAAATTAAATTATTTAATTGATTACATTACTATTATTATAGTTTATTTTCAGAGTTTAACAACAAGTTTGTAACAACAAGCTTAAAATAGAGGATAGCCTAAACTGTATAGAAATTATTAAAAACGTGAGAGTATTGATGTTTCCAATTCCTCTTTTTACATGTTGTATTTTACGGAAAAAATGAAATGTACACTACAAACAGTGCCGGGTATTTTTTAGTCTACGCCCACTTGAAGAAACCATCAGTACACCCACTATATAAATAAAAGAAGACTCTCATCGAAATGAAGAAAAAACGAACGAATCCTCTTGCAATCACGTTTCACGCGATTATCCTGCTCGGCGCGAGCGTCGCAGGGAATAGAGGCCACATATATTACAGACCCAGTATTTCCAAGAGGAAGAGGAGACGTAGCGAGGTAAAAGGGAAAGGGAAGGGGGAAAGAGAACGAGACTACATTTTTGGGTGCCATGGGATAAAGTCTGTCCCTCTCTTTCTCTAAGCTCTCCCTCGTGATCCAACGGGTATCGAAGGGCAAAAGTGTACTCGTGGGAAAAGGAGCGTGGCGGACTGCCTGGTGGCACGCAGGAAGGAGAAGCGGAGGTACGTGGGAGTACGAGGGAGAGAGGGAGCTGCACAGGTCGATAGCGGCTCGGCAGCATCGTGGCCTCGGCGAAAAGGAAAATCAATCCACATCCCCCCGGTGCGGGGGCTGCAGATTGCCGACGTGGCTTCAAGTGCACACGCGTACCTACGACTCCACCACCTCTCTCTTTCTCTTTTCTCTTTCTCTTCTCTCTAGTCTCTGTTATTGCTTGCGCTCGAGGAGCTCGCCACTCGGTTAGGTATTAACTGCCTCCTGACGATGGCTGTTAGTGAGTGTTTTTTGTAACCTTCCCTTTTTTCAGGGTACGTTTGCCGTGGGATGTAGGCATTTTGACCCAGTGTGTTTTCAGGGCAGAATGAGCAAGTTAAATTCACTTTTGTGGATTCGAGTTATTTACCAGCCTCTTGGGGCTTTGGAGGAGTAAAATTTAATACTATTTTATTAATCATTTTGTTTGGATAAATGAAAGAATGGTTGATTGCACACTCTTTAAAAAGATATACGTTCTTGATCATCAAATAATGGAATGCCGAGTTTAATAATTTTTTAGGATCAAATATAAGAAGTATATCTTTAGCTGAAGCAATAATATGCACTATATGTATGAGGATTAGGAAAGTCGTAAAGATGGATAAAGCATGAACGAAAATATATATCTTTTAAAAAAGTGAATGAACATTGAATAATTTAATTTATTCCATTACTACTTTATAGGCAGTACTTTAAAAATTGTGGGGTTGTATTGTTGATATATATGTATATCAAAAAATGTTTTTACTTTCCCAGTGATGCAGAAATAGATAAAGCTATAAAGCTCACATAATAGCTGTTTTCAGAAGAGATGAGCAAAGAGAACATTTTTTAAGCCTTGACTTTAGTGATATTAAATATAATAACAGTTTATAAAATTCTTGGAAGTCTTTGTATGTCTACATGTACTTTGTCATAGATTCAACTTAAATTTTGATATAAATTTTTGAGTGATAAGAATGAAAGCATTTTAAAAAGTTAATATAAAGCTGCTGAAAATAAAAGTTGACCTGTCTTTCTAGAACCAAGAAAAATTGATGAAACGTAGAGAATGAAGGAATCTTCGTTATTATATACTTACAATAGTTTTCTGTAGTTTTTTGTGAGCATGAAAGCACAAGAGAAAATATAAACAAAATTTTTTGTTCGTATTTATAACTAAAAGTATGTACATAGTATTTTGTTACGTTCAAATATTTAATAATACGATTTTCTCATAATGAAAGATATGAAATTATACTTTAATAATATGTCTATATGGCATCATGTCATACCCACGGGGAATAAGAAAAATAATATGAAGATAAGTATCTATATCTGATAATTAACTTATACACTTTGACTTTTTTTATATTTGATCAAATGTAGGAATGGTTAGTAATGTTATTTATTTTTAATTATTGCAGGAGATTGTGTTGATTGTAGAGAGAATCAATTTGAGCAGAATGCGCGTTTAATCCTTTCCAATAAAATTTAAAAGAATATAATATTTACAAAAAGAAACTAATTAATATTGTAACATAATGAAAAAGGTTAAAAGGCTTATGTCTTGAAATGTTTGATATCTGTACAACGATATATTACTATTGTAGCGTAACTGGTCATACTTATCTTTTAACAATTTAACACTTAACTATATTTTTATGTATAGCGATTGTGTGAAATGGGCAACTGTCAAGGTGCCTATTTAAACTGTTCACTGGTCAATTATTGTGCAATGCCAGCAGTTGAGTTTCAAACAATTAGTCTTGAGATTAATTCTATATTTTCTGTTTCTCCTTCGACGTAGAAATTGCTTCTTTAATGAATGATTCGACTTTTATATCGTTAGGAGCCCAGGTTGCGTGCAGGCTAACGTCGTTTTTAACAATCGGCGTAATATCGAAAGATTTTCCGCTAAATTTTTCAAACTCTATAGTCGAACTGCTACTCTTTATTTTCCGGATAAATAAAAGTAACTCGGTAACGGTATAATGCAATGGAGCCATGTGTTTTAGAAATCACGTATCGCCCGCTTCAAAACGAGCGCAATACCGATGGAAAAAGTTTCGATTATTCACACAGTGGCCCCGAAGTGGAGGCAGTTGGAATTCTTGAAAACGCACGTACTGACTGGTTAAAATTTCATAATCGATTCCTATTGTTATCGTCAAACTTTCCAAGTTCGAGAACAAGTACAACAACCCATATTCCGCGTGCGCGCTTGTGCAGGCAGGCTCGCCGTTGAAAGTACTTTATGAAAGGGCTTGCACTTCAAAGAAGAGACAATCTAGCGAAGTACGAAGGACTCGTGCCGTTAATTCCATAAGGGCCACAGGGACATTGCATAGCCGGAGCGACTTTCCCGCCGAAACAATCGGCCCGCGTCGGCCCAGAGGCCGCTGCAAATGCATGCAGCTTGTTGTTACTTTTGGCAGGCCGCGCGCTCCCAATAGGGCGAAGAGTCATTACAAGGTGGGCGCGGCGGCTCAGCCCGAAGCCAGGGCTCCGCGGATTCTCCGAAGCCTCGCGCAGCGCCGGAGACGCGGCCCTAGGCCGTCAACTCGCAGGGCGGGAATCCCCAGGGTCTGCGGCCAGGTCCCTCCGGTCGATCGAGGAGACAGGGCCGCGGGCCACATGCGTCTCCATTAGCGCGCCGCTTCCGGGGAACGGCCGGGCGATTCGGGGAATCGCGTGCACGGGCCGGGGTTCGATCGCGCGGCCGATGAGCGATACTGGCTGCGCGGCTCGTTAGCGCGCGCGGCAGGCTTTCTCCCCGAAAAGCCGGGGGCGCGGCGAGCACGCGAGCGATGCTGCGGGACCGGGAGCAGTCGACCGTCGGTAAGGGAGGGCCGCCATTAAATAATGATCTGGCGCGGGGGCCGCGGTCGTTGTTTACCGCCGGCGCGTCCGGAGCGCCGCCTGACCCATATCCGCGATCTTCGGTATTCATACGGCGCCGGCACTTATAGCCCGCGGCGGCTCGCCCCGCGGCGGCTTTCGCGACCCCCGCGCGCACGAAATCCGGCCGATTCGAGCAACCTACTTTCCGCGAGTGCCCCGCCCGCCGCGTTATCTGCGCGGAATGCATCGCGAGGACGGCTCTCGGGCTCCGGGAGGGCCGGCCTTCGAGCCGGGATTTGAAGCAACGCTCGCCTCCCGAGCGCTGCGGGGAATGTCGCAGTCTCCAGTCTCGCAGTATTCTGGCCATTTTATTGTCCGTATGCAGCGCGCCTCGGCAGGTGTTGTTTTCCTTCCGTCTTGTTTTTCTGCCTTATTAAGAGCCGTGACTCGTTTAAAAATTGAGCCTCTGCCAGTTGCCACGCAAACAGTGCAGGCTTTTTACGCTCCCGTTTTTTTCAGCTTTATGTACACCGTGAGATGGCGACTTCCAAATGTACGCTCGGTTGTAATCTTGAACTCAATTTGTTATTCATTCGCTGCGTGCGAAAGATAATTGAGAAAATATTCGTTTGATTCGGCCATTCATGCTCATAACTCAAATCTTGCGCTGATCCGTGCACATCCAATATCTCGCTAACGCTTGCAGGCGTTAATACACAGCGGCCGCGAGACATTGTACGAGAAATTTGTTTAGTGGACGATCAATCAATGCTCATCGTTAACGCTCGGCAACTTTGTAGTGCAATAGAAGATTCGATGACTTGTCGTCGAATAACGTCGAATAAGCTCCACGTCACGGGCTTTTACTCGAGATTTTTGGTCCGTGCAGGAACACGGAAACACGCAACTGGCCATCGAGATCATTATTAAAGTCTTGTGTAATTGTCAAGAGTTAACAAAGTCGCAAGTTAAAAATATGATTATTGAAGGCGGAAGTAAAGTTGAGAAAACACCTTTAAAGTTTGCGATTGAACACGGGTAGTAGTTACCTACATTGCCACTTGGCCGACCACACTCGACACGTTTCTACTTATACTCTTAGCGATATAGATATAACGTCCATTTCACTGCGGAGCAAACTTTCAAGGCGCTTTTCTAAACTATTCAGCCACCTGACACAATCGAAATTTTTTGAAATTCAGATTACTCGGAAGTCTTGATAAAAGTAAATCTCGGAAAGAATCGCCGCTCGGGTCGAATATCACTTGGCTCGCTTCTTCGATAAAAAGGGACAAAAGAATGCGTTGCTGTATTGTTTGACATGGACGTATGTTCTTAAGCTAACTGCATCGCATTAAATGGACACATTGATTGTTATTACGGGTCAAGATAGCAGAAGAAGGCGGCAAGGCCTAACATAGCGCTAAATTAATGAAACGTAAAATTGGGATTGTCTCTACCTAATTGGTGGCGCATGTAAGCGAATCAGCAGAAAAAGACTTTGCAAGCTCCCTGTGATGAGTTCTTCAATATTTACAAAGCATCTTTATGCCGTAACTACGAGCCGTAAAATATTTATCCCGGCCGAGCGTCATTGTAGGAGTTTGTAAATATCGCCTTGTTCAGCGTTTACGCCACGCGCGATCTCGCGGAGAAACGCTTTCCAGGGAAAAGGCGCATCGCGACGGAAGGAGCTTGTCGCAGAGGGGCGAGAAAAGCCATTATGCGCCAGAGTGGCGAAAAAAGGGCGGGATTTTTTTAGGTCATTCGGCGGCTAATCGCCTCGCTTGATCCCGGCGGCGCATTAGCCGGGGCGCACTGCGCGCGATGTGATATTCTTAATAAATCCGCACGCGCTGGGCTTTAAGCGGCTTAACAGCCGCCCGCGGCGCCTACTCAGCTGCTCGCTTCCCGGCGAGGCAGCGCCTAGGACACCTGGACCACTCCGACGCGCGTTACACAACGGGGACCGAGCGCCTCGCGTGCAGAAGGTAAACACGGAGCAGGCGGCGCGGCCCCATCGGGCCTGCCTCCACGGACTTTTCCACTGGGCGGCGCGTGGGGTCCGGAGAGCTGCCCTGGCCCGGATCTCGCGCGGCCGCGGCGCCGAGATTTACGAGTGGCCGGGGAAGGCCGGCCGCCGAGCAATGTCCAAGACAAATAAAAAGCCAAGGAAAACAAACAAAGTGGGGGCTCCCGGGGCGGGGTGCGTGGCGCGGGGAGCGGGGAGGGGGCCGCGGGGGGGTGCCCGAGCGAGAATAGGTTTGGAAAAAGCTGCGGCTCGGCGGCGGCTCTAAAATTAGCGGGCAGCCTGGGCGCGGGGGATGGCGCGGCGGCTGCGGCTGCGGCGGCGGCGGCGGCGGCGGCGGCGGCGACCCCGGGGCGCGCCGCCTCGGAGCGGCAATCGTTAAAAACACTGGGCGCGCCTTCCCCCCCCGAGGCTCAGGTGTGCCGCGGCCCGGAGGCTCGGCTCGGCGCGCCGCGGGGGGAGGGCGCCTTGGGCGCTCCTAACCTCAAAGGCGGCGCGCGGCCGCGCGGGCAACGGCGGGCGCGCGCCGCCGGCCCGGCGCTGGGGGCCAACTTACTTTTGATCACCCGCTCCGTGGTGGAGAGCTTCTGGGAGTTGTTGGAGGTCATCCTGGGGCGGGTGGCGCCCGGAGGCGCTGGCGGCCTCGGTGGGTCGGGGCGCTCGCAGCGCCGCCGGCTGCCGCTGCTGGTGGCGGTGGTGGTGGTGCCGCTGCTGCGCTGGCGCTGGCGCTGGCGCCGCAGCCGCCGCGGCTGCCCGAGCCTCGGACCTGGTGCGGGCCCGGCCCTGGAGCCGGCGCGCGGCTCCGCCTGGCACTGCTCCTCGGCTGCTCCGCGGCACTCGCGCACTCGCGTGGGCGCGCGCGGCTCCGGCCCCGGTTACAGCATTGACGTTAATAATAAACGAGGCCGAGGGTCCGAGGGCCGCTGCGGGGGGCGACGGGGGGCTGGGCTCCGCGCCGAGGGGTGGGATCGGGGCGGGGGGTCGGCCGGGGACTCGGACTCGAGCTCGGGCCTCGGGGATGAGCGGCGGGGGCGGGGCCGGGGCCGGGCGGGGATCGGGGATCGGGGGATCGGGGGATCGGGGGACCGGGGGACCGGGGACCGGGGACCGGGGGGCCGGGGAGGGGCCGGGTGCGGGCGGCCGCGGCTGGGCGAGGGCTGGGTGCGGGCGGGCTCCGGGCGCCGCTGCAGCTGCCTCGGCTGCTCTGCTGCTCTGGCGCTGCTGCGCGCTGCTCTCGGGCTGGGGCCTCAGCCGCGCAGGCGGCTGCGCGCACTCGCGCACCGGGCCTCTGTCATCGGCCCTGGCATCCGGGCTGGGGGCTTTTGCGCGGCCTCCGCTCGGCGGTGTCTCGGGTCCCGGGGGAGCGGGCGGCCGCCGCGAGGCTGCGGCTGCGGCGGGAGATCGGCGGTCGGGGCGCGCGCGACGGGTGCTCGTCCCTCGGCTCGCTCTGGCACACTACTGGCGGCGCGCACTCGGAGCCTCCGCGGCCCGAGCGCCCATGTGTGCGTGGCCGCCTGCGTGCAGCAGCGCCCGCGGCGGTGGGGGCAGCAGCGCCGCCCGCGCCGCCCGCGCCGCCGGCTAGCCGCCAGACTCGCCGGCCCGGGGGAGCCCGGGCCTCGCGCCTCGCGCCGCCGGCCTCGAGCCCGCCTCCCCCGGGCGCCCCGCCTCCCGGGGCTGCCGACCGCCGGCCCGCCATCGGCCCCTGGCGCGGCTCATGCGCGCGCCGCTCGCCCGGCGCCGCGGCCGCCTCCACGCGCTCTTGCTGCCGCGCCGCCCGCGCCGCCATCCACTGCGCCACCTGCGCCGCCCGCCCCCGCCTCCCGCCGCCCGCCGCCCGCCGCCCGCCTATCGACCCCGCGCCCACCCGCCTAACGCCTCCTGGACCGCCTCAAGGTCGCCACTCGCCCACCCGGGACGGCTCGCCCCTCGGCACCCACGCGCGCCCTCTCCCCGCCGCGGACCCGCCACCCGCGCCCTTCCGTATCTGCCCTCGCTGCAGCCGGTAACGGCAATGGTCTAGATGACTTTTGCGCTCTACCGACCACAGGGACACACCAACTTTCCCGACAACGTCTTCCACGAGCCTGTCATTCCTCTCTCTCACTCTCTCTCTTCTGTTTTCTATTTATTTTAGACCTTGGAACCCAAATTCTAGTTATCGATACCTAAATTTTGCGTCTCAACTCTCAATGTCCAAGTTCGGAGGCTGAGCGATTACAATTTTATTGTATATCCATGCTGTCGATCGTCCGCTGTTAATGTAGGTTTCTCATATGTTGCATCGAATCTCCTACCTACTACAGGCGTTCTACTCTTGACACATTCTACTTTATCAACTTTGTTTTTTGAACAATTTTTCTTATAATAAAAATCAATGTTTTCTTTTTTTGTTTTATACAAATAACGAATTTTAAAGAGTTAACGTGATTCACTATCCAATTTTACAGATATGTTTTTCGAATCAAAATTAATATATATATTTTTAAAACTAATATATTTTTCACGACAATGAGTCGTCTCATTATTTGTGATATAATCTTGTAATAATTATTTTGCAAATTCTGTAAACTCAAATGTATACATAAAACTTTAACGTTTAAAGTGTAACAACTATAGTATTTTTACTTATATTAAATTTAGTAACGTCAAATATAATAGCTTATTGTATTATAGGTACTTCACTTTACTAAAATCCCCGAAAAAAATAATTATTTTTAAAATTTCATTTATTAAATAAGAAACAGTTGTATAGAATAATAAATAAATAATATATATGCAGTATTACTGTGATAGTGTGATTTATTCTACATGCGCTAATATGTGCAAGTTTAGCCGATGCAAAAAATGTGAGTTAAGTTAAAGACGAACGTTCGAAGACCTATTCAAATAAGATTTGTATATAATATGCATTTACACTGCTGTAGTTCTTATGAGTAAGTAGAAGTGGCATTTCTGCTTGAGTACCTAACCGATTAATCAAGAAACACGGTTTCGATAAATTCGCGATTACTAAATCTGTAATGTATATGCAAGGTATGTGTCGAAGCACCGTATTTTTATAGTTAATATATCAAAGTTCCGTTGATGAGTTATATATCCATAATACATATTCTCATCGTAGAAGAGGTAAATCAATTATCTATTTAAAATTTCATTTGAAAAATAGCACAGAAGTAACCTTACATACTCATTGATATCTTGCAAATAATTAAAAGAATATGTATATACATGTATATTTCGTGATTATCAGGACAAATATTTAAGATACAAAATATTCGAAGATTAAAGAATTATTATTATATGATTTTTTATGAGCTTCTACCAAATTATAGTGATTAATCCTACACTTTCATAGAGTCTATATACAATATAGAATTTTCAAATTTGCTTTACTTTTAATTATTGAATTGTTCTTTCTTGTAAAATTAGCAATATGTAATTTTAATATTTATTAAAATTTACGTTAGAAATTAAATGTTTTTCTTTAAATTAATTCGAAATTTTTTTACACAAAATATCATGTGTATAAGCATTTCAAATATATATTATATTTAAACTATACATCAGTTTACCAGAAGCTTATAGCGTAACATTAAACAACAGACAAATAAGGCTAGATCAATCGGATAAAATAATTCAAAAGATAAAACCTCGTTTACTAAATACGATCAAAGTAATTTTGTTTACTTTTTATAGTGCACTATTTACTAAAGCAGTTAAAACCAATTTATGTTATTCAACGTTTTATTTAAAATATTCTGCAATGTACAAATGTATGTATGATTTATACGTGTTTGCAATACTATACAGATAATATTGTACATTTGTGTATACAATAGTCGGTAAAGAACATTGAGCTCGGGACTGCCACCTTGCATTTGCAGCGGATCGTCAACACATCTACAGTTCGATGTCAAATAAGGCCGATTTCAAGGAGTAAGAAGATTAAGCAATGTGAGAGAAAAATCAACTTTATCGGCTTTGAATGTTGTTATTTTAATAATATTTAATTTTTTAGATTGATTTTATTAAATTTTGTGATATTATATCACTGAGCTAATTTTAATTGTTTAATAATATTTTATTAATAAAAGAAAAAAATGTAGTTCTTGCTCGTAATTATATTATTAAATAAAAACAAGTTTAATTCATGACGAATCAAAAAACATTGTATGCAAACTAGTTGTCGACATACATCATTGTCTCGTCATTGTACGACATCTGTCATGTGCATTTGCCGAGGCACTTGCTTGTGTATAATATTACATTTTACATGTATTTAAATCACACTTTTAAGTCTTTAACAGCTCTCTAAATTTTTCAATTTATGTGTATTTATAAATTTTACATTGTGAATTATATTCGAAATTCAATATCTTTTATTTAATGGTTAAGCACTTTAAATTTTTTTGTAAAAAGTAGCTATGGATTTAATTTTATATATTTTATCCATAATATAACGCCACAAATCGATCTTTTAGCATACATGTCATATATTTTTTATTTCTAAACAAATTGTAAATGAAGTTTATTTTTGAATTTACAATGTATTTTTAAAGCAAACTTACAATGAATTTGAACAACTGAATTTTAAACAAAGTTGTTCATGTATGATCATGCGAATGTATACACATACGCGCAAATAGTACTCATCAATGTAATCTGGCTAATTGCCTGCAGCGCTCCAAGAAGACATATAATAGAATTCTAAGACATATAATAGAACTGTATAGAATAGAATTATATAAGACATATAATAGAACTAAAGTTAGCTTCCATATAAACTCTGTACTCATTCATTATTGAGTCGGATTACAAAATACTTGAAAATAGTTGAATATTCTATGTTCTATAAGAAAACACATACGGCTCCACGTGTACCCTGCAAGATCATGCAGGATAACGCAAAATCATGACTTAACGGGGGAGCGGAGGAGGAGGGGTTAAATACGGCTCAAAGCCACTTGTACCGCTCTTCCCTTCTCCACATCCGCACCGCTCGCAGTTGTGCTCAGTTGATATGCGTTCTCTCTCAGCTGTGGCCGCGAGCGGCGAGAGCGCGAAACGTCAACTAGAAAAATCTTTGACATCGTACGGAATTGTGTATCGGGCACACTTCGCGCGTATGTTTTTGTGACTTATCAAGATCCCGATTTGATCAAACAAAAAAACACAAGCATTCAATAATATATATTAATGATACAGGCGAGTGGCTATCGCTATCATTTTTTTCGAGCTTTCACTTGGCCATCATTAAAAACAGACCTGAATTGTAGGTGCTTACGCAACTCTACTGTATAGTGTTATGTATTTTTTATTTATTATTTTTGCTTCTTACCACTTTCTTTCGTTATCTTCGTAACTTGTAAACAAGTATGTTCACGAAACGAGTTATGCAGATATGATTTCAACTTTATCGAAAAAATTGCGAAAAGTGAGTAATGACTAATAACTTTGTTTTAAGCCTGTTTTTAATGATACTTCTGTTTTAATTTTTTCTATTGTTCTACAGAAAATGACTAGCTTAACATATATCAGATGGTGAGAATATAACTAATAATTTAAAAAAATTTTTAAAATATAACTAATAATTAAAATTAGCAGAATTGATTGCTAAAAAAATATTTGGCTTTTGTTTCATTTATACTTAATCTAAATAAATTAATATTATTATAATATAATTTTAAAAAATGATTAAAAAAACATTTTGTATTAAATATATCAAAATTAAATCTTATTAAACAATAGGGTCATTGTAATAATTTTAGTTATAGCTATTCCAACAATTGGTACCTTCAAAATCTGACAACAGAAATAATTTATATTCATTTTTTTTAAATATAGTAATTACAATTATTGATCCTGTGATAAAAATTCTATCATCAAAATGCCTGCCCGGTTGAGTAAATTTGCTATCGATGCAACTTGCAAACAATATGCTCACCCTTGGGCTGATTCTTGTATCAGTACTACAGCTGGTCTAGGACTGCATGCTGTACAAGATAGCCTTAGAATATACTCTACTTTATATTTTGTGAGTATAAGACATTAAGAATTTACAATTTATTTTTGATGATAAATGTTTTTATATTTCCACACTTACATTTAAGATTACACTTTTGACAAAAGGGAGAATTACAAATATTACTGATTTAAAGCGTACTTTTATGAGCATTATTCAGTCAACAGCTTTTTTGTCATGGAGTGCTTTTACTTATTCCATATTTATTTGTTTTATTAGGTAACTATTTATTATATGTATTTTTATCAAACGAGTATAAATAATATATGTTTTATGTAATAATATGTTTATATATTTTTTAGGAGACTATTAGGGCATTTTAATATATTTACAGTTTCATTTATTCCTTCCTTATTCTCCAGTTTCTCTGCAATTATTTTAGAAAAACCTTCAAGGCGTACAATACTGTGTTTATATGTTTCAAATATTGCAAGTATCAAAGCTAATTAATTTAGTCTAAAATGAAATAATTATTATGAATATTTTATTACTTAAATATAAATGTAATTGAAACTAAAATTGAGTTATTTTGGTTCTAACAAATATAAAAGAAACAATTATAAAAATTAGTTTATTATGAATGATCTTTTAATATTTTTTATATTTAGTATTAAATAAATCTTTTAGGCTACAGAAACTTTGTTTAAAATGGCAGTTTCAAGAGGATATGTTTCTGCTATTCCAAGAGGAGAAATTTATATATTTGCTGCTGGGATGGCAACATTACTATACTTATTTAGAAATAAGAATAACAATAATGACTCTATTTTCAGAATAATAAGGTAAGTGTAAAAAACCACTTTTTGAAATTAAAGTATTTTCAATAATAAATATGCAATTTAGAATAATATTAACCTTTTATAATCAAATAATTTTTATTGTAGAATTGGCCTTGGTCCTTATGAGGAAAAGGGATATAAAGAATCAAAAACTACAGAACACGACAAATCAAGTGATTCTTATCAAAAAAAGAGTATTAATAAAAAAAAGAATTCATCAAATTCAATACTTAATGTAGTTTGGAAAGCATTAAGGATGTATAAATTTATAATAGATAAAATTAAGTCAATAGGAAATAAGCATACTTCATGTCCTCATTCAAGTAGTTGTGTATATTATGTTTTATCTGTAAGAAAAATAAAATTTGGATTTCTATAATTTAAAAACTTTTAAGTAATCTAGTGAATTATTTTAAATAATTTTTAGGGAGGTTTAAAAATGTTTAGCACTGGCTTATGCATACAAATGGCACTGAAATTAATATTCCAATTAAAAAATATACTTTATAAACCTAAGCTTTTGAAACGTATTATTTTTGAAAAGAAGAATTTAAATTTAGCTTGTTTTCTTGGAGGATTCTCTGGTTTATACAAAGTATGTAGAGATAATTAATTATATATTTTTAATAAATTTATTGAAAAAGATATCTTATACTTATATAATGAACAATATTTTTTGCAGTTAGTATCCTGTTCTTTAAGAAGAATATTTGCTAAAGACTCATCAGAGTATGCTGTTGTGGCTGCTTTAATAGCAAGCATATCTTTTGCAATGTATCCAGATAATACCATTGCTCTCTATGTGATGTGGAAAGCATTACAGGTATTTTAAAATTTCAAATAGACAAAAGAATAAAAATTAAAATATTATAATTAAATCATTAACAGTTACTGTGGAATAATGGAGTTGAGAATGGGAAAGTGCCTGAAATCAAATGGTTTGTGATACTTTTATACTGCTTCAGCACAGCAGTATTATTTCATGCTGCTATAGTAGAACCACAAAATTTAAGGATTTCATACTGGAAGTTTTTGTACAATCTCTCTGGGGGAAGGTATATTTTGAAAACTTGTTTACTTTTCGATTTTTAATTAAATGTATTTAAAATGTGGTTTATTTGATTTAATGAATACTAATGAACTTTACAGAATAGCTGCTATGTCTCG
Organism: Sycophaga agraensis; assembly: GCA_018906755.1. Classification (NCBI taxonomy): domain Eukaryota; kingdom Metazoa; phylum Arthropoda; class Insecta; order Hymenoptera; family Pteromalidae; genus Sycophaga; species Sycophaga agraensis. The sequence continues at coordinate 1,619,484 of JACCIE010000037.1, forward strand.
CATACCAATTGATGAATTTGGTTTAGAATCTACAAAGCATTTAAAAGCTGTTCTTCAGAAATCCCGAACACATAATAAACAAGTTTTTTCTTTTTAATATTACAAATAATGTCTTATATTAAAAAGATATTTGGGTGGAATGGTTATTTCTTTGAGTTTTTTTATTTAATTTAATTAAAATACTACGTTCCAGTTAAAATATCTAAAAAAAAAATTCGATATAATCTTTAAACCATTACACTAAATGATTTATTTGACTAAAAAAACCAAAGACATTCCAGCTTATGAAGAAAAATCTAAAATTGTTATAATGGTGCTTGTATCAACTTTTTAATATCCGAAAGAGCACCATTATTGGATTCAATATTTTTTTAATATAATTTTTTTTGTAGATGTACAGAATATGACAGGAAAGCAGTATTTTCGTTTTTCCATTACATTATATATATTAATAGACAATTTAATTTATTTTATAATATATATAACAAAAGGGTATATTTACGATTTGATTTACATGTTTAACTTGTGAGTATTTATCAATATTAAGAAACATCAAGTGCCTAAATTATGTGATAATCGAATAATTAAAAAATTTCCATACGTTAAACTTACATTATTAAATTATTTTTATCCATATCATATTTGTTTTTTATTTATTACGTTCTTTAGAATCTACCAAAATGTACAGTATAGTGAAAAAAATCGGCATTCTTTTAATTTGTTAATTAATTGTTCTTTATATTATTGGAAAGTAGTAAATTAATTTCAACAAAAAGCATGGTCTACTATAATGTAGAAAATATATGATGAATATTAGTTTGATGATTTAAATATTACAAATCAATAATAAATATTTTATTATAGTAAATTTTAATTGTACTTTTGTAAACCAAATGTTCTTTATGTTTTAAATCTTCAGTTTACAAGTTTGTTTAAGAGAATGCAATGCACACAATTATTTGTTGGCAAGTGAGTTTCAGTTACAATTTTAAGAATGTAATGCAATAAATATGTAATAATATTTATGAAAATTACTTTTATTTATATTTACATACATATTATAGGATTATGTAATTTCAATTTAAACAAGTACTTATTTTTTAGGGTATATTTAAATATTTGCTGCTTTTGTATTTTTCTGATTATCAATTGCTTGATTTTTCTTATTTACCTGTTCATTCACTTTAGTCTTTCTCTTTGTTTTTTTCTTTTTCTTTAAAAGATTTTCCCAATGAATATTGCTCTGCATTTTTAACTTATTAGAATTAATAATTTTGGGAAGCTCCGAATTCTTTACAATTGCATAATGAATATCTGATGGAGAAACAGTCAAAGGTTCAATTGGTTGAAAATCATTAACTTGCCAGGGTAAAATTCCTATCGGACAATTGTTCCAGTCACAGTCCTCTTAAATTAAAAATAAATAATTATTCGTTTGTATTTACAAAATTAAAATTAAAGAGAATCTTGGTACAAATAATATATCGATTAGAGTACATTAATTTTAATTTATTAATTTGATTTTAAAAAAGGATTTACTGATGCTGTTTCAGTAACTATAATGTATAATTATAATTACACATTACCTGATGGAAATGTCCAACTTGTATTGCGAATCTTACAATCTGCAAGTTCTTTACATTTTTCAACTTTTTTTTGAAGCTTATTTTTATTATTTTCAATTTCTTTTAAATCCTGCACTGTATATATAACATCTATCTTTTTATCATTTTCAACTTCTATTTCATCTACTTTATCTGTTAAAGAATAAACCTTTAGAAGTTCTAATAATTTATCTTTTTCAGTTGAATCAAAATTAAGAATAGATGATATTTTCAGTATCTCAGGCAAGAAATATTCTGAAAATTCATTCAAATTTAAAACAAGTCTTCGTACAAATGAAATGTCTAATAAACATTTTGGAAAGTCTCCATTTACATTAAGATTAGGCACTTCTTTAAGGTCAGGATAACACTTTTCAACTTCACTATGCACATTTTTTACAAAAGTTTTTAATGAACATTTTTTATTTTGACAATCAAACTTTTGCTCTAATATTTGATAAATATGTTGAGCAATTTTCAGTTTATTAAAAGCTTGCGCAATAGTTTTTACCCATAAAGCTGCCATTAGTTTTTTATGTCTATCATAATCAGTTTTAATCAATTCAATAAGCTGAAAAAACAGTGGTAACAAAATTTTCTTTTCTTGTAGAACAAGAAGAAAATCATTCCAAAATTCTATCAAGGATCTTGGTAGGCAATTTTTTATATTTAAATTCGGTTCATCTATAAAAATGGATAACATTTCTAAATTTATTAAAAATGCTTCATTACTTAAAATAGATTCAATCACAATTGTTTCTCTTCTTAAGGCAGAGTCACCTTTGCAAAGACTTTTTGATATTTCTATTAGTGAAAAATTTAGCACCGAAGAAATTTCTGTTTCATCACTAATAGTAAAATCCACTGCATTTGTACCATTTTTTGCTTTTAAATTAGTAACCAATTTAAGTAAAGTTTCTCTAAAATAGTAAATCAATTACATTTATTAATTTTAATTTAAAGCTTATATTTTCTTATTATTTTATTATTCCAATTAAGAAATTTGTATATTTACTTTATATCTGTATCTGGGAGGTCTGATAAAGTAACATGTTTTGTTTTTATATATAAACCTGCAGCAGTCCACAATTCGATCAAATCAATGAGTATTTCATCATCTTTATTGCAAAGATTAATTGAATCTTGAAATTCATGAGAATCTTCTAGAGTAGTTGCTTCAGCAGCCCAATACTCTTTCTTTCAATACAAATTATACTTATGAATTAACATCAAAAACTAAATATAAATTTAATATAGAAATGCAAATGACAAAATTGATCAAAATAATATTCTTTTTATATTCATGTCGAAGTAAACTTAATTTTATGATAATAATATTATTAAAAACAATAATAATTTCATAATATTTATGTACTTACATGAAGCCATGTCAACAAAATATTAGCTACTACACGCATTACATCAATCGAAGGTAGTTCATAACCATGAGCTGTATCGTGCCGCAGGTCAACAATCCAATCAGGAATGTTTAACTGTTTTGCAATTACAAATAATGATGTTTGCTTTGTATGTGCAATATTTGATATGTGATTTAAAAATTTCATTATTACGGTTGAATACATCATTCTTAAATCATTCTCATATGATATTGACATCCTACCATTATAAATCATTGGAGTCCATTCTTGATCTCGAAGGCAAACTTGTATCAAACCTAAAGTGCATTCTGCACCAACGGGTAACTTTGGAATTCTAAATTAAATTGAAATTTAACATTTAATATCAATTATAGTAAAAATATTAAATTCTATAAATAAACTAAAATTTAGATACCTTGCTTTCCACACAAGAAGAGTTTCGTAAGCTTTTTTTTGCTCTATTAAATCACCAGAATAGATTTGTTTGTAAACTTGAAGCCATTCTTCTCTAAAAATTAAAAACGTGATGGTAATCCATTGTGCATATGCACACAAACCTTATTAGGTTAGCAATTTTTTAACTTAAAATGTAAGAATACCACATAAAAACTTGAAATTAACTTTGACAGTTTATTACTAGTAATTATTTTGAGCTTATTAAAATTATTTGTTACGAAATTTTGTTTGCATCTACTTACACAGAAGACCAAGGAACATGAATCAAATCTTCACGTTTTCCAATCAACGCCATTTTTATATTTTTAATTTATATTCTTCTTATATTTGTTCACTAAAATTAAATTTAGAATAAGATATAAATTTATCTACAAAAAACTCTAATCGATAAAATCATCAATCGTTACATAAGGTTTAAATAACAAAAAAGATCAACATTTTCATAAAAAATAAATAATATTCTTTGGGACTGATTCCTTTGAAAAGTAATTAATTTAAAAGAATCTGTACGGCGCTGCATGACAATTTTGATAATATGAATATCAAATTGTCTAGTATTTTAAAAGGCTAATCGTACAAATTTTTTTACATTTTAAAACATCTCAAAAGTATTTCAATAAATGTAACATAAATTCTGTATAATTTAGTTATATAGTAATTTCACATCATTAATTCTATGAAATTTTATGAAATTTTATAAAATTATTGTAATCTATCTCAATCACGCAAGTCTATAAAACTACCTGTTACTGACCATAACATATTAACATCGATATGGTTAATACCAGTCAATTCACTAATCCGTGCCCTGTCCTTAACTCCTTACCATAACAGTATACTGCCGCATACCGGCAGCGTAAGGGGGATTTACCTAGGTTTACTACGTTCGCTGTCTGCCGATCATCTTCATAGCAGTTCAGACTCCACCCAACTTACACCGCAGCCATGCAAAATGCGAATTTTTACAAAACAAAAAATACTACCGTAAAGGACCCTAAATGCACTCTTGCGTATAGATCTTTAGTCTAATTGAATCCTCAAATTTGAGAAAATATTCCCAAAGATTGCCAATTTTGGTAGCTCTATATCTCTGCGAAAAATGAATATTATAAGAAAAAAAGAGTTTATATAATTAAACCTTTGCATGTCTAAATTGAACCACCTTCAGAATCTCAAAAAAGTACCCCAATTTTGAGCAATACTTGAAAAAAGTGTTTTGGTACAGTTACGTATGGGGAGCAAAGAGCGATACGTGCGCATGCGCAGCTCAGTTATCCAGATGAATAAAGCACCCATTATCGCGCCAATGCAAACATCTGAAGCTCACATTCTACAAATCAAACACATTTGTTTGGTTTTAATATTGTTAAATTAGTTCGTTTAAAGTATTAAAATTACATTGGAATAAATCACGCACTTTTAAAATAGATTAATATGCTCTATGTGTAACTAATTTTACAAATTAATAAAGCTACACGCATAAACGAAAAATAAAAGTAAATTATATATATGAAAGTTAAAAAGCGCTCCTTTGCGCTCACAGAATATATTACGCAGAACAACATTATAAATTTTTCCTTTTGTTTAAAGAATAACGAAATAATTTTTTAATTGGACGTATCAACGTAAATAAATATATAAACCAAGAATAATTCTTTGTTACGTCCTGCGTGACGCTTCAATATTTTTAATTAATATATATATAAATCTATATAAGAAACACCGAGAAACGAATCGAGCGCTGATACCGCAAACTTATCATGATATCAAACTTATCAGAACTGCGAACCATTGTTAAAATCTTTGTAAAACCGCATTATGCAAACTCAATAAAATACACAATTCAATTTAACCTTTCTTCTTTGTCATTTAGAAAAACTCCTATCATCAAGCTGTAAAGCTTTCCCAGTTAAATAAAGAGAGGGCAATGTCTTGGGGAAATCCATAGGCCCCCGCCTTAGAGATAATCCCGGCAAGGTACACCATAAAAAGTGGTTACCCCCTTTCGGCCCTGTTCCCAGGCTATTGGGCGCAAACCTAGGCCTAAAAATCGGTAAAAGCAGCACTCAGTCTTCCACTGAAGTGTGAGCAGAAGTGTTCTCGACGTAATATTTTTCGGTTCGGCATAAGAGCTCGCGCTTGAATTAAATAATTATTTTCGTCGCTGGACGTCGCTGGAACAACGATTCTGAGGGAACGAATTGGGGTTAGGTTTAAATAAGTTTTGATTTTGTTTATTCACTGTAGTTGCTTTATTAGAGCTGTAGTCCATGAATACGAAGTATCAATAATTGCAGTACGCGCTCGTTTGAAAGATTGAGGGCGTATTGCGCGTTGTGCGGGCAGTCGTTTCCTTACTTCGCGAGGCATGACGGCACGGGAAGAAATTTTCCTAGTCCCGCCGACGGTAAGCCCCTGCGATTCCCCCTTAATCACCAGACTCTTGACCAAGCAGCCATTGATCTCTTCTCTGTCGCTACGAAATTTAAATCGACGCGACATTCAAAATAAAACATACACATGTAAAATTTCAATCACTTTAATTTATTAATTGCATTAACAAAACAAATATTCAGAATTAAATTCGGATTTTTAAAACTAAACGAAATGCTACACTAAAAATTATGAGTTCATGGCTCGATCCCTGCAAGAGGTAGCAAGGAACGCTTCGCGCGCGGTGGCTGAATTGTTTCTGATAATGGTTTCTTTCTTTAGTCGATCTAGGGAAGGAATTGAAAAATGTCTGAAACTGAAGGGATGAAGAAAAGGTCAGGTATTTGCAAGGCATGGCTTGATTGGCTAAAGGATTACAAGTATAGAGAGATGCAAGGTAACAGAGAGACAGAGAGAAACAGTGTTGCGAATCACTCAAACTTATAGAGGAAAAGGATTTGTAACATTATTGACACTCAACTATGTTGTAGTAATTGTGACGACTGAGTCCTAATAGCTTCATTCTGGCTAGTGGGAAGAATTCTTAACAATAGCCCATGTGAGTGATAGAATTTGCACGGAAAACTGGTTAGAATTTGTTCGATCGAGTGTATACCGTTAAATTATACTAAAAGGTTGGATATACCAGAGAAAACCGAACATAATTACAGTTCACAAGAACTATATAGTTTGATAATATAACTAGTAGAACCATTATCCAATCTTTAAACTTATTTGTTTCAATCTGATTTAGCTAATTAGTTGAAGATTGCCAACTCGATAAGCGGTGCGTTGGAGTTCTAGAAAAGTCTACTTTGGGTATGCTCATTAGCTTATCACCGATTAGAAAATGGCCAGGTGTAAGAACAGCGAGGTCATTAGGATCAGATGAGATGGCAGTTAATGGCCGAGAATTCAAGACTGCTTCGATTTTCAATCGTGTGTATTGAGTTTTTCAAAAGTTAATAAAGTATTGCCGACGGTACGGAAGAAATGATTTTTGAAAGATTTTACTGTAGTCTCCCAAAATCCGTTGAAATGCGGTGATCTTGGAGGTATGAAATGCTAATTTATAAAATCGTCAAGAACGCAAATGCTCAATACAACTATTTTACGAATCTCTAATAATGGCTCAGAATTAAATGGTAAATTAGGCTGTGGGATTGTCTCTAGTAAGAGCATGCCTCCATTGAGAACAATTAGTCATATTTTGAATCTCGGATACTCTGAAACACGCCGCGGCGCTTTGTGGCTTCAGGGCCTATCACCCGGTCCGCGCTGTTGAATCTAGATCATAATACAGAATCTAATCTACTCACATACCGTCCGACTGATGCCGAGACTATGGGAGAGGAGCGACTTCGGGCGACCGTAAGGCCAGCAGTGACGGAGACTCTCCGTGGACCCGTCAGAGCGAGTAGCCCAACCCTGGTGGCCAAACCGGCCCGACTTCAGGGACCGAGGTAGAATCGCTGAGACCGCAAGAAGCTAGATAGCTCGAGGGCTACCCGAGCAGAGTAGTTAACAGAAACAGGGATCTGCGGAGGGCGGTGAGTGGGTTAAGAAGCCTGAAGCGTCCTCCGATCGTGCGGGATTGCTCGGAGTGCGTATGCATGGGGAAAAGGACGGACAAGACGAGTCGACGCGATAAGGGGGGGGGGGCGATGCGGGTCAGCATTAAGCGGTTGCGGGTGGATTTGGAGATCGCGACGCGGACGGCCGAACAGTGAGCTGTGCGTACGCGGTGGTATTGGGAGGCGACCCCAAAACGAGGGTTGATTAGCGCAGGGTCGGTCAGCGGGCCGGGGAAATTGTATTACAGGACAGGCAATAAACCACCGTTGTCGTATTGATTCGTTGTTTGTATGTGTTCTTTGGCGGCCTCGATCCGCTTTTCCGTCTTACCCTAACCCAATCTAAAAAGTTCGGAGCTGCGCCTCTCCGCAGCAGCCTACGGGGCCTCCTCTGAAACAGAGGCTCAAATATCCAGTTAGGCTGAGCTTGCTTGGCGCCCGATAAAAATACAGCGAACTCGGGATTCAACAGCGCGGACCGGGAGATATGACCCCGAAGCCGCAAGGCGCCTTTTCGGTAAATGATTTCAGTGTCGCCCACCGAGGTAAGAGTCCCAGCGGATTTTTTATGTTTCAAAACCATTGCAACGCGCTATGATCGGTAATTACCCGAAAGCTATACCCTTCGACGCACGGTCGCATTTTCTGAATCGCCCAAACTAACGCGAGGCATTCTTTTTTGGTCGTCGTACAATTTCTCTCGGCGCCGCTTAATACCTGGCTGACGTAGATTATCGGGCGCTCTCCGTCTTCCAGGTCCTGCATCAGGACCGCTCCAAGTGCACCGTCGCTCGCGTCGCACTGTATGGTGAATGGTTCATTGAAATTGAGTCGTTCCAGTACTAAGGCTTCCGTCAGTGCCTTCTTTAGGTCATCGAAAGCCACCTGGTCTGCCTCTCACACCCACGGTTGTTCGGTTCGCAAAAGTTTCGTCAGCGGCAGTTTTAGTTTGGATACGCCTGGTATAAACTGCCCATACTACGTGATCATTCCCAAGAAGTGTCTCTACTGCTTTATTTTACGCGGCGGCGGATATTCTAGTACCAGCGCGACTTTTTCGGGGTTGCTTTCTATTTAACGCTAGTCCGGCACCCGTTAGTTTGGTTAGTACGAATCGTAACCATTTTAAAAATGCGTCAAAATCCTCCATCGCGATTATTATGTCGTCCAAATAGCTAAAAACATTTGGTTCGAATTCGACCCCGAAAAGCGCGTCGATGAGTCGCTGGAAGGTCATGGGCCCGTTCATTAACCCATACGGCAGCCGATTAAATTTGAAAAGCCCGAGGCCCGGGATCGTGAATGCCGTATACGAGGCCGTATATTTCTTAGTACCAGTCTCCATTGGCACTTGGTAGTGTCACGTATACACCTTCGGCGCGATACGCGACGAAGCCGCGAAGTCAACGGCTCCGATATCCGCTACTGCAGAGAAACAGGGGGCTCCGTACACGTAGTGCGGGGTAACCTTTAGCGTAGCAGCGCCGAATTCTCGAGGATAGTGGCTCGACTAACCACTAATCGAAGGAAACTCGTGGGCCCCGCAGGCGGTCGGCCCACGGCAACAGGAAACTCGGAGATGATCCGCGACATCGGCAGCTCAGGTAGCCGCCGATCGACGAAAACTGCGGCCTCGAGCCGACGGCAACAACAAAGCAGGCGAATTATTCACAAGATCGGCAACTCCAACAAAGCCGGAGGCATACGGGCGAGCGGTTAATTGGGGAATCCACGGGTGGGGAGAAGCGAAGCCTAGCAACTATAAAACGGAAGGATATCAATAAGGAGGGAGTCGTTTGTCATCTATCGTCCGTCCGAGCGACACACGTCGGAACGCCGCCTCTTCTTCCCAATGCTACAAGTCCGATTAATAAAGATACAAGCAAGTACGTCTACCGCAACCTGGTGATTCAATCTCCTTGTTATTCCTCCAGTCTCCAGCCCTTATCGAGAGTTCGACTCCGACCACCGTCCTCCTCACTCACGCACAGACGCGCGCCGCCAGCCACGCTCCCCGAGGCGCGTACATAACAGTAGTACGCTTGTTTAAGATCTATGGTAGATAAGAGTTGTACACTTCGCAGCTTATCTAATATAGACTCCATCCGCGGTATTGGATACGCGTCCCGCTTTGTTGTTCGATTCACGTCCCGATAATCGATACAAAATCTATAGCTTCCGTTCGACTTACGCAATAATACCGGCGAGCTGGCCCATGCACTCGCCAATCTCTCGATTACGCCCACCTCTAGCATGCTTCGCTAAGTACTCGTGCTCGACCTCCAGCATTTCGCCGGGCTGCCTCCGCGGCCTATAAGTGTGGGTATGGCCCCGCCTAGCTATTGTAGTGTAGGCTACGCATCGTGCCTTGTCAGACTCATGCCGTAGTGTTCCGCCAGGACGATTTCTGGTTTTTTCAGCGGCTGTTCGAAGTGCTTGCCACCTCGATTGCTCCTGCGGGCGGCGGCGGCGGCGCTTCTTTGCATGTTCCGTCGGCTTGCGGTACAAATAGTCGTACACATTTGGAGGTCGCACTACGGTCGGGATACATATTTCGCGGCGTAGTCTGCTCGCAATTTCCCCTTTTGTCTTCCCCTTTGCTTTTTTGTGTGACATTGTCACAACTGTATTAGCTACAAAGATTTTTAACACGTTATGTTGAGTGTTTATCCAATTTAAAGTAGTTGTTGAGTCCGGCCAAAAATGCTTAGAGCTCAATGGAGCGACTTTAGATTTGGCGCATAGAAACCTAACGAGAGTATTGTTTTGTTTATAGGTGGATCGTAGACACACGCAAACACTATAGGCTGCTTTAATACTGTCGCAAAACCCATGAAGCTGCAAGTCTAGGGGATCGTCTATTATTACTCGACGTTCAAACAAAAGGTTCGATATCAGCGGTAATTGTTATCGATATTCTAACCATTGAGTATTCGATATTCCAACTATCGAATTTCAAGAGGCATTGAAGCATCCCAATCGAGTTTGATTTGCCAAAACGATTGCAAGATCAGTTTGGTTTTAATTACGATGGAACCTAGCAATCCAACGAGGTCGAATAGTTGTGCTATTTTTCGCGAAATGAAATTTTCGCGTTCTTCGCGTTTTGAAATGGACATGTGACCTAGAGATTTGTAATCTTTCATAAAGGGAAACGCTTTATTACTAATATGTAATTGCTATCAAGTTTATCGATCTTTTCATTGAAAGGAATTTTCACTATGCAACTGCGTCTAAAAGTCTGTAAAAAATGCTTCTCGACCTCGGTTTCTTCAGTAGATAAAAATTTCTTCTCTAGAAGGTCCTGCAATTACCAGAATGTCTTTAGAAAGTCTTATTATAGTCGCATTGCAGAAGGTTTTAGTTCTAGATTGTGGGGTGTTTAAGCTTCCACCTACTATTCAACCAAATTTTGTTTTTAACAATACTGCATGGGTATGTTTAATGGGAGTCTTTCCGCACAATCTTGTTGAAAATACACCTCTACCCCAATAAGTGCATCAATTTCTGAGGATTAATGAAACAATGGATCAGCAATCGCAGATTTGCGGGTATCTTTAGATCCTTTAAATTAATTGTATGCGAGGGTAGAGGACCAGTAATGTTTGGAACTATTAGGAGTGAGATATGTTTTTTATAGCTACCTATTCGCGAAGAAATTTGTGTGCATACACTGTGAACAACGCTCGTTTCTGATTGATTTATAGAAGTAACCAGAATATTGACTTTATTACGCGACAATTTGAGTCTGTTAGCAAATTACTCGGTAATGAAATGAGCTTGAGCACCACTATCCAATAAAAGACAAGCTGTATGCTTATTGCTGTGTGTGTCAAGAAAGTGAATTTTCGCAGTGGCTAGCAATATCTACTCAGATCAGCTAACTTGCATGCTCTTGACTGCAGGTCGTTTAGTATTAGCTTTAACAGAATCTTGACGTTCAAAGTGCAACACAGTATGATGTTTTTTTTGCATTTTTGTATGGCCTGCGAGTACAATTTTTCGTCATGTGATTTTTGCGTAAGCAGTTGTATCGTGTTTATGAGAGCTATTCCTAGATTTAACATGACATAGATTTGAAAAGAATTTTAAAAGGCTGTATTAAAGTTCATAATTATAATATTTATTTTATAATAAACAAAACTAATTTACAAAGAATAACAAGAATTATTTTTAAAAGACAGACAATAAATAATAACATTGTGAATTACAAATAAAAAAGACTACTAATTTCTGGTGCGATGAACTCTACATATAAGTATTTGCGCTGCCAAGTTTATAATTATATTCCTCCGAATGATTAGAAATAATCTCTGTACATAACAAATATAATAATCATAAAATATTAAGTAAGATAGCTTTTATTTTAACATCCAGTCGTCAGAAAGCAGGAATACTCCAACACAAGACTCTCCGAAACCCCGAGGAATTGTTACTGTTCCTCTTATTAGAGCCTTGCGCACGCGCGTCAAAAACAATGTGGGCTCTCTCCGAGATCCGCATTCCTGAGAAATTCTACTCTGGGTTGGCTCACCGGGAAATCCTCATACGCAAACGTGCTCTCTCACGCGTAACGGTTATTCCTACCGGCTCCGTATCATTAATAAATTTCAACGCCATCCAGAAATTAACCGAAGTTCTGACGGCAGTTCTTGCCCTGTTAAACCTAACCAACAATGGGTGATAACTTTTCGAATCTACTTCTTCCAAAATGGAATACGTGCGGTGTACGTAACAAGATACTCAAGATCCGTGACTTTTTTGACTCTCACTTCGTTCAGGTAGCCTATATCACGGAAATCAACCTCTCATCGTCAATAAATATATACATCTCGGGCTTCACAATCCATCGAAAAGACCGCAACTCCCGTTGCGGAGGTGTAGCTATAATCGTCCGATCGACGAAGCCGCGGAATTGAGGTTGCGCTAACCGGTAATACCATATGCATGTTCGTGATATATTGCCCTCCGAACGGCAATAACAAACCCACGACTCTTCGAAATTACTTCCAAAATAGTCCTACAGTTCTGGCGGGAGACCTAAATGCTAGAAGTACCGTATGGGGCTGTTATTCCACCAACCAAAGAGGGAATTCCCTCTTCCACTGCTTCATTAAAAACAACTTCATGGTTGAGGCTCTCATCGAACCCACCTACTTTCCTTACTGTGACAATTTCAGAACAGACATCCTAGACATTTTTCTAACAAAGAGCACAATCTCCACCTCGGACCCAACGCGACGATCTTTTCTAAATTATCATCCGACCACTTCCCGATAACATTAAACATCTTGTGCTCATACACAACTATCCCCGAGACCACAGCCCAATAGGTTGGCTTCATCTAAAATACCTCCTGGAAACATCGTCACTTAAATGCACTTCCATCAAAAAACCCAGAGAAATCGACTCATCACGATACCACACGAGAAGGCGCGGGATGGCATTGGTTGACGTGTCTGAAGCAGTTGTCTATTTGACAGGAATTGTTAATGAGAGCAATATCATCGATATATACGTTGATAGTGATGCGATCATGGATTGACATGTCGCTGCAATAAATGTTGAAGAGCTGTGGTGCAGGCTTGGAACCTTGTGGCACTCCAGCGGAGATAGGATAAGCGTTGGAAATTTCGCGACACATTCTAACTCAAATATTGCAATCGGAGAGGTATAATTGAAACGTACCAAATAGATAATGAGGAAAATTGAGCTTGATCAATTCGAGGACGAGACCGTCGTGCCAGACTATGTCGAACGCTTGCTGCACGGCTAGAAGGAGCATCGCAGAGAACCTTCTCTTGTTAAAACTGTTGCAGAGGAGTTCTGTAACGTGCAACAGTTGATAACTCCTTGCTTGTCGAGACTGTGTTGGATGTAAAGGAGTATGTTGTGCATACAGGAGTGGGTAGAAAGTTGCTTAAGAAGCTCTCAACGATTTTGCTTAATGAACTCAGAAGGCTAATTGGCCTACAGCTTGAGCGGGGATACTGGTTTGCCAGCTTTCGGTAGGCAAATAGAATTTTTAGTAGAATTTTTAGGACATGATTTCTGAATCTATCGCTCCCGGGAGCTTTACAATTTTTCAGAGAATGCAAGATGTTCTGGGAACATCTGTGGAAAAATCAACTAAAGTACACGAAAGTACAAAACCAAAATCATTAAAAAACCAAGTTAACGAATCTGCAATTATTTCGACTCCCTCGACTCAGCTCTTACAGACAACTGAATATTTTGAATTACCGATGGACAAAATAGACAAAAAATTATTAAGTCTAAATAGCTATTTAAATCAACGTAATACTGTACTTAATTATATACAAATTAAAAGGTATCAAGCCCTTCCAAATACAATGCTATTTTGTAATTCGTACTTTCTTACGCGTTGACGGTGCTGCCATGCGCCAAGTCGCGTTAGCGGCACTCGTAGAGTGCATCGATTGTGCGTTTCCTTGCTGGCATGTTTTTATAACCTGTAGAATGAGCCCATTGTGTGCAGGGCTGAGCAGGGCTAGAATTCGAATCTTGACGAAACACAAGGCTGCGTGACTAACCTATGCTTTTCCTACTTTATCTTTCCTACATTTCTATACTTTACTTATCTTAGTTTCTTTACAGTACTTATATAAGCTAAATTTTATTTCTACTTATATCTAACAATATCTTTTTTTACCGAGTTTGAATTATCGCGCTATTTCCCGCAAGAATACAACAGATCGTGCAACAATCCATATATATATATGTAATCTACATATATTCATATTAGTGATCGCTGCGCCCCGAGTAGTTAGGGTTACAACTACTGAATTTTAGAACCATGACCATCCTTTAACACGAGCTCTGTTCTTCGTCAATCTTCATTGCTATCAGGTTAAGCGTACAAAAAACAGATGATGTACAGAAAACACCATAATATAACATATAATCACTGAATTATTGCTATTTACACTATACAGTATTGCACACTCACACAAGTCTATCTCTACACCCAACCTTACATATAAGATTACAAAATTACTATCAAATAAACAAGAAATAGTACTGTAGTAAACAATCTGACACAAACCTGTTGCGCGCCAATATGATCAAGATATAATTTTTATGGAAGTTATCAGTTACAACTAATATATTCATACACATAATCAAATTATATATAATATGCATAGTCATGACCTTATGGTTAAGGTTTAAGTTTTTTTTTTGACAGTTACAATTTAATGTCGAGAATTAGAATAAACGAAATAAACAATCGTGAACTCAACCTTTCAGGACTTATATAGATCAAAATTGACGATATATAATTTTAAGCAAGTATGGAAGATAATGAAATACATGGTTCCTTTTTTTGCCCAAAAGAAGAGCTTGACTTAAAAATGACACTAAAAGGAGGTCAGAGTTTTAGGTGGGAGCTTTGCAAAGATGGATTAAGTTATCGTGGAGTTTTTCATCAGTCTGTTTGGACATTATTTTTAAATGAAAATAAGCTACTTTATAATATGCATGGAACGCTGAAAAAAGATTTTAACTGCAATGAAGTTTTATCTACCTATTTCCAGTTGCATATATCGTTAGTAGAAAATTTAAAGTCTTGGGTCAAAGCTGATACTCATTTTGAAACTTCTTATAATGATATTAAAGCTGTTAGAATATTAAATCAAGATATTATTGAAAACCTTTTTTCATTCATCTGTAGTTCAAATAATAATATAACTAGAATATCAGGAATGGTTACAAAACTTTGTAAACTATTTGGTAAAAAAATATGCGAAGTTGAAAATAAAGAATACTATGATTTTCCAACAATAGAAGAACTTGCAAATGCAAAAGTTGAATCTGTCCTCAGAACAGAAGGTTTTGGATACAGAGCTAAATATATAAGTGATACTGCTAAAAAATTGTTAGCTTTGGGTGGAAGAATCTGGCTTTTAAATTTGAAGAAAGAAAATGGAATGAGCTATCAAAATGCTAGACAAAATCTTATGTCACTTCCTGGTATTGGTCCTAAAGTAGCAGATTGTATTTGCCTTATGTCATTAGGTCATTTAGAAGCTATTCCTGTAGATACACACATATTTCAAATAGCATGTACCAGGTACACACCTCATTTAAGTAAATGTAAAAGTGTCACACCAAAAATTCATGAAGAAATAAGTTCTTACTTGCGTGAGTTATGGGGCCCATTAGCTGGTTGGACACAAGCTATTGTTTTTAGCATGAAAATTAATTCTGTTAGTAATAATAAACCCGAAAAATGTACTCTTACTAAGCGTAAAAAAACTGTATCCAAACAACTTAATAACAAAGTTAAAAAGAAATAATAATACATTGTTATGTGAAAACTTACTAAAGTTTTTATTATAAAATGAAATACTGTAAATCAATAATTCTTGTAAAAATATGTTTCATTAATTAAAAATAATTTTTAAGAATAATTTATTTTTGGTATAGATTAATTACAAATATCTGCAGATTACACTACTGTCAAATATGTACTTTTAATATGAGTTTCCTTATAAAATAGTGAAAATGTATCAAAGTGAGATTAAAAATAAGTAAATTTTTATAAAATTGTTGAAAAGAATAAACTTTATACACAAAAAAATTAATTACTTATTGTAATTATTTATCAATACAATTATATTCTTCTTTTTATATTATAAACCTAATCGATTTAATCTAAAGATATTATTTTTCAAAATTGTATTAAAATTTTCTGGAATTTAATTGAAAAACTACAACTATATCTATAGATAAATCTAAATGGGTTCTTTAAATTCGCTTCGGTATCATGATTTTTTGTCAATTTTTACGGAGATTGAATTTTAGCTTTAAGATTAGAATAGCAGTTTCAGATATATAAGTGTAAAATTATATTACTTTTTTGGGATTTTCTCTGTGATTGAACCCTTGGGAGAAGAGAAGCCTTAAAATGGATTAGCGCCTCGATTACCGCAGGTAATAAGACATGAAAAAAAATAGTAGGCGGCCAGTGTAAAAGCGAATGTTGTTAGACCATGGCGGAGTAAGGATCAAATGAACTTGGCACATGAGCATAGAGTTACACTGTTGTGAATATGTATAAGTTTATTTATAATTAAGATAATACAATTATATATTGTAAGAAATAAGTAGTTTAAATTTATGTATTAAAAATTACGTTATTAATTAAGAACCAATCAGAAGTGACTGAAAATGAATATACATTGAATAATTAAGAAAATGACCTAAAAATTTTAAAATAAATATTGCAAAATATGCAGCAAAATAAATTATAAAAGAGGAAATCTACCGTAAAAAATTATCAGTTTTGAAAATTTGAGAAACTTCCTATGCTGAATTTCACAATATCTTTACTGAATAATGCAAATAATTAGATGATTTAATTGTGCAAGAGATGATGACATCTGTATACTGTAAAATATCAGAATAATCGTTAATTTTCAGTGTTTTGGATGTGAAAAATTTAATTTTTTTTATTTTAAATGAATCACTGAAAGTAGTTAAAGATGAAATTTAAAGCATATGACTATTCAAGGGATTTGAGGTAAAGGAGAGAAGAGATTAATAAAATAAAATATGACGATCATTCAATAATAATAATTGCTGTTTATTGTAACATTTACGAAGGCATTCGAATTTAATAATAATAATAGTCATACCGCACATACAATACGCGCAGGTCTCATGTTCATATGCTACGACAGAATCCCCACTACTGAACAATACAATTATCGATAATTACTCTCGAATAAAAAAACTATCAAGTTAAAAAGCTTTTATGCACCTTTATGATTGTTGTCGCCGTTGAAATGCCGTCGGTGATCGCCGAAGCAATCGGCAGCATCAGGAGTATGGTCATAGCCAACTTTACCAGGAACCCAAAAGATGTAAGGGTAAGTAACACGTCTGCTACTGTGGACGTCGTCAATGGCACATCACGGCCTGTAATGATACATGGCTTCAACAGACGAGTCCAACTTGTGTTCACCTGGGAGTTAATGGCGGCTCCACATCGAGCAGCGACCCTGATGCGGCAATGATATGGGCTTTACTCTCTGCAACGAGCAGTGACTCACGGTCCGGACCAACACTATTTGTTAGAAGGTACAATTTTTATTGTTTCCGAGAAACCTTAGTTTCGTCGCGTTTGTGCCGGGTGGTACCTTATCGGCTACCGGTGATTAGGATTAAGGAACGGCAATGACAATTCCAAAACTTTTGACAAATATCTGTCAGTTTGCCGATGTATGAACCTAAATTTATTAAGAAAATTATTAAATTATGCAGAATTTTTGTTAGATATATAACACTCATGATTTTCCTGAAACGTAAGTCATTTTAAGATTTTTTGTCAAATATACAACCATCGCAAAACATCGTTTTAGATTTGACAGTTTGAGGACGTACAGGGTGAATGTATTATGAGACCTATTGTCGCAATTTTACTTTCCGTCTTTATCTCCCAGTCGGTCTACTGCCTCAAAAAGACGTCAGAAAAGACCTTCAGAAAGCGAACCAAGAACCAGTCGGTTGAGATGCCAAGAATCGGCGTGTTCAGTTCCACTTTTCATTAGCATTCTACTCTACTGGTTTCGTGCTGAGGTAAATGATGAGCTGTTACGTATGTATTAATAAAATGTAAATTTGTAGTTTAGGACTAAAAACGCGAATTTTGATTCCGGAAAGATTTAACGGAGAAATTTAATTTTTGTGTATTGAGTAAAATATTCATATAATTTAGAAATAGTGTAATTAGCTATTGGATATTGCTGCAGCGCAGCAGCGTAGTCGAGAGTACAGTAGTGAAGTAATAATGACGTGAAGACGACTACCGAACTAATGGTACGAAGGCTACCGACCACAGAAGTCGGAGAGAAGCGGATGGAGACATTGGGCAGGAAGTAGAACCTAAGATAAGCCGCGGGCGCGCGATCACCGTCCGAACAAGAACGCAATTTTATTATTAAGTGCGCAACTTTGCATTTGCTGTTTTTCAATAGATTTCAATTATATTGATGTCGAGAATCTGCATGGTGGCGGAAGAGAAAAAATTTTTCAAAAGATTTTGAACTGGAGGCACTACTTACTGAAGACTCATAACAAACGTAAAAAAAATTAGCAGTATCACGTGTAACGCCTCAGCGGTATGAGAATGATTCAGAAGCAAGGAAATTGGGTTCCGTACAAATTCAAGCCGAGCGATGTGGAATGGAGTTTTTTTTCTTGTGAACAATTCGTTCAAAAACAGAATCGAAAGGAATTGCATTGTAGCCGGCGACGGAAAATGGCTCCATCGAATTCCATCGAAATTCCTACGATAGTTCACAAATAGGGAATGCCCGGACATGAACCCACATCGACACCCACACCGAATATTCATAATCTCAAGATTATATATACTCTATATTTAGCAGGACTACTGAGTGAGTGAGAAACTGAGTGAAACCATTATAGGAGATTGGTATCGACCGAAATTAATGCATTTGTTCCGAGCATTGAAGGAGAAATGGCCAGAGTACTAAGAGAAACATGATAAAGTGATTCTGCAACATCACAATGTTCGGCCACATATCGCAAAACCCGTCAAGGCATACTTGGAAATTGTAAAATGGGAAGTCTTAACCCACCTGCCGTACTCTCCAGACATTACTCCTTCTGACTACCATTTGTTTCGATCGATAGCACATGGTCTAGCTGAACAGCATTTCCACTCATATGAAGAAATCATAGAATGGTTCAATTCATGGATCACCTCAAAAGACGCATCATTTTTTCGAGATGGTATCTGACTATAGCCCAAAAGATGGTAAAAAGTAGTGGTTAGTGACGGACAGTACTTTTAATCGTAAACAGGTAATCACTTTTTAAGAAAAAAGCCTTAAGTTATTAAAAAAATCGGCGAAAGCAAAGTTGCGCACCTTATAGTAGCGAATGCGAGAATCTACTGGCAGAGTAAAAACTCCTACGTTGACCCAATCAAGCGATATTATAACTAGTTGTTAGGCAATAAATTCATAATTCGACCGATTAAACAAAGTGAGACTTATTCCTCTCCCCTCACACGGAATCCATTAAACAGCCAAAACAATTCGATCA
Organism: Sycophaga agraensis; assembly: GCA_018906755.1. Taxonomy (NCBI): domain Eukaryota; kingdom Metazoa; phylum Arthropoda; class Insecta; order Hymenoptera; family Pteromalidae; genus Sycophaga; species Sycophaga agraensis. Next base: position 1,639,026 of record JACCIE010000037.1, read on the forward strand.
GCGTTCGACTAGTACAATAAAAATTTAACAAGCACATCAATACGATTGTCGCAAAGCGGAAGACTCTCTCTCTCACAAGGGGAAAACAACGTATTATACATAGTATACATATCTTTATGAGAATGAACGCTATAAATACAACAAATTGATCGGCAAATTGTTAATTTAATAATTAGATTGATATTGATATTTATTTTAGGACTGATGTGTTCAGAAGCTTGAATTCAAGCTTGAATTGCAGCACCAAGACTGAGCAAATCTGAATGCCAAGAGACAAATTCAAATAAATCACCTATTAAAAACGTAATACCTTTATAATAATTTATTAACAAGATTAATGATTTACTTATAATTTATTCATAAACTGCTTACATTGAACTTTTAAAATACAGATTAGGTTTTCACTCTTTATTTATTAATACCATTCATAAAATTTAAAGTAAACTGACTTGATTCGTTCATTCTATAATAAAGACAATGATGTTATATGGAATTTTAATACACAATCGAAAACACTTTGGGAATTGATTTATAAATGGATGATAATCAACTTTAATCGCAAGGCTACTATAAACAATTGCGAATTTTTTTCTTTATTTCCTTATGTTAATTATTTATATGTATACATATATATCTATAATTTATATCATAAATATTATCACATTTAGATTGTATAAGTCGTAGCACGTATTTGCATGGACACTTTTCGAAGAAAACAATTTGCTGACGTATGTTAATATTGTATTCTTTTCAGTGGTAAAGTTTTCAATTACCACTAAGTTGAAAGTTTAAAGAACGTAATTTAAGTTACATACATATATCTAGATCCATCATATTTACATAATATAAACATTTATAATGACTTTCGGAGAAAATCATTCAATTCAGTTTGTTTCAGCCGTATAAATATTTTTAGTAATTTTTAACGAGAAATTTACTTAACTACATTAACGAATACAACAATAATTAAAACTAATAATTAATTCAAAATTTTGCTGAAAAATATACACTCACAAACATACGTATATTATTCATCGATAAACAAACTTTATAAGTCTAAATTGTCTTTTTAGTAGAAATAATTACATTTGTTTCTTTTTTAATATTAATTTGTCAAAGTTAATTTATCAACTCGATAGAGTTTGAAGGCAAGTTTTTTCAACGTTTTTTTCCGTTGTAAATCTACATTTTGCACATACACCTAAGGAAATCTGAATAGAATTTTAATATATAAAGAGATGTTAAAAGGAGAATGTACTATTAAGCTGCTTATAACAAGAAATATCAAAATTTATTTAAGTTACTTGACCATTTTTATAAAAAAAATAATAAAGATTTACTATACACACTCAAGATTATTTTAATTTGTACAACTATTGAATATTTCATTTGAAGATCATAATAAGTGTTCACAATGATTTAAATTACCAGTATAAAAAGATTTAAATGTAAATGAATTTTGCCGAAATACATTATAGAAAATTTACTACGGTTGTATGAAAATTGTATACTGTCTTATGTAGTTACAAAACTACTAATACACATGAAATTGACAATTCGAGACTTCTACTTTCTTTACGTGCACCATAGAATTTCTTACAAGTATTTTAAGTAATTGAGTAATTATTAACTGCAAACAGAAATACTCATGTAAATAATACTTCATAATTCATTAATTAATAAGAAAATTATTAGATTTGTAAAATACATTTTAACTATACAACATTATTTTTTATATCTACTATTTTTAGGTATTACACGTGTATCAAAACTTACTAAATTTTTGTACTACTAAGAACAATAAAATATTAAGAAAAAGTTTTACTATTACGTTCACCTACAATAACTTAAAATACGAGAACGCATACTTCTTTTATAACTATATTATATCGCATAACAATTAATTCATCTAATACAAATAACATAAACACAGAGAGCTGTGCTTTTTATTTTCAGTCGCTTTGAACTACCATTCACCATCAAATTTGTAATAAGTATATTAACCTTATATTATAGTGTAACAATTAAAAAAAATTAAAGATTTCCTATAGATAATTACAATTAAATAATGTATCGAATGTACATAAATTTTCAATCAATACTGCTATACACTGCCAATTTAAATTTTTTTTCAGGAAACAGCTTTCACTGTTTCTTTCTTTATTAGATTGTTCAGTTTCATTTTACTATTAAGATGTGCACAATAATGCACGATTGAAATATTTGTAATTATATAATTTTATTGAGAATTGCATCATAGAAATTTGTAATATTTGCACAATTATTATTCTTATATGTATTTAATTGTAGACAGAAAAATATTGGCACGGAATAGTACTATATATTTTCATCTTATGCATAGGAGTTTTTTAATTTTTTTATAAATATATATGTATATGTATATATGTGTGTATACGAGATTATTTAATTAGGTAAATTGGTTAAACGTCGAATTATTTACTGAAAGCTATATAGTACACGTAATGTACAATGTATAAACATAAATTGCTATTTAATATGATTGTACGTAAGAAATTAAAATAGCTATGTTAGCTTTCTTTCTCTTATAATTTTATCAATAATCATATATCTGGCTAAAATATTTCAAACGTATTATTAAAAAATTATTAATTAAAGATTAGGTTTTATGTTTTCAGGTTACAATTTACGTTAATTAAATATTAAACCGTTCTTATACCTTGCTTGGATTAATACTTTCTACTGTCACGGTTCGGTAGAGACATGGACATAATAACAATACACATTATATTCTGACATGTAATCGAAAATTGTAGTTTATGCACTCTCACAAGAAGAAAATTTCCAAATGAAATTATTATATTTTCTAAATAACAATTTAAATAAGTGTTCTGATTGCTACTCACATCCCATTTTGTACTCACATCTTCCTAAATTATTTCTTATTTTAAAAATAAAAATAAATTTTAAACTGGAGTTAACTGAACATACTTGACTGAAAATTTATACAAAGAATATTATATAAAAAGTTAAAAAAATTGATTTCACAAATTAAATATGCATAAAGAGCAATTAATGATTCAGGAGAATTTTGATGACATACTACCAAACATACTTTTTGAAAAATGTGATGTAATTGATAAAATATTTGACCAACTCTAAATAATTCCTAAAACTCTTATTACTCACGTTTGTACATACAGTCTCGACGTTTTTATCTATTTTTAATTAATATATTAAAAAAAGAGGAGCTAATCATTGTTAATTATTATATTTTATACTAAAACCTCACTTTAATAAATTTTTATTGAAACCATATCATAAAATTGTACTACTTAATTAATAAAAAAATTAAGAATTTTTTAATTAATACTGACAATGTTTATTGTCAGGTATAAAAACGAGTAAAAAAATTTTATATATTACTTTTATAGATGCACTCAACGCTTAAAACATTTCATTTATTACAAATTTACAATCCAGAGAGCCCAAATATATACGTTTATAAATTTTGCTTTTGGAATAATCGACACACAGCAAATTTAGCTCAAAGTATACTTAACGTATATGTACTCCTCGAATTCTGGATTAAAATTTTTAGCATGAATTTCATTTTGAAGATTCTGTCAGTCTTAAATAATTCAGCACGTTCAGTTGATAATCAAAAATATTACATGTAGTATTTAGGTATGAGCTTAAAAAAATTTTTTTTAATTCTTATGAATTTACTATTCTTGTAGGTATTCATCGTAGTTCAAAGGAAATCACATATATTTACATATATTACAAAAAGTAATCTTACAAATAAGATTTCAACTTTTACATTTTTTCCATTTCAAAAGTAATAATGATTAATTTATTATTCATTTAAATTACTTTTCTTGAACTTCCGAATGAACACTGTTTTTATAGAAGGCAAATAGTAATTTTTAAGCAAGACGCAATGCAATCAGTTGGTGTAAAAAATTAAAAATAGTTATCATGAAAATAAGTTTCCGTATAAGAAATATTCAAATAATATTATTATTTTTCGTGTAAATATTGTATTTGTTGATTAGACCTTCATTTGTAGAACTTTAAGGAGAATAGTACTGAATGTCATTTATAGTATCGCAGAATCAACTAATTTTCACTTATATGTAAACGAATATTTATTAAAAAATATATTTTTTATAATCTTTCTTATAGAACTATAAGAATAATATCACTCAATCATCACAATTAATGCATTACAATACAAGTGTTCGTTTCCTTTAAAGCACTAAATTCATCTTAAAAGTAAGATCGACGCAGCACATTGCGTGCAAGAAAATCAGCGTCATGGAAAACAAACAATCCCTCTATATCATCCGCAAAAATCGAATTTAAACGAAGATTCGGACGGACGCATGTATATTAATAGTAAAATTGCGTATACTTTTATGCATGTATACGAAACGATCACTATACTCATCAATTAGACATTACTTCGTGCTGCGACTGTTCGTCAAATATTTTTATCTTTTCTGTAAAAGTAGTGAACCTTCACCGATGTTTCGTTATACATTGCTAATCTATAATAATTATTACAGTGATAATACGGAAATTCGCAATTATGTGAGTATAATATAGTTAACCGAGTTTGGTAATTAGAGTATAGCCATAATCGAGAAATTTCAAAATGCATTGTTCTACAAAATTGTTAAATTTTTTGTCTAGAAATAATTGGCGATTTATGCAGATACTTTATGCTCAAACTATATGCAGTAAGAAATAGTATAACAGCTAACTGTCAAAACTAGAATACTATCGAAATACCAAATGTTTGGACAACTCTTGGCTTTCTCATCTTGTTACAGTTTTTACCTTTTCTTTCGTATCTTTCGCTTAAATTATCAACAGCTTGAGCAACGGGTCCTTAGTTCATAATCAGTGCCTAGTAAAAAGAAGCGCAGAACTTATAGGAATTTAATTCTTGGTATTAAATGAAAGCACCATACAGTAATGAAATCAAAGTGTATAAGCTGTGGTGAAGTACACCCTTTTGCCGATCGTAACTATCGGTTTTTCATATAGAGTTTCACGTAGGCCCGAGGCCTGAGCCCTTCGTATACAGTTTTACGGCGCAAGATATAATCCGCAAAAGCAAGACGTATCTCGCGGAGGCTTAATGGGCTTCGGAACGGGGACTCGGGAGGGGCAGATCGGCCTCTTGGTGCGCCGGCGGCGGCGTCGGGGACGGCTCGGGCTCGGTGTGGGGTAGACCCTCCTGCGGCGACGGCTGCTGCTGCTCGACATTGGGGGCGACAAACATGCCGCGTGGACTGAATGTGTCGCAGAAGAGGTTTTCCTTCTTGTGGACGCGGCGGACGTGACTCCGCAGGTTATCACGCCGGGCGCTTCGGTAAGCGCAGTGCGGACACAGGTGGGGCTTCTCCCCCGTGTGCATACGCCGATGCTGGATCAGCTGTGAGCACAGTGGCCAAAACGAGGGCCAAAAACGATCAAAACTATGCCCAATGCGGAGAAAGCAAACTGATTTGATAATAATATAATGTTCATCTTTTAATGTATCTGAGAGATTTTAAAACAATTCCCTTTTTCATACACTCCAAAGTTTCAATTGTTTTCAACTGAAAAACAGTTCTAAACGTTTTGTTAGAAAGCTGTTTAAGTATATAGTTATCTCTATATAAATATGCATAATAATTATCTTTAGCAATCATTATAGTTATTTTTGGCAAGTAAATACAGATACATTTTGGATTGTAATTGTCGCAGTGGCATTAACCTCAATATGAAATTTGGTTGATTAATAGCTTTTTATATTTATTTAAGGTTAATTAGAATAAGGAAATTTAGGAAATATAGCTAAACATATTGTTGGATTTGATATGGATTTAGCTTTAAATTAAAAGATAACAGTGAAGAATTTTTTACGTTTAAACCATAAGATAAAGTCTATACATCTTTCCCCCCCCCCTATACACGTACACACATTAATTTAATTATATTACCTATATATTTCAAATTTTTATAATAAAAAAAGGAACAAGTAATAAATTGAGGAATAGGTTTAAGAAAAATTGAGAACTACAGTTTGTATACTTGGTTATACGCTTACGGTTGCGTCAATAGCAAATAATTCTTTATAAAGCTGTTCCATGTAAGCCCAGTACTTATCTAGTATAAATATAATTTGTTAAATTTATTTAAAGGGAGATTATATACTAATTGTCCTCTTATCCTATACGAGAAATATATTGTTATTAGATATTTGAAATTTTTTTCTGAAGAACATATGAAAAAGTATAGTTAAAAAATATTAACCAGGGATTTGTAGTCCTACTCTATTTTAATATTAGTTTAAAGAAAATTGATATTGAAGTAGGCTGTAGCTTGAATCAAATAATGAATTTTCATTATTTAAAGCTTATACGATATGACAGAATTTTTATTTTATGAAGAAAACATTAACAAATATCAAACTTCTAGAGATCAGGAAATCAATATCAAACAATTCATAACATGACATAAAAATGCTATGAACTAAAATTTAAACCATGACAATCTATTAATTGGTCCAAGCTGGAAACTTCTACTCTAAAGTGAAAATTTTGAAAAACTAATATCTAAAAATATGCAGTAGGCTTACAAATCGCTAATTGTAGCTCCCTAAGTGATTTTTACAGTTGCTAAACATAACTAATCTCTATATAGCTAACTATTACTTTATGAAATTATCTATTACATATTTATCTTAATGCCCACTCAAATATTTGTTAATTAGGTATCAAGATAAAAGTTAGATATTATTATTTTTTGTTAATCGGCTAATATTTCTCAGTTGACTCTGGAATTCTAGTTTGATTACAATCATTCAGCGCCGACTATCCGTTTGGCGAGCCCCGCATACCTTTTTCAACTGGACCGTGCGGAAGATACAGATGTCGCAGCAGAAGTATCGGTTGTCACGGTGCCGGCGCATGTGCTTGCTCAGGTCGACCTCAGAGGAGCGGTCGGCCCCGCAGACGGCGCAGCTGACGCGGCTCTCGGTGGCGGTGCCGCGGGCGTGGGCTCGCAGGTGCCTCTGGAAGGCTTTCTCGATCGTGCACGCGTAGGAGCATAGGGAGCATCGATACTCCTCGCGCTCGTACCTGCAGCGAGTTACAGCCCCTTTACTCAGGGTCCGCGGTTCTGAAGCCACATGGCGCCTTGGGCCTCCCACCAAATTGTATATACCTATACCTGACGCGCTGGAGCGCAAGGGAGCCGCGCTTCTTGCCCTGGGAGCTCGAGGAGGCGTCGGTCGCGGCCGCCTCCGAGGAAGAAGCCTCCCCGCTGCCGCTGGCCCCGCGCCGCTTGCTTTCGCCCGTGCGCCGCTTCTTGGTGGCCCGGGTAGACGTTGGAGCTGCGTCACTCGAGATCTGGCCTGCACCGGTACTCCTGCCGGGGTACCCCTGACGCAGGCTGCTCGCCGGGCTGCTCTCCCTCGACCTGAGGGTACATATGAACGAGCCGTCAAAACTGGTACGCTCGAATTGTTTCATCATTTTCCCCGCCGCGCATGTATGCCAGGATCTGTTCACTTTGCTAAATAGTATGAAATTAATGAAGATATTTTTTACACAAGCGAAAAAATGTGTGGGGTTGTAAGTAGGAGTATGAATTTACGGGTGCAAAGGAATTAGTGTATAAAGAAAGGTAATCGAGAGGACAATACAGATGTAGAATTAGACGGTGACGGCCCTCCGGCCGTCAAAGTATTAGAGAAAACGTAGTATTTGCAATCAGCTACAAATATAGTAAAACTGTCTCTCTCTCTAGTGTAATGTCATACTTTCGGCAGAAAGCAAAGCTCTAGTTTTATCAAATTCCTTTGAAAGGTTGCTCACTTAACGCATATTGATTTGAACCTTTTGTTACATTTGCACAACAATTCATTTCATAAATTAATATATCCTCTGAGTCTGTCATATTTATCTTATAAAAGAGATTATTATTGAATAAGTAGATCAGAAGGACTTTAATGTTTTTTCGCAAATTTAATCAATGTAGTCAGGATTGTGTAAATATCAAGGGTCACATTAATTTCTTAAAAATTGTTAAATATATTAATAGTTAGCAACATATAATGAAATTAATTTATACTGTACATTTTCAATAGTACTTTTAATCTATATATGTATACATAGTTAAATGAATATCGTAGCGAAAGTTAAGTTTGAAACCACAGTACCGGCAAAAATAAAGAAAAATTCAAGAGTTCGAATACTATCAGTTTATTTATAATATCAATATTTCGGTTCTTAGGCCCTTCGGTATCATTCTTCCAATATCTGCTCAGTCCTTTTATCCGAAATGCATCGAGACTTATCCATTTATCCACTGTAGGCCTTTTTATCAGATTCGTTATACTGATACCCTTTTGAATTTATTATACACACGGGATAGTCGGAGTCAGGTCTATATTATTGCATCGCTGTATAAAAACAATTTTTGGCCTTTATTGATCGTTGGCCCTAGCAACTGCCCGCGAAAATCATCCAACCGTCTAGATGACCCGGCCAAGCTAAGCCCATAGATCTCCCGTATCAACACTTCGTGCGTGTGTGTGTGTCTGTGTATATATATATATACGTGCAAATTCATAGCTGCGAGTATGTGTCAAGAAATATTTTCTACAAAAAAAAATGAACAACTGAAATGTCTGAAAATTCAATTTAGTAAGCTCTCTTCATAACCTCAATCTCGCATCTATAAAAATCACCATTAAAAAAACTCTTATAAAAAATGTAATCTGTAATTCTAAAATAATTAGCAATGCATTTTATAGTACTTTTAAATTTTGTTTAACCTCTTCACCAATTATAAAAAAATTTTTAAAATTATGGTGATCCAAAAATATATTATTCTAAATTTTTCTGTTGTATACTATTTATATTTTGTAGTGAGTAAATATTTAATAATTAAATAGACATTTTAACACTAGTTATAAAAGGCTAAACTTGAAACTGTCCAAAAATGTATGTGCTCACTTCAATAAATTCTATTTATTCGTACAAGAAAGCTTTAAGCAAACAAATCAACAAAAACCTAGTTAAATATTTTTTGCAAGGAATAAATTATTCAATACTTTCTTTAAAATGTCTTTTAATATTCCCATTCATATAATAATATTTATCATACACTTATCATAACTAAGAAAAAAAGATGTGTTCCTATCGTGATTGTACCGTTAATCAAAGATAATTAACTAAAAAAATTCAAATTTGTATTAATGTACTTAAGTAACGTTTAATCATGCAAGCCTGTTAAAATAATTAAAAAAGATTAAAACATAAGAAAATATTTTCTATCAAGTAAATACGATTATATATGAATAAGTAAATACTTTAATAAATTTACTTTAAATAATCAAAAACTGCCGACTTTGCCATAATACAGCTGAAAATGTTTGTAAGGATACTTGTTTTATTCTGCTACACTGCCTAAACTAATGTACTGATCAATCAACGTTTTGGTGTTGACTAACTGATTGTCCTGCGTGGAAGGGCTCAAATCCCTTATACTATTCAACCCTTTTAAAGTATAGAGAGGCGGAGATAGCAACGTTATTACTTAATTAATAAAATCTAACTTCTCATATTTATCTATAACATTTTACTCAATTGAAATAAAATATAGAATGTAATATAAAATTAAAATCAAAAAAGAAAATTTTCAGAAAGTATAACATTTTTTAAGCATTTACAGTTTAGATAATAATACACTACATGTGCCTTTTTAATTTAAAAAATTTAATTTAAGAAAATAAATTCTTAATGAAAAGTATCAGGTAATTTGCGAAGCAGACTACGTAGGTCTAATATTTTCTTAAAGTCTATTTAAATATTATAACAAGTCTTGCCATTTGAGTCCATGTATACTACACTATGAATCAATAGTGTTATTTTATAATTATCATGTACTATTTAATATTTTCAGCGTGATATCGACCAATTTATAAAAATTAATTTATAATTATTTTTTACATTTCGAATAATAAATAACAAATTTTTCTTGTAAGTATAATATAATAATTACCAGTATGTAAAAAAATAATTAAAAAAATGTTTTTCCTAAATATTATAAATTTTGATTAGATGTAAAAAGATTCAAAATTTAATGGATGCATAATTGAAATTAGCGTAAATTTAATAACTATATAAGACACACTCATTGTCTGAAAAACTTATCGCAGTGCGATCGCGTTTGAATGTATAACCGAGAATATGCTCAGGAGCAGTTAGAAGAATTCTCAAAGAGTAGAATGTGAAACTTTCTGTCGAAACTTGCGACAGAAGTTTCAATTCCTCATCGATGACCATTCACTTTTGTAGAAGCGTCCCACAAAAAAACGTTATTCTGGCGTAGCGCCACGCCATCCGATTTCGCGAACGAGCCGCGAGACTGCCATAGCGATATTTAACTACCGCAAGCTCAGAAGAATGGAAACTTGTTTGTAGTGCCAACGTCACCACATCCAAAAAATTTATTTAAGAATGAGTGCCGTAAATCTCTATGTGTATTGTTCTAGGAACAATCGCGTATATAGTTGGCTTAAACAAACCGAATAAGAATAAAGGTCTGGTATGCGCCTAGAGTTACTATAATGCTCGTTGAAAGCTTAACCGAAGGACAGACTCACAGGACGTCGGAGTAGGAGGAGCCGTCGCTCTCGGAGCTGCTGTCCGAGGTGAGGTTGGAGCGCTCGGCGGCCTCTAGTGCAGCGCTCGCCGCCGTGAGCCTACCCAGCATGGAGGTGTAGGCGCCCAGCATCCAGCTGCTAATCACCGGCATCGGCGTGTCCTTCTGCAAGAAGCAGCCGGTCAGTCTTGGGCCTCTGTTGCCCCTGACTGGCTCCCCGGGGCTCACCCAGCTCTCGACGCTGGCCTCGGCGGCTTCGTCGGCGGCCCCGTCCTCCGGGTGCTCCCCCGCGGCCTCGTCCTCGCCGACCTCCTCCTCGGCCGCGGGCCGGCCCGGCTTCCACACGAGCTCCATCGCGCTCGACTGGAGCGAGTGCAGGGAGTTCAGGAGCAGGGCCGCCCCGCTGGGCAGCTGGTACGCCGCCGCCAGGTGGTTGGCCGAGTCCAGCCAGCCGCTCCCGGATCCGGCCCCGCCGTCCGCCCGCGTCCTGATCCCATAGTCCATCTGCGAACCGGTTGCAACTCGGTCAGCTAACTGGGTCGCCCAGCCTCCACTTGTTACGTGGGCCCGGGTCGCGTGCAGCTGCTACCCCTTTTCCTTCTTCATCTTTGCACGTTCGGCCAAGTTTTAATGCGACCTTTCAATTATGCGGGACTATTGTACGAGTGACTTTTCTGTTAGTGCCGTCGATCAAATGGGTGCCCGGCTTTTACTCACAAGTTACGAGCCTGCACAACGGTGTACACGATTCGGCAATTAATACACTTGCGGACCCCACGAATATCGAGTAAAGCTCGCCTGGCCGCATCTTATATTCGCTACTTGCTCGTTTGATATTCGTCTGTGTGTTATTACTTACGGAGAATCTATAATGCTTATAACTCGCTTATGTGTCACATGTTCAGTATATGAAAAATAAACGAATTATCAAAGCTAATCAGTTTATTACCTCGAATGTAAATATATTTACAGAATTTGAATAATTTCCAAACGTTAGGACTGCAATGCGAGAATAATAAAGGTTATTTGCCCTTTATTGATTTTGGTTTAAATAAGCGCGTCGAAAATTAGAACCACTCGTGATTTATAAATAATGATACTGTTGTTCGGGTTAAAAAAATCAATAAACGTTGATGTAATAATATTCTCGAAATGCTTTCAGAAATTTATATTTGCGAATTTAATATGGTATCGATTAGCAAACTACAAAATGGACACTTATTAAACTATACAATTTATGATTTATTAAAAATAAAAAGTCCTAAGAGTTTTTGTAATCTTTTTTACTATGAGATTAGTGTTTGTATTGATATTTGTTTACTTGCAGAGATTTGTATCTGTATCCGAATGCATTATGTTAGATTTTCGTTATTATATCTTACAAGTACTATTACGTGCATTAAAACATTCTTATAAAATTTTTCGAGCATGGCAAACAACTAGCAATATGAACAATAATAAAGGCTTATTATTGAAATTCGAAGAAAAAGCGAAAAATCAGACTTACGGCATTACAAGGTTTCCCGATGCGCCAATCGTATGAGACCTGGGACAAGTATTGAAATAGCACGCGGATGGTCTACGAGCGACGATGAAAAATGATCGGCATACGCGAGCCGAGGCAAAATGAGACGAATATAATTGGATTGAGAAACGTACTTGTTGGAGGAGAGACGGAGCGGCGGCGCGGCCGCGGTGGTCCGGGCTCGCGTGTCGCCTATAAATTTCATGTGCTCGCCGATCAATAAGGATATTTTCAGTTTCCCAGAATTGCCCCGGACTAATTTAACGGGACCGCCACCATATTGCACAAAAATGAAGCCGCCCCCTCCCGAGCGGCGCGTGCACACAGCCGCGCGAGCCGCGGGTCGGTGAGGGCTCGGCGGGGCCGCGGCGCCCGGGCTCGACCCGCAGACCCAGATTTGGAAAAAGAGCCGCGTGGCAGGGGACCGCGCGCGAGCACGTGTTACAGGGCTGTAAGGCGGGCTGGGTGCGGGCCCGGGCGCCCAGCGGCCCCGGGAGGCGGCCCCCCGGCGGAGGCCTCTAACCTAAAGCGCTGCGGGACACGCCCGCGGAGGGGCTGGTAGTTACGTGAGGCGTCTCCTGGAGGTGGGCGGCGCTGGCCGATGTTCGGGTCACTCGCGGCCGCTGCTTAGCATAACTAAGCGCTGCCGCGGCGTCCGCACGCTGTCCGCGGGTGGGGGCCGGACTGGCTCCGCGTCGCGCCGCCGCCGCCTCCGCCGCCGCCGCCGCCGCTCCCCCTCTCGGCCCCCACAATAGCCCTATTTATGATTGGGCAAAATTGCTTTCCATGCGCAGAATAAAATCCGACTATCTGCCCGGGGAAAAATCGCCGCGCCACCGGGCCGCGCAGCCAGCGGCGGCGGAGGCTGCGGCGGCGCGGCTGGGGCGGGGGGCGGCGCCGCGGCCCGCGCGCCCTCCGCCGGCTGCCCCGCGGCCGCCGGCCCGCTCTCCGCGCGCCGACCTGGCCCGCGCGCCCGCGGAACTGCCGCGACGCGTGCGCGCCGCCCGGAGCCCGATTGATTTATGCGCCCCCGCCTCCTCGCCCGCCGGCCCGCCCGGCCCTCGCCGTCGGCCTGCTCCGGAGGCCCGCGAGCCCTGGCCCTGGCCCGCTGCGCCCGCCCGGGGGCCCGAACCCGGCTCTCCCGCGCTGCCTGGGCATCGCCAGTGCTCTTCACGGGCCTCGAAAGCCCTCGCCGGCAATTGCCGGCCAAATGAATTGGGAGTAACCCTTCCGAGGTTTATAAAACTCCATGAGAATCGATACAGCTCCAGCACCAAGTGGTAAAAACTGGATATGGCCGGGCGATACTGGCGCGTTACTACTGACTGAAGTAGAAACGAACGAGTGATGCCCTCTGCTGCTAGTATACCGGGACGTGGTTTTGCTCAAAAATGTTCTTTTCATCTTGTTTCTTTCATCTAAATACGGAAATTAATAGTTATAACAAATAAAATAAAATGCTAGAACTGATATTTCAATTCGCTACTTGTAAATATTTTCCATTCTATTTAAAAAAGGGGTACGAAATGAAAAAGGCAATGCGGTTTTTAGATAGGTGAAAGGAGTTTTTCAGCCGCATAATAAATGAATACTTCATTAACCTTTTGCTCATAAAATAATATTTTTATTTAGAGCGATTATAATAATAGCCAAGACGTTATACATCCTCGCATCTAATAAACAATCTCAAAAAAATTTGTAAGCGCTTTTAATACGTATACATGTATGAACTCTTCGCAGTAATGTAAATTCGATGACTCCCGTCTTACAGTCCTTCTTGTTCCACGGTGTAAGTACGTAAGCTCTAAAATTCAGTCAGACTCGGCTGGTGGTCGGCGCGAGCGCGAGAGATTCGCCAAAGCCCTGGAGATTGGCCACGTCGCGGCAGTCGCTCATAGGTGCCCGGAGGCTCGCCACCTGCGTATACGAGCTAGCCGGATACGTCGTAGCCTTCTCCAGCCTGCCGTGCAGCTCGAGGATGCGGCCCTCGAGCAGTCGGTTAATCTCCAGCTGGGCTTTGTACTTGGACTCGACGGCGTCAATCTCTGCCGAGTGCATCTCTTCCGACTCCTGGAGTAGCCGCTGCTGCTCGACCAGTTGCGCGTCTGTTCGTGCGTCCCTCTCCTTTAGATCCGCCACGCGCAACCTGATCGACTCCAAGTACAGCGTTTGCGAGCCCAGCTGACGTCGGAGACCTGTTGCAGGCAGATGTTTTGATCAGAATCGGTCGTTACAGGGTTTTTCGAGCTTTGCTCCTTTGAGTTTCATAGCCAGCTCCTCACCTGATACTTCCTCCGTCCAATACGTCTGCACCTGAGCAGTATCTTGACTAGACTTGTAAACGGGAATGTTCAGTTTGTCCTTCATTTTCACCTGAGTCTAAACGAATAAATTCAAAAAGAAAAACTTTTGAGTGAGGTGGGCTTTAAGATCCTGAAATGCAGACAAACTCTTTAACTATAGTTCTTTGAAAATAAGATATAAACAGTCAGTTATTTTTAAAAATAAATCCAGAAAGTAAAGTAAACAAACTTTCGGAGTTTATATTACCTCTCCGAGCAAAAGGAATTTCTTTAGTACGGTGTCGAGAACACGTTTGAGCTCCTCGCTCTGGTTACCCATCCTGAGAGCCTCCTTTAATTGGTGCGCGGCTTCAAAGAGCATTGCGTCCGCAGATTGCGCTTGCTTTTGCTGCCCCGCTACTCTTTTTTTCACAGACTTCAATTCATTCTCCAAAAGCTGTATTCTGTCATCCAAAACAGCGTTTCTCTGTTTTTCTTCTTTATACTTGGTATAACATTAACGAAATCAATTTAAAGAATACCCCGTTTGTACTATAATTATTACATATTTCAAATATTTAGTAGGTACCTTGGCCTGCCAATGTTGTGCAGCTTCTATCAGCATGATTTCGACAGTATGAGACTCAATTTTACTACGATTGAGTTCACTATTCAAACTCTCCATCTCATTTTCGGTTAATTTTAGGTGATTCATCTGCAATGCAGAAATATTATTCACGGTTATCCGGGTCTAATATGTGTCTAGTGTGAAATGACTAATTGTTATAACAATTTTTTTTAATTAAAGTAATAAACGATAAATGATATTTTCGAATTTGATTTTTTTATGTATAGTTTCGATAATATTTAAGAGATTTTTACATTAAAAATGTAGTAATTAAACGTAAAAGGTTCGGTACAATAATTTTCAATAAAATCATACATGCTAAAACATTATTTACCACTTTGTGTACAATATTTAATTTTTGAAAATTAAATAACAGTAAGTTTTTGAACATTTAATACAGCTTATAACCGATTATGTACTAATTTAACCATAAACATTGAATTTTTTATTATAAAATTAAAATTACATTATGAAATATTGGCCAATCAATGCAAATATTTCGCTGTCGCTAAGAAGACGACAAGACTTAATTATGTACTTTCATTAAAATATTACATGTTTTTCTTCTCGCCAAAAATCAAGGAAAATGTATTGACAAAATCATGATATTAATGTATTTATTAAGAAATCGACGTGGCATCAATATTAATGTAACGGAATTTACATAAATTTCAGTAGAAGAAATCCGCGTTTGGTCAGACCTCATGCAATACAAAACTGCTGTCGATACAACATATTTTGTTGCTAGCAAAATATTTCTTTGAAACATTAGCCTCATGCGATGATTGTGTTATTGGTATGGGAAATCGACTGATGAACTCACCATTGCGCAGTTCAATTCTTCAAGGGCGCTCGAGTCCCTGAGTTTACCGAGGAGACGACGATTTCGCTCGGCATGCACCTCTCGGCGCTGGCGCTCAAACTGAAGTTGTATCCGGATTAATTGGATCTGCTGGTCGACCTGATCCTGGATCTCGGTCCGGCGAACGCTAGGCGCCGAGCTCGAGAATCCTTTGCTCCCGGTCTCGGCGATCCCGTCCTCTTCGCTGCGACGTCGTATCGGCCAAATCTGCTTAGGGGCTGAGCTTGCGCCTAAAAGTTCCCAGTTTCTTCAAGACCTATTTATTGCTTAAACGAACGAGGATTGCAGAAAGGTTGCAGAATACTGAATATTTCATACGTAGCTTTAAATGATATGTTTGCATAATGCATATAGGGAAAAGTCGAAGACTTGCGTTGGATGTTTATTAATCATAATGAATAAAATTAATGTTTGAAGAAATAAATCGATAAACCAATGTTTATAGGTGAAATATTTAAAATGAGGTCATATCATATTGTATTAGGTATTATCGAATTCGAAAAAGTGTTTAATTAAATAAAACCGACATGTTAAAAATATTTTGGTTGGTAAATCTAAATAGATAACTGCATATGGAAGTACAGCTTGGTCATAAGCCTATAAGAAAAACATTGATGTATAGCTAAGCGGAATACAGAGAATTTAGGTTGTTTTGCAAAAACTTTTATGTGTGCAACTAAGACTTGAATTAACTTCAATTTGAGTAAACGTAATCTTTTTTCAGTATTTTTTAAGTTAAAAATTAATTATATTTAAATTAACAAGGTACAATTTTTTAACATTTTTTTCACAATTCTTAGTTTCTAAGACGTATACAGATTTTTCTAAACAGTATATATTTTTAATTAACAGGCACGAAAATTAATAAATAAATCTTAGGGGTATTTTTAAAATATAAATTTAGTTCTTGTTTAAGCCTTACTTTATTGTCCATTTAATTTTTTTAGTTTTGATTAATAATTATTAAGCTTTAACATATAAAACTTTATTTTTTACGCTTTTTTGCTTTTCTATGAACAAAAGTTATTGAATGTCACTGAAGTTCGTGAAATTTTTATTAAGGCAAAACATCATTTTTTTTAAATTTATTAGTCTACATCCATATTTCAAATATTGGAGATTTCATTTTAATTAAATGATTGATCAGAGCTAAACATAAGTATACAGTAAGGATCGAGTGGCAAACATTTAATTATAATTTGTATACATCCGTACAAATATATATATATTTGTACATATATATTTAATTGTAATAAAAAAATAACTTTCTAATATTTATTTTTAAAATTATTTGAAATAATATCATCATTCATAATAAATAATACCTATTAAAAGAAAAATGTTATTGCTAAATAAAATATAACAATAAAATATCTCAATTGAATTGGATAATCTAATGACTTTTGCACATAAAAAGTTTTTGTAATATTTAACTGTTAAAACCTGTACACGCTTTACAACTATTCTTTTAAAAGTGTGATTAAACACAGTTTTACAATTAATATGCAAAACAAATGAAATTTGATACTTACACACTGTTAATGTATAGCTACTTAATTGGGACTCGATTAATTTTATTTCCATTCTTGGACAAAGCGAAGATTAGAGTGAATTAGATGCTTGCGAAAAATAACTCGTGAACATACACCCATGTATGAGTATAACATGTATCTATACATAGATAAAATATAGCAAGCAATAATAACGTATAGATACTCTTTATCATCGTCTTAAAATTTTATGTTATAAAACGCATTGGTATAAATGGCGGCTCTTTGCAAGTTTAACCGCCGACCGCAATGCCAACTTTTATTCTATTGCTTACTCTAACAGTATGCATTTCTTTACTCCCCTAGAATCTTTTGACTACATGAAAAGGATATATACATATATTATCTGTCAATTTGCACCGATTTTTTAATAATTAAGGCAGATAAAAAAGTACAATCTGCCTTTTGTCAGTGTTTAAATTAATTTTTTATGTTATAAAGAAAACATATTTTTGTTATAATTAAATTTTTTAGCGTGTTCTATAGTAGGTCCTTTTAACAACACAATGTGCACCTGTAGTTATAATAGTGGTAAGGTGGCAAAATCATAAATGAAATTAATTAATATTACATGCCACCTAATTTCAAATTTCCGTAATGTTCGAGATAGATTTAACAATATCGGCGAAGTCGAGTGCCGCGGAATATCGATCTCTTTGCGCAAGCAAGCTTTGAATAAAAGAGAATGCCGCACATCGACAATATCAATTTTTGCACTTTATTTCACACATTTAAAAGGCCAATAGATAAATTATCGCGATGAAAATACCCTCTTTATCGATAAATCATGCACAGCCACTTCTGCATAGAATTCCATAAAAATTTGAAAAGCAATGCATATAAAAGCGAGGTAAAAGCTCGCGGCTTCCTTCAAGCCTTGTAACGGCTCGATACGTCGAGATGTAACTCGAAGCGCAGCCGCTCGAAAGCGCGATTTTGAAAAGTCTCGAGGGCGCGCGAAGCGGCCGGCCTTTGTCTTCGCGTGCAGCAGCTCCGCGCGACGCTGCAGCGGCTCGGCACGCGCGTACGCATGTGCCAGCCACGTGAAAGTCCAAGGAAGCCCTGGGCCCAGAGACGATGCGCCCCGGGAGGCCCGCTCACCTGGCCAGTGTCGGTGGGCCTGGGAGCTCCTCTCCCCCTTGACCTGCATGGTGCGAGGCGATCCGCGCGGACGTGGGCCGGCTCCTACGGGCGCACTGGCGTCGCCGCAGCGACGTGGGTGCGGGGATCGGGAGGAGGGCGGCGGGGGTGGCGCCAGCTGGTGCGCGCGCAGCCCTTCGCTGTAACGCGCGCGCGGCCCTCGCAGGGGGTCAAAGACCCGCGCCCTCCCCGAGCGGTCCAGGATCGACGCCCGCTCCGCCGTCGCTAGGGCAACAGGCGCCAGCGCCGCTGGCGACCCGTGTCGCCACCCGGGCGGCCGAGCCCGTCCTGGCTTTGTCCGCGGAGGACGCCCAGCCTGTCCCCGCGCCAAGGCGCCGCCCGCCTCGAGTGCTCGAGCACAAAGGATTTGAGGCTCGTCAACTCCCGCCTGGACTCGGCTTCCCTCCGCCCAAATAGACCGTGTTAGGATCATATCATATAGGGAAAGATATCGTGATAGTTATTCAAAGTATTAAATCTGATCATTACGTAAACCGAACTAGTTCAATCAAAATGATTCAGGTCAGTTATTAATGAATAGAATATTAGCATAGGAAGCTTTTCCCGTTTATAGTATGAAGAAAGTTTATTGTTTTTCAAAAAAGTATTTTTTACGGGAGTAATTATAACAACCGGTTAAGAGTTGACAAATGTAGCGACATCAGATTTTATCATTTACGAAAATAATAAACGTTTACCTATATATAAACTTTAAGTAACTATATTACTAATCTTTTTTATACGTATATACAAAGGGCTTATTTCTTCGGAATAAAATTATACAATGCATTCAATGCTTCGAGAATTCAAGAAACTTCAAGAATTATTTTAAAAATCAACTATTATTTAATTCATGCTGCATTGCATGATATAAAGAATTTTTTAATACATACCATAACTAAAAATGGAACAAATGTAGAATCCTCAAAAATTTAAATATGTAAGAAATATCAGATTAACACCATGATGAAATGTAACAAATGATACAATGACATTATCTTGTCAACTACAAAGCTTAGCTCTAAAAAATACAAATAGATAAGATATATTGGACACGTCAGATCTTTCTTATAACTGATTTTAATCTTTCATAAGCTACTGCAATTGAAGTCATTTTACCAGTATGGAAAGACAAATACCATAATGATACCTTTAGTTTGGAAGTAGGAACAAAGAGAAAATTACAAGATAAATAATAAATACCACTATTACACCTGAAGGAAAATATAATAATTTATTTCAGCTAGAGTAAAGAAAAAAGGGGTAAAACTGAACGAAGAAAATCTGAAAAAACATGCATAGAGCTTTTTCCGACTCCCCTTATGTATGCAAATGACAATAAGTATATGGTAGAAGCTGATGAAAGCAATGTTAAGTTCGAAGGCGTTCACGAATAGGTCATAATTACGACGACTTTACATTATTATTTTATGCATCCCGATGACACTCACGAGTCACGCGAGTCATGTATCGCAATATAGGCAGATGGAAGAAACCCTTCGTCAGCCATGGATATCTATGAGAGTCGCTACTTTATACTAAACAAGCATTTTCAAGAGTTCTTCGGGATTTGGCCGTTTCAAAGCAATCTCAACAAGGTCATCAGGAGTAGCATCTTCTTTTTCTTTTTTTTGTCCATGATGACGCCTGAGGTACGAGGTAATCCTATCGTGATTAAGTTCAGTCGATTATTCTTGTTACGCTTCGCAGGTAATCAGCATATGTCTGCATTTAGGTAAGAAAAACGAAAAACTCATGGATAACATATTTGGTATAATTTACACCTTCAGCTGTTATATGAAGCTTCTCGCGGCTCAGATTAGTCGAAATAAGGTGAGTTTCTATATTGTGCAAATTACAACAAAAATACATTCGCAAAGTACCAAAGACAAATATAATTTAACAAATTATATCGATTTACGAATCGATTTATGTTATTTCTTGCCATTGCATGTTAATACAATGATCATTAAATCACGTCCTGTTACAGGTGAAATATTTATATGAGAGAACAGCTGAAAATTTCAAAACTATTGATCATATTGAGGAAAGGCAAGTATTGTTTCAGTTTGCTGAGAGAGGAAGACTAGTCACCATTGGTTTTTCGAGTACGTCAAGAGTTTAAAGAGAAATATAATTATATAGATTGACATTTGCCTTTTCATCATTTTTTCAGTATACTCTATAAGCGCCTTGATGTCCTTCATTTGCGTGCCGGCATTACCTATCTTCCTTGACCACTGGATACCGTACCCAAACAAAACACGGGAACGAATGAATATACTACATGGAGAGTACCTGATCGATACCGACAAGTATTATTGGAAAATCTTTGCTATTGAATTTATCAATTGCTCGGTGACGGTATTTATTATTTTGGCAACAGATTCGATGTATGCAGCTGTTGTCGAACATAGCCTTGCGCTAATTACGATAATAAAGTGAGTCAATGTAGTTGGAGGAATACTATATAAATTCAATCTTAAATTAATAAAAGAAGACCAAATTTTATATTATTCATAAATTCAATTCGTTAAATTATCAAGTTTCAAGCTAATTTGCATTTAATTTAATTGCAGAGAACGACTGAAGAGATATAGACTGAAAAATAATTACACTTATAAAACTAACTCTCTTAATGCTCAAGAGGTAGAAAGCAAAGCCATCGTAAAAATAATCCAAATGCATCAAAGAGTTACATCGTTAAGTATGAACAAAATAGTTCCCAGAAGAGTTAAATTAAAAAAAAACATTGATTTACAAAAATTATAAAAACCTAATAATTTTTATATCTCCTGTTTTGTAGTACTTTTAAGAATTATATTTAATTACACTATAAATTAATTTTATTTCAGATTCAGCGAAACCATAGAAGATGCATATTCTTTATATTTTCTCATGGAAATAGGAGTTTCCATGTTAAATATAACTCTAAATTCAATTTTAGTAAGTGAATTTGAGTGTCGAGCTTGCATTTACTAAACAAACTAGATTTTTTATATCAGTTTTATTTTATATTAGTTTATATCAGCTTTTTATATCTGTTTATGAGTGTATTATACATTTATATATCTATATGAAAGAATGGATTATATCGCAGTATTTAATAATAATCGTTATTCATATTCGAGTATTCATTAACGTTTTAGATTTTACAGAAAAAAACGCAACTATTTGAATTGGTAAGATATAATATGTGTCTTACGGCTATGATGATACACATATTTTTTCTAACATGGCCAGCTCAAAGACTCGTCGATTATAGCAGTGATCTTTTCCGAGATATGTAAGGAAATACTTTTGCAGTACCTGTGATTACTTAAAAAGCTTTGTGGTATTGCATTCAAAGATTTGTAAAAGATGTTTCAAACACCATACATGATGTTGTAAAATTTTTTTTAACGTATAAAACGATAAATCTTATATTCTTAAATATAAATTAATATAAATATTTATATTTAGTTAAGATTTTTTCATAAATTTTTACAATTTTTAGTTACTTATTGTTACATTATAGACTTTTGTATATGAATCATGTTATTAAATTATTATTTAAATATCATATATGATTGTGTTTGAATTATCTACATCTTAAGTGGATACAGATTATTAAAATATGTATTTTGTGATAGTTATCTCAGTGATTGGCTAGGAAGCTCAAAAAAATGCCAAAATCTACTGAGAATCATGACAATGAGATGTATCAAACCCTGTCGATTATCAGGTGGGGGGGTTTATGTCATGAATTATATCAATTTTGCAAGGGTAATTAGTACATTTATGTGATAAATCTTTTTATAAGTATTTAATTGAAAGCCTAATGACTTATTGATTGTTTATTCAAGATATTAAAAACTTCTATGTCCTACATAACTGTTTTCGCATAATCATAAGCACTGGATCTGTCGTAAAAAATTGTATATCTATCAGTAATAATACAATTATCTCGTTTTGTATTTGATTTAACAATTAAAATAAAAATACCGTTCTGATACTAATGAAACAAAAGAGTAATTTTCTATCACAAATATAATAAGTAAACATAAACTGAAAACTATTACATATTGCTTTTTAGATTACCATGTAATAAAATTTAAATAATTCTACAAATATACAGGTACTTATTGGTTTATATTTGTGATTTTATAAGGTAATACAATGTAAAATTATAAATGAATCAAACTGAAAGAAAGTTATTATAAATTAACTTGTGTTTTGAACTATTAAAACTAAGTATTACATAAAATACGTAAATTGTATAAAAAGTTAATCTCAATTGTTATCTTAATATTAAAGGAAAGTGCTTATAGCATAAATTCAATTATTGTGTATTTGATAGTGAATACATTCAATACTTACTCATTGTTTATAATCAGCCGTTGTCTAATATAATCTTCTTTCTACATTTTTAAACAATGTATTATTTTTAAAAATTTTTTAAAAATCTATGCAAAATACTCTGTAAATTAGACTTTATTATTTAGTTTGGTGAAAATATAAAATTTCACTTGGGAAAAGGTGAATAAAATAGAATAAGTTATTAGATATGATTGACAACTTTTTTTTTATCTAATCACGCGGATAAAAAATAGTTTTTAGAACATATGTAAAAAAACTTATTCAATTTTAGCAGAATGAATATGAACGACAGTGTGCTCACAAAATATTATTTTTATTTAGAGCGATTTCGTCGCAAAGACATTGCATCTTTGTATATAACGAAGAGTTTTAAAGCAAGTTGTGTGTGTGTATGTTTGTTTCATGTAAGAGAGTGTCTCTGTGTCTAAATAAGAACGGTTACGCCATAGTCCGTCGTTTCACGTTAATGTAAATTCGATCTCCATTTCATCCATCCTGCTAGTAGTCCACAATTTTTACACAAACTGTCTTCTTTGCTTTTGCATGACTTAGCAGCACGAAAAAACACGCTGCACCAGCCTATCGATGGATAAAGCTTGAAGAGCTGATGATGATCTGGCTGGACGTCGACGCGGACACGACAGGCTCGACGATGGCCTGCAGGTTGGCGATCTCGCCCGCGGGGTCGCAATCGTTCATAGAGTGAATGAAGGCAAGGCTACCCTCGCTTGAGGATGCGAGGCTGCCAGACAATGGCGGCGAACGTTCCTTTGGCGAGACCGAGGAGGCGAGATTGATTAGCTGCCCCGAGCTGCCGCTGCAGTTGGCCGCATACATCGCTTGCTCAAGCCTACCGTGGAGCTCAAGGATGCGGCCTTCGAGCAGTAGATTGATCTCCAATTGAGCCTTATACTTGGACTCTACTGCCTCCAATTCGGCCGAGTGTTTCTCCTTGGATTCCTGCAGAATACGCTGCTGCTCGACAAGCTGTACCTCCTTCCGTGCATCCCTGTGCTCCAGGTCCGCCAGACGAGACTTAAGTGACTCCAAATGTAACGTTTGAGAGTCGAGTTGACGTCGGAGACCTGTGGGTATCAACAATCGATCACTATAGGGGCTTTCTGAGTTTGACACATGCAAGCTTAAGAATTTACTCACCTGACACTTCTTCGGACCAAGACCTTTGAATCTGGGCTGCCTCTTGTCTAGCCATGTGAACTGGAACACTCATTTTCTCTTGAAACCTGGCTTGAGCCTGGACATAAGATTTAATGCGTTTAACTAGCAGTGGAAGCAAATGGAGTACAGGAAAATCAATTAAAGCATTTTATTACCTCCCCGAGTAAGAGATACCTCTTTTGCACCGCATCCAAAACTCGTTTAAGTTCTTCACTCTGATTAGCCGCCCTTAAGGCCTCCTTTAATTGGTGTGCAGCTTCGAAGAGCATTGCCTCTGCTGCGCGCGTTTGCTTCTCATGCTCTGTTACTTTT
Source organism: Sycophaga agraensis (assembly GCA_018906755.1). Classification (NCBI taxonomy): domain Eukaryota; kingdom Metazoa; phylum Arthropoda; class Insecta; order Hymenoptera; family Pteromalidae; genus Sycophaga; species Sycophaga agraensis. The sequence continues at coordinate 1,663,510 of JACCIE010000037.1, forward strand.
TTCTTTTCATTTTTTAATTCGTCCTCTAGTAGATCTATCCTATCATTTAGCGTTGAATTTCGCTGTTTCTCTTCTTTACACTTTAAATTTTAACGAAAAAATTTTTTTATGTTTGACGTTTTAATAATTGAATATGCTTATTCGGCTAATATTAATTTAACTAGAGCAAAAAATTCAAATATAAATTGATACCTTATTTTGCCAATGATGAATGGTCTCCATAAGCTTATTTTCTGCAGTACGGGCTTCCATTTTACTAATACTCAATTCACTTTTGATTGCTTCTATCTCATTTTCAGCTAGCTTTAACCGATTCGTCTGCAACAACCAGAACATATTACAGTGTAACGTGAACTACGCTTAAACCATGAATAGTTAGGCTTAATAACTATTACCATAGCGGAATTGAGCTCTTCAAGAGCGCGCGAATCCCTGAGTTTGCCGAGAAGACGGCGGTTGCGCTCGGCGTGCACCTCCCGGCGCTGGCGCTCGAACTGCAATTGCATCTGTATGAGCTGTATTTGCTGATTGGCCCTGTCCATTTCGGCCCAGCAACCTGTCGAAGCTGAACCAATGAAGGAGGAGTCGCCTCCATCGTCTGCCCCGGGTAATTGCTGCACACCGCCGGAGCCATTTTCCGTCTCTTCGTTACGCTTTCCGCTCGGCCAGCTTTGCTTCGGAGCCGAATTCAATCCTAGAATTAAGGCGGCATCTTTTAAATCCATCTTTTTTAAATGAAAATATTACTCTATTAAACTCTACTGTTCCGACTTTTAAGTACTCACTGGATTTGGTTTCGGGACAGCAACTAGTGCGCGCGCAGACCTCGATGTAGCGCTCGAGCATGGCACTCGGCGACAACCTGGTCTCCGGTCCACTTACGCTCTGGCTTTCAGCGGCCTGTACCCTCTGGTCCAAAATATCAAGTAGGAAGCACTCATAAGGCAGGAGACCGCAAGTCTGCGTAGATGTTTCCTCGGTATTCGTTGCAGTTGCTGTCGACGCCGCCTTCACTGGCCGGAAGCTGTTGCTAATGACCCTGGCAATGTTCTCCTGCTTGTTATCATCACTGGCTACTATCAGGCCTGGACACGATTTGGTTCGTCGACATGTCTATAGAATATTTTTACAAAAATAAATACAAACTTTGTATCATATTTTATAGTAGACTACTACATTTTATAACATATTCCTTTCGCAAGCTCTTTAACCAATATTCTTCGAATCTAATGAAATAAGATTTGTTTTTTGTTGTTTTTTTTTGCTTAGAACTAAACAAAAGCTATTATCTATTTTATAATAGTGAGTGTAGATTGCAAGTGAGTTGTAGTAAGTTGTTTTGAGTATTATCGTTGCTTTAGTTTTAATAAATTGCGAGTTAGTTTTGTTTTGTTGCTTTGCTTCCTAATCACCATCATTTACAACGAACCTGCGTAGTTGGTATCGTCGGCGTCGGATGATTCCGGCATAACTTAAGCCATACCCTTCGCGACAGATCATTGTAGGTCTGCCTCTCCTTCTCGGTGAAGTTCTGCGGGCCGAAATTAATCGATCTCCTGGAGGAAACGATGTCAGAAACCTATAAACAAAGACCGAGCATTCATTAAGATGTGCACTTTCAATAAAATATCTCGCGAAACCCTACCTCCTGGTCCTCGATCTGCGAATGCTGCTGATGCCAGTGCTCGGCACGGCCGTTGAGGATCGCGTGGACCTGCTCGCTCGTCACAGGCCGTCTCGTCTCCTCCTGCTGGTCTTGGGAGACGGCACGCAATGCACTTTGACGCTCGGCCGCAATCCTGTTCAGCTTGCGGTCGAGAATCGAGGAGTTGTCGCCCCCGGTGACGCTCGCCAGTATCGAAGAGACCGAGGACTGCAGTGGGACAGCCGACTGGTGGTTGACTTGCGTCGGCGTTGACGGTCGACTGGAGTTGAGGAGACCCCCGCCATTTCCGAAGCCACCAAGTGCCCTCACCGCCGCCGAACCGACCGGCATTTGCCGTCCCGACATTTGCCGCAAGTCCTACATGCAATAGAGGATTTAAGCTTCTTGTCTAGTATTTTGATTCGTAAATTGAGCATTTCTCTTTTAAAGATTTGAGTGTTAAGGAAACTATTGAAATAACTGAAAAGGAATGTAACAGGAGAAGCAATAGATTGTGATTTCTGATTTGTACATTATGAAGAAAATGTATAAATAATTAAGAATATATTAGCGATTACGCGTGATATCGTTCACCAATAGTCGATAATATATCTAAATGTATTTAAGTATCTTTGCATGCAATTAATATGCAAGACTGCGAAAAAAAGTAAAAGGAATGACGATCACACCGAAACAATATTAGCGACATATTCGGTGTCTTATTTAATAATCGCATTCAAAAGCGACTTGAAAAACATTCGTCTTTTATGCAACTTCTTCAGTGAGATAGTCTGACACTACTACAGAGATAAGAATCTTCCGACTTACTATAAATAAACATATTGAACTCTTAAATACTGCTAATGATTGATCTTCGAAAGTTAAATTGGAAGTATATGACATAAACTCTTAAAAGCAACATACTCGTCGATTGGATTTTAGGTAGATATTGACTGATATCATTCCTAATTGCTTATCAAGTAATAACAAACAAATTATCAAGTCTAATTTAAACAAGGAAAACCGCCTCGACTTTATTTGTGAATGAATACTCAGTTTTAGATGAATTCAGTATATTTGTAGTCAATGATATAGCAAAATTGTCGTGGAAGACTATTCGAAAATGTGCATAAGATGTTTCGTAATCACTTATGTATGCGAAACAAAGCATATTGCAAAATTTTTTGACGAATATTTTTAAAAAATTTAGAAGTAATTTAAAAAATCCTATAATACATTCCTTTCAACCAACTAATGTAACACACTGTTTTATAATTGTAACGGAGTTGTAATACAAGTACAGAATATAAAAAGAAATAATAAAATACAAGGTTTAAATGAAATACTATCACAATAACTGGTAAATGACTTTCTATAATAATCATCAATAATTATCAATATATGAATCGTGTTCATTAGTTTCTTCTGTAACATTTTATATCTATTGGGTATAAACAAATAAGAAATTTCAGATCAAAAATAAAAATCGATGTAGTTCCAGTCCAGATTTTTAAGTAGTTTATGCGATGATATAAAATAAGTTGTTTATCGGTTGTGTTAAGTCTGGTATATTCGTCCATGTCAATAAAATAGCTGAGTAAGTAGGATAGATAATAAGCTGCGAGAAATTGTCTTGAGTAACTAGTATATTTTTTAAATACATATATCTATATTTGATAATCATTAAATGAATGACACAAATGAAAACTTAAATAATCTTATAATTCTATATTCTGTTTATCATTATTATTACAACTATAATTTAAATCAAACAATATGGCTGATTAAGAATTCATAAACTCATATTCAATAGAATACATACCTTAACGGGAGTCGTCTCGGGTGTTGCTTCAACAGCTGCCTCAGGTGGCGATGTCCTGCTTCTATTGTTGACGCCGCCAATCGCATTACCGGCTCCTGGCGTCGAAGGCGTCGATTTTATCTCGTGTGAGATAGGTGTTGCTTGAAGGGAACTTGAAGGCGGCGGACTATGAGCTGACACGACCATACTTGGTGACCAAAAAGTTTCTTGGTTCCCATTTTGAATTCCCGACGTTTCCATCACCATCGGAAATTCGGAGGTAAAACTGACCGGTGTGTAAGGGCATGAGTAATCTAAAATTGTAGGACTCATTTAATTTTTTTCCGTTTTAAATGTAGTTACAATATGAAAATAATTGCGGAAATATGTAAAACAGATTGAATAACGACTTAATTTACTTATAAATAAAATTAAAGCACTGCAATAATACTTTAAAAAAAAATTCGATACTATTTTAATTTATGTTAGTTATCATTGCTACTATAAAGCAACATTAGTTTTTAATGCAAAACAAGAATAACTTTTTTATCTATAAAAAACAAATGTACCTGAAATTGGTGTACAACGCATAGTAGCTAGCGGTACAGCATCATCACGATTCGACTTTTCCAACAATGAAAACCGACCGCATTCGGCAACAACATCGTGATGCTCCATTTTTTTCCATCTTGATGAAAAACAAAAAATCCAGATTTTTTTGATTATCGCTTTAACAGGTTTGAATATGTGATTAATGCAAGTTTCTACCTTGATGAAGAGATCTCTGATTCTTTGGACATAGTTACGAGCAACGGATGCATGCGTACAGAATCTATCATCGGACTAATAATCTTTTTAAAAATCGGCAATTGATCTCGTTGAAAATATTGTTGTTTTAGAAAAGATACGAAATTACACGGATACATGGCGTAGAGTCTATGAAATAGGTTGTGTAATCCAACCTGAAACATTAGTATATATTATTTTAGTAATGACCAAAGGCTTTTACCCGTTAATAAATAAGTATTGAAATGTAATTAATGTACAAAAACAAAAATTCACCTGTAAATGGAGGAGGTAGAGTTGGTCTGCGTCGTTGCCACCTATGAAATTAAACGACGTTGTTGTCGTAAAGGTCACAGAATTTGCGGATGATATTGATAAAAATCGATGATAATGGAACGATGCAAGTCTAGAAAATACTTCGAATATCTCGTGGAGATGAGGTGTAAGTGCCGTTGGTAACATGGGTAACAGAGTTATTAATAGTAAAAGTGCACTCATCAACAAAACAATATCTTCCTCCATCTAAAAAAAATTATAAAATATGATATCATTTCAAAAATATGTCAAGAAATCTGCATATATAAAATATTTTCATTGAATTTTTATTTTTTAACGTCCCGAATTTTCACTATTTCTAAAAATAATTTAGATATCGGCTAGTTAGATTATAAAATGGTGAGTCACGAAAAACAAAAAAATAAAAATTAATTAGCGCATAAATTGTATTTAAATGGTCTTAATCATTTACTTTCAAATTGTTGGGTTTATCACTTTAAGTAATGTATTTGTAATATAATTGCCGTGTAATGTAAAATAATTATAAAAGAAAAAATTTTTATATTCGCTAATGACCAACTGATGTATATACTTGGTACAGATGAATTTTAATGCATTATGATATAGCATATTTTTACCGAAAATACTTTTATAAAAGTCGAATATCCATATCGATATTAGTTGTGTAGTGTTTTTAACAAACTACGTAAAACTATTGCGTAGTAGAATGTACGATATTATACATGTTTTGTACCTTTAATAAATAGAGTAACTGCTTAAAAAGTGTGTGACTAGCCAATTTGTACAGCCAGGTGGGTTGCCGTCGAGCCACATGACCCAGAAGCGTAAGTGTCCGGACTTTTTGTCCATTGTTAGCAGGTTTTGCAGTAAGTGTTTCCGTCAGTTTGTCAAACAAATGTTTGTCGTGAGGTTCTCTAACTCCTGCTAGAACCTCAACAGCTCTTAGAGAGTCAGTGGAAAGATAATAATCAAATAATCCATTTACTAGCCAATTATCCTTAGCTAAAAATGAAGAAAGGCATATGTTATTATTTAAGAATTAAATCTATTACTAATCATTTCAAAACGATAAATGAAATACATAATGTTTACAAATAAATTTGATAAATAAATTTAATTGACATGAATGTAATAAAAGTAATAAAATTAACTATAGAACTTACTCGATAAGAAATGATCATGAAAAACTTTCTTGATTTCTTCAACGTCGCTGAGCTTATTAGACTCAAGCATATGAAACAGTTCTGCGACTCCAGTGCTGTTACTGGCCGTGCTGTTAGTCATGCCGAAGCAGCCTTATTGTCTTCACCTATGTAGCTTATTAGCTTATTCCTCTGACTATCCAACACCCAAAACAACAGTCTGTGATGGATAGCCTTTGCAACACCATCACAGCACTGCTGCTCTTTGAACCAATCTTGTTCAACTGTATTCTTGAATGTCATTCGAAGCTCACTTTGTTTCTTTGCCTATAACATTTAAAAGCAAAACAATTGATAAATCTTAATAATTTAACAAAAAAATTTAATTCTACATTTATAGATAAACTTAATTTTTATTTCTTTATTAAAACTTTTAATGTGAATGTATATATCTTAATCATTTGGATACAATGCAAATAGTTACTTCATTACATAGGAAATCAATCACTCTATTATTTGTAATATTGCACTATTTTAAGATCAAGAAAAAAATACCAAAAGAAACATAAGTATATGACTTGACTATACTTATAAAATAACATAGGTAGCACATGAAATTGATCCAGAACACATACATGTAAGCATAAGTAATAAGATCTCTGTTCTTGAGATAACTAAGTAGAAACTAACATTAACTTTTGACAGCTGACACTTCTCCTCGTTTATCTACCTCTAAACTACATTGCATTATCACAGTAATCTGCAGACCAACTAATGAATACCACCTCAGAATCTTTATCAAAAGTTAATGCTTCTCTTTCAAAGGTGGTATATCAGAAGCACAAAATTCTAGCCAGATAAAGAAAATCAATGCCAAATATCGAAGACCGGAACTCCTCATTCGCGTAGCGACGAGCAAGGAAAAGAAAAACTTTAGCGACACATTGTCTTCCGAGGACGCTCGAGCTTCACTAGGAACTCGCGGCGAAAACAGCTGATCGCTAAAATGTAGAGTATCGCACGAGCCTCGAGCCTCGAGCGAGCACTAGATCGCGGCAACGAGTATCCCGGTGCAAACACTTTATCCCGGGTGAAGGAGTCCATTCAACGGGAAAAAAGCTAGTACATATCTTCCTCGTCGATCGTGCGCTCTGTACGTGTGTGCATCATTCGTGTGTCCGGCGGTGTCGGAGCCCAGCGAATAACAAAACGCGAGGCAGGAGGTTTAGTGAGAGGGAGAAGGAAGGAGGTACAGAAAAAGCGGAGGGAGAGAGCGAGAGGGCAGATTATACATTGGACGTTGTGCAATTTGACGTATACAAGAGTCGGTGAGAGAGCGAGAGCGAGGATGTACCGTGCGCGAGAGAGAGGCGGCTAGAAGAGGAAGAGCGATTTGCAGTTACAGTCGGAGGAGCAGCAACAGCAGCCGTGCCCCGTTGCCGAGTGTGCGCCTGTGTGCGCGCGGTACGATAGCGGGCACTACGTGTGAAGGAAGTCCGCACGTCTCTGGCTCACAGCTGCGCACCGCGGCTCGCAACGGTATGGTAGTCGTACTCCTGGTGTCTCCTCCTGCTGCTCGCCCATCGAGCTACGTGCGCTCGACAAAGGGTTAACCGGACCACTGAGGAAAGTGATTGATCGAGCTTCGAGATCCATGCCCATGTGCGAGTACGAGGGATGGAGTGGGAAACTTGCACGGCGCCGACCGCCTAGGAGGGGGTGAATCGATATACGCGCGCGCGGCCCGCACGTCGCGGACTCGCTCACGGCTGCCGCGATCGCTCTATCGAGGATCGAGGCTCGCTTTCAAAATTACGCGCGTACACTACTGATGTAACGTCTCGATAAAAGCGTCGCGGTTTCAAGGCCAATTCTTATGCCAAATTAGTTAACGTTATACCGATAACCATTAAAATCGTTATTTCTATCACAACTAATAGTTTATCACAAAAATAGTAGTTTTAAAGCCATTAGCTTTCGCAAAAAATTCTGAATGCTATAATTCATCATTTGCTTGTATGTCATTACAAATGATTCAATTATCCGAGAAATTTTCATTTTATACTACTATATTGAGCAACTTGTTTATTACACTTTTAATTGATTAAATAGAGTATTAGGTATAAAGATTTTTATGCATACACCTTGTTTATTTATCATATAAGTAAAGTTAATGAGATATGTAAACTTACCTATGTATAATAATGAAAAGAACATACACATGAGAAGTCGATAGAAACCTAACTGTTTGAGGCGATGATTAGTTTGACTATAGTTTTAATAAGCATGTACTTACATAATTCGACAATTGTTGAATATCTTGCAATGTGTACTCCTCGCATTAGATCTATATAAAGACAACACTTCTTATTCCCGCACGTGTGCGACATGTCAAATTGTGCGGCCCTTTACACAACGGGATCAAACAGCACGGGAATATACCTATATCTAGCTATTGTACATGCACGTAGGCGCACACACGTGCGCAAGTAAATCAACACAACCGTAGGGACAGAATGCACTATACAAGCGCTAAGCGCGCTCGTGTCGCATATGTATCTTGAACTCCCGAATGACGAAACTAGTGAGTAGCGACTGGCGGAGTAGCGAATGCAGCAGTACATTGCACTAACACGCGTCGACGGGGTTGCATGCGAGCTCCCTCGTCCGCTGCGCGCGTTCCTCCCTCTGCTAGCTCGTTGTTTGTACATATACGCGCAGGCAGGCAAGGCAGCGAGGGACGGCGGCTCGAGCCCGTTTTCGTCCTGGCCTTTCTCTTCTTCCATCGGGTATCTCCAAGTGCAGCGTTTCGGCTTTTCACAAGGAGAGAAGCACACTCGGCCGGACTCTGACGGAGCGGAGCGAAGAAGAGAATGCTGATGTTCCACAGAAAATGCGGCAACCGCGTGAGCCTTCTCAACAACCAGTGCACCGCTGTCAGGGATGTGACAGAGTTCAATTTCGGCCTGGTATTCAGTGCCGAGCCGCTAAAAGACGATGAAGTCTTTCAGATTCGTATTGATAAAAAGGTGTGAGCTGAGTTATGTTTTCGTTTGCCACACGGCTTTCAATGGGAGTCTCTTTAGTCTTCTGCAGTTTGCTCTGCTAGAACTGTTTTCTGCTCATTTGTTTTGTTCTCCTTATTACATTTTTTATGAACTCCATTTATTTGTCTATGTAAAGATGCTGTAATTAATTGAGTTATAAATATTATTGATTTAAACATTAGTAATACTTTATGACTAAGAGGATTTTAATACAAGCTCTGCTTATTGATCTAATTAAAATTGATAATGATTAAAGAATGAATATGGATTTAGTCATTTATTTAATAATAACAAATTATCTTTACATACTTATTTATCGAGGTTAGTACTAAATTTTTCTCCTTAATTCTTATTATGAAATTCAGTTAACTTTTTAAGAATTATTTAATAATTAAAAAAAAATTATAATTTCTATTACTTAATTATTGACAATGACTGAAGTCTATTTTAAACTATTTTTTAGATAATGATGTGGAGTGGATGTATAGAAATAGGAGTAACAGCTTGTGATCCAGATAACACTAATTTACCAGCCTCTGCTATGAGTTTGAGGCATGGATCTTGGATTATGACAGGCTCTAGTATTATTCATGATGGTGTAAATATATTACAATTATATGGGACAGATATAAGCACATTAGAAGAAGGAAGTACACTTGGAGTATGTAGAACATCAAAGGTACTAAAACAAATTTTGTAATTAAATATAGCCTATTTATCTTTTGTTTACATACAACATTATGATAATTATTTTTAAAGGGTGAACTTGTGTTTTACATCAATGGTTCGCCTCAAGGAATAGCTGCTACTAATATACCATCTTCTGTTTATGCCGTTATTGATATGTATGGAAATTGCATTCAAGTAACAACAATACAACCACCAATAAATTCTGTATCAAATTCTGTCAATGAAGAGTCAATAAATCATGAAGTTGAAATTAACAATGATTTTACTGCAGAAGAAGCTTCTAGTTCTTCAACTACAAATTTAGTAGCAAATTTAAATGTTAATCACAATGTTTTACCAAAAAATCCAAGCATAGCAGCCATTAGAGAAGATCGATTAAGGTTTCATGAAAGAACAGGTTCTTTAGTTAAATTATCAAATAGTGCTCGTACGGCAGAAAGAAAAAGACCATTAGATGAATTTAATAATGGAGTTGTAATGACTCATAGACCTTTACGAAATAATGAATTATTTGAAGTAAGTATCATTTAACTTTTAATAATGGATTTTATGTGACTTTAATAAATACTAAAGTTGACTTCTATTGCTATATTCAGATACGATTAGACAGATTAGTTGATAAATGGTCTGGTAGTATAGAAGTGGGAGTTACTACACATAGTCCAACGGCTTTAGAATTTCCAGCTACAATGACAAATATGCGTTCTGGCACAACCATGATGTCTGGTTGTGGTATTTTAACAAATGGGAAAGGTACACAGCGTGAATATGGAGCATTCAATTTGGATGAACTTAGAGTAAGTTAATTAATAATACAAATTTTGTATAGATGATGTAATAATTTAGAATGCTCTGTGCAAGTAATAATTATTATTTATTAAATTATTGTTCACTGATAGGAAGGTGATAGAGTAGGAATGATGAGAAAAAGTAATTATGATCTTCACTACTTTATAAATGGCCTTGACCAGGGTATTGCTGCAACAGTTCCTAGCACAATTTGGGGAGTTATAGATTTATATGGAATGACTGTGAAAGTAACAATTGTTGATCGTGATGAAAGAGAGGAGCAAAATCTTGTTACTAGGAGAAATACTTTACAGTTACAAGGAATTAATGGTAGATATATTATTTTGTTTCTTGATTAGTTTGTATCTTTTATATTGAATTTAAAATAATGCATAATTTATATAATAGAAACAGGTGAAATAGAAGAGCCTTTAGATCGATTAATGTTTCATCCATGCTGTGGTACAAGAGCAGATGTAATTAACAATGGACGTACAGCACACAGACCAAAGTAATACAGATTTTTCAATCCTATTCTAATTTTCCGTCGCATATAAATAAATTTTATTAATCTGATTAATTAATTTTACGTTTTTTAGTGCTATCGATGACTTTAACAATGGAGTTGTCCTAACTTCAAGGCCTTTAAGACCAAACGAATTATTTGAGGTAAGACTAGATAAAATAGTAACTAAATGGGCAGGATCAATCGAAATTGGAGTCACTACACACTCTCCAACAGAACTAGAATTTCCATTTACGATGACGAATGTAAGGTAATAAATATCATATAACTTTGAATCATAACTTTATGAATCTCTTGTTATTTAAATGTGTTCACGTGAAAATTTGCAAACATTTGATTTAGATCGGGAACGTGGATAATGACTGGCAATGGTGTGATGCACAATGGGACGACGATGATTGACCAATATGGTCAGAATCTTGATAGATTACAAGTGGGTGATCGAGTTGGGGTAATGCGCAAAGATAATTCAACTCTTCACTTTTATGTGAATGGCTCGGATCAGGGTGCAGCAGCTAGTGGCGTACCCGAAAGAATTTATGGTGTCATTGATTTGTACGGACAAGCAGCTCAAGCAACAATCGTTGACAATTCAGACTTCTGTAGTCCAACAACAATTAATTCCAGCATCAGCAATACCACACTTTACTGGTATAATTCATACTCAATTGTTAATTATAATAGTTTATAGTCAAAATGTACTAGACACACAAGTTTTAAATTAAAGAAATTAAGTTGTTTGAATCATTTATCATACGGATTTAGGCATTAATTAAGAATTCATATAACAAGTCTCATTTTTAAATATAAAAAAATAATAAGCGTTTCTTTAAAAAATTATAAATAGATTAAGAATATTATAGTTCATCAATAATATTTTCAATGAGCAAATAAAAATATTTCCATAGTAATAAACATTTTTACACAGCGATCTGCGTTTCCACCACGTGCACGGTAAAAACGCCCGCATTACTAACAACGGACTAACGGCATCACGACCTCGCGCTCTTGGAGAATTCAACGATGCAATCGTCGTCGCTAATCGAGCATTACGCGACGGTGAGATGTTCGAAGTCTCTATTGACAAGATGGTTGATAGGTGGTCGGGTGCAATTGAGGCTGGTGTCACAGCAATAAGGTAGTTTATTTAACATCCTTAACTTATGCAATCAATTATTTACTGAAGCAAAAAAGCTTTGTAAATTGCACCTTCTAATAACTTTCATTTAAATAACAATACAGACATTTATTACCATACTAATTTGTCTGTGCAATAAGACCTGACGAGCTCGAGTTTCCGTCTACGATGACGGACATCGACCACGATACATGGATGCTGTCGGGCTGCACAGTGATGCGCGATGGTGTGGCTTTGAGAAACAATTATTCATGCGACCTGGATAAGCTAGTCGAGGGTAACCGCATTGGCATGATGCGCTGCGCGGACGGCAGCCTTCACTACTATCTCGACGGCGTGGACCAGGGAGTGGCGTGCAGCGGCCTACCTGTTCATATTTACCCCGTGGTCGATCTCTACGGTCAGTGTGCCCAAGTGACGATTGTCGTCCCGGAGCGACGAGATATGACGCTTCAACAGTACCTGCACTCGGAGAATAGCACGACGAGTCAGCAGCCAACGTCGGTGGTGCAGGCGCTCGGTCACACCGAGATCACCCACAAGTTCCACGAGTCCGTGGGCCTCAATATCCAGCTGGACACAGGCCGTACGGTAGCTACGCGCTGCCGCGAGTACAGCAACGCGGTTCTCCTCAGCGAGACGGCCCTGGAGAACAATGAGATCTTTGAGATCAGCATACAGGAAATCGCCAGGGAGTGGAGCGGCTCTTTGAAGATAGGTCTCATCAGTAACGAGAGCGGCAGTTGGCTCACTTCAATGAATCTCGTTCAAGGCATGACCAGCATACCGGCAGACGCCTGGTACCTTACAGGCAAGCTCTCACCGTACATTCTGTCGAATCTTTAGAATTGTTTCAGCCTTTAACTCATTCTGTTATTGAAACTGTTTAGGTAATCAGGTACGCTACAAGGGTCACTGTTTGTGTTGGAACTACTGCCCAAGTTTAGACTGGCTGCGTGTGGGCGACAAGATCGGGTTAAAACGAACGAATGAGGGCAACCTTAAATTCTACGTGAATCGCGAGGATATGGGTGTGGCAGCTTCTAATGTGCCCGAAATGTGCTATGCGGTGATCGAACTATTTGGTAGTATCGTAGCTGTTTCTATAACCAGTACTAAGCAGCAAAATGCAGTGATATCTCCTAATGCTAGTCTTAGGCTTCAGGATTCACTCGAACTCTTACTTGATCCTATGCCACCCGGTATTAGAAGGTATAAATAGTGATTCTTGAGAATATTGAAAGTTTCGTCCAAAAATACTTATTTGTTTTTATTGGTTTAGCGATCCAGGTATGGACACATCTGTAGATACTTGTATTGAAAGTAAAACTCTTAATGAAATAGCTACGACACCAACACAATTAGGAGTGCCGCTAACAGGAGAAACTGAATGGACTTATGAATTTCACGAGAATCATGGAAGAAACGTACAATTAGAGAAAAAGACTGTTGCTAAAAGAGTAGCAAGTTATAATCAGGGTAAATTTTTTTCAAAATTTCAACTCCTAAAGAACATGCAATTTTAGTTCCAACTTCAATAGCATTTTTTTACAGGTGTAGTAATGTCTAGCAAACCATTAATAAAAAATAAAATGTTTCAAGTTAAAATTGATAAAATTAACGAACGCTGGGTATCTGGAATGCTATGCGGTGTATCTTGCATTCCACCAGAAAAGGTTACGTTTCCAGTCACAGCCCTGGGTCTTAAGAAACATTCTTGGATCATTTGTAGTGATTGGGTATCACACAATGGAACAAAGGTATTATTAATTCCATAGAATTTTAAAATATATTCAGTTAAATTATTAAAATAACATCAGAATAACATTATTATAATTTTACAATGTCGTAGGTACGATCGTCATACGGTGCAAATCTTGAAAGCCTGCGTGCAGGATCAACCGTAGGTTTGCTTCTAGACGAAGATTCTCGCCTACACTTGTACATTGATGGCATCGATCAGGGTGTTGCGGCTACGGACATTCCACCTTACGTATTTGCAGTTATAGACCTTTATGGACAGTGCGAACAAATTTCAATACTAGGCCTAACAACTGAAGCCTGTGCTTTAATTCCACTTAGCAATGATACCAATAATGCTATGGTCACATCAATGGAAAGATTAACAGTTGAAACTGACGATGTAGAGAATTCAAGAGAGAAGGCAGATCTCGAATGCCACTGAAAAAGAAAGCGGCGATGCGACGCTGATGGACGAAATAACCGATACTTCGCTGACAGTAGAATTACACGAAGAACAAGATCTTAATCAAAACATCAGGCAGGAAGATTTAACAGATAATTTGACAACCATAGAAACTAGGGACAACAATATGGCTAGTAAGAATTTACTGTCTAGCAGTAAAGGTATAAATTAAACAATGTTTGTAATTTTGACTAAAAAAATATTTTTATATACACATTCATTATACATATAAAAATATTTTTTTAGTTATATAATATAATTAATTATTATGTCTTGATATAAGTAAATCTAAATAAATATATTTTGTAGAACAAAAACAAGCAACATCGTCTACGATGATGTCCGGCAGTACACAATTAGACACAAATTGTCCTGATCATTGCCAGGATCTGGTAGTCTTGGAAAGTTGTAGCACTAATATGCCCGATAACACGTACGTTAATAAAGAAACAACAAGTCAGCTTGACAGCAACGTAGCGACTGCAGAAGATAATTGTGCGGATGGTATCACGGAACCGCTTGCCGACAATAACGAATCCCGTACAAATGTCGAACTAAATAATGCAACAAATATAAACATAAAAAACGGATCAGCTATTAACACGACCAATATGAGCAATTTAAATACAGCTATTAATGCGAGTAATGCTAACAACGCGATCAACGAGAGCATCGCCTCGAATAGCTCTCAAAATAATAGTATTATAGTAACATCGGCTATTGGTATGTCTACCACAGCAATTACAATGACGCCAAATGTTAATATCCGATTATGGCATTCGAATCATTGCGTCTCAGGTACACAGCCTGAACTCGTTTTGAATCTTCATAGGCATTCTTTAGTAAGTTATTTTCTATCCATTCATATTCATATTTATTTTTCTAATGATCAATTTTATTGAATTATATTTTCAATTTTAGCAAGGGTTTCAAATTTCGAGCAATTGCTTTCTAAATAATTTAAGCGCTCCACAAACAATATCTTCACACATCTCGATGCCGTCCACGCCTTTAGCTACAAGTAATCTTATAACGCCGCCCAGCAAGAAATGTGAATACCTCAAAGCCTGCGTGAGATTGAAAAAGTCGTTTGTATTGCCCGATGAATTCTTCTCACTCGACGAAGTACTTTGTTATTGCAATTCTTGCTTCAAGGTAGATGCAGACTCGATCGTTTGTAAAAAGGGTGAACCACTAGCGGAATTCGCGATTCCAGTTGGTTGGGTAAGATTTCCACTTAAGTCTAGCATTAATGCTAATCAGATACCACAAAGTACAACCGATAAATGGCACGTGGCCTTTTATGGAACAAGAATTGACACTGTTAGGTAAGTAATGTTTAAGTTGTAAATACAACAATATTATTAATATCATTCCTTTAACTTTATCTTGTTTATGTTAAAGATGGATTCTAGATAGAGGTGAACTATTAACGAAGGAACAGTTAGATTCTAATTCATTAACAACAGATACGAGCAGTGAAGATGAAAATCCTAAAGTTGTATTTTCGCCGAATGTCAAGTGTGCTGGTTCCGAAGAATTCACTAAGCAATACTCGTAAGCTTTTAGTTTTTATATTTAAATTTATTTAATCTTATCGAATTTAACCATTATTAAATCTATAATTTTGTTATAGGTATATCGATACCCATTTAAATAGAAAAGTCAATGCATCAACAGCCTTTCAGTTACTTGTAAGGCCTGGCTCTTATACAACGTCTAGTAAAAAAGATGGATTAGATTCTGAATTGGAAAGTGTTGAATGGTCCACCAAAGAAACAGGAGCTACGGTTATCATAGCTCTTTTAATTAATCTCGATGGATTTTAATAGAATTCGCGTTAAATAGTGCAGTTATTGTAGAAAAAATCATGCATGTATTAACGTAGTCATGACCTACACTTTTCTCTTAAAAGTTACATGCGTTTTAAAAATTTATATGACTCCTTTTTTAAAGGATCAAAAAACGTACTTTTTATTTAATTTTGATAAGTTTTTCGAGCTTTATATGCATCATCAGAATTAGATAGATAATTATAAAATAATATCTTATTGCTCTCAGAGTTTTAATTGCTCAACACTTGTGTTGATAGAAAATATTTACAGGCGAGAACTGTTTATAAATATTTTCAATGAAGCACAAAGTACTTAAAAGAATCTCTTGAAACTCTACAACTAATAAGTATTAATATTTACCTAATCTTGTACCTAAGTCATTCGAAGTCATTCGGTCGTTTATTTTATGTCGTTTAGTTTAACTTTAAATTAACCAGTTCTCTGTATAAATATATTTAAAGAAACACACATTTTCTGTGATACACCGTAATAGCACCCAACGAGTGGTGCATCGATTATTGCGCAATGAACTATTTAATTTTATTATATTTATAAACGAATGAATTTAATTGATAGTTTATAAATAATGCAGATCATTGACTGTTAAACACTTTGGAGCTTGTTGTAGTAAAAGACCAAGAATTGAAATCGTGTTAATCGAACGAAAAAGTGTATCGAGAGTAAAATATTTCTCTGTTTATTTTTCCAAAGAGAAACGTTTTTCTCGAAAAACAGTCATTCTTAAAGGGATGAAAGCGAAAAAGAAGTGAACGATCTCTATCGTTTTGTTATATATGTATATGTATGTGAAAAGTCGCAGCGAGTTTAGCGGTACATAAATTCTATTGTAAATCATTGAATGAATGCGTACATGCACAAGATGAGGTACGTTGCAAAAGTAGATTAATTTTTACAAAAAGAATGATACTTGAAATGTTTATTATATTGAATTGCATTACAAATGCAAGAATGCGCAGCTACGTTAAAAAAGCACTGCGACATTATGGTCCGACATCTTATACCGAAATAACAATAAACGCAATATTTTGAGTTAGCAAAAAAATGCAATCTCTTGATTATATTGTTATTTATTAAAACCCAAAATCTGTCCTCAAATAAATACAATTATATACCTGTTACTTATTTTGACTACACCATATAGATATAACAACAATTTAATTAAAATATTTAAGTAACTAACAACAAATACATAGAATTTCAACATTGACTGAACAACTCATATATAATATAATTTATAATAAGTTTTGTTTGGATCAAATATTCGCATTTGTCAATATTTTGTCGTCTGCGAGGAAGATGATCACTTACACCCAGACACGGACCATCTGATCCCAGGAGCAGCTGACCAGAGCCATACCGTTACCAGATACACTTAACGAAGTAACTCGATTATCGTGACCATGCAATACACCTGCAATATGATTTATCTCTTTAAAATAAAGGCTCTTAAGGAAAAGGTGGCTCACTAAAATCGGTTCGTATATATATATTTTTTGTTTTAATAGCAAGATCTATTTCGATTCCGTACCGTTATGTTGAATCTTAAGGGTGTCCCAGATGTGGATGTTATTGTCGTCGGTCCCGCAAAATATGAATCTACCGCTGAGAGAGAGGCCACTGGAAGTGAAACCCGGATTCGAGTTGGGCGGCTTAAAGGAAGCGATCTGTTGGTCGGCTCGCAAGTCCCACAGCCGCGCCGTTTTGTCCTCAGATGCTGTTACAAAAGCGTTACCCGATGGGTGATACTGAAAATAAGTAAACGCATTACAGACTGTCATTTAGCATAATTATATGTTAGTCGATGTACTTACGCAGACAGAATTGACGTCTGCTTCGTGGCCGAAAAATGTTTGGTGGGCTGTTTCTTCTCTGAGGTCCCAGAGTTTGCAGGTCTTGTCGACCGAGCCGGTAATGTACGTATTATTATCTGGACCGAGGCTTATGCTTACGACGTCTCCCGCGTGCCCTGCAAAGTCTGACGTCTTCTTGTTAGCTTCGAGATCCCAGATGCAGCTGATAGAACACATGATAATTAACTGATTTTCCAATAATAAAGTGGAGCTGCCGAAAGCTCGACGCTTTCGAGGATATATAAGATACGGCAGTGTACAAAAGCCTAGCAATGTTTCAAACTATTCACGCATCTACAAACATCTATAAATATTTTTTATAATATTTTTGATTTATGCATAAATCATTAAATGCTAATTAAAGAATATTATTCATGTTGTCGTATTTTTTATAGGTGCTGATACTTATGCAAGACCTTTAAGAATAATCTATAAATCTAAAGAAATAAGGTTTTCCGAATCAAGATGAAGTTCGTGAATATAGAAAGATAAGAAATAGTTAAATATATCACTATAGTATAATATATTGTATGGTTTTACTTGGTAGGGGTCTTAATAAGTTGGATAAGAAAAGTAATTTTATCAAAATTTTTTTGCAATTATATCAATTTTGTAAAAGCGTGTTCTAAACTCTTTTGACCTTTTCTTAAAATAGTATTATGCTTTCAATATATTTTTAACACAAAAATTAAGAATATGATGTACATCATATTATTACATGTAATTATCACTATTGACTATATAGTGCTTTTATCGTAGGGCTGTGGACATTCCTTAAGTTTTCTCTGACAAATAAAATTTATATTTAATTTTATATCAAAAGTATTATCTAATAAAGTCATATATTCGATCATTTTTTAAATATAATTATTTTATTTAGTAAAATAAATAAATAATTATTTAAATTTGTAAATATTTTCGTAAATATTTTAGAAAAAAATCTTCCAATTCTATGACAATATATTTGTTAGAGATACTTGTAGTGCAAGTAATGGCTTAGTGTAAGCTCTCCTAAAGATATATTAATTGAATCATAATACAAGAAAAATTACTGCGAAAATCTGATAAGTACAAATCTACTTATGGTATATCCGATTTCGAGCTTTAAGAGCTTTTGTAGCTCTGTATATAATATACGGTTGTGGAGTTTCTAAAGAGTTCTCGATCAATAAAAAATTAACATCCAAAAGAAATAATGGAAAATCAATACATAAAATATTATGTGTTAAACTTCTGTAAAAAATTTTATGTTTAGTTTCAAGTACCTAATAATATTTGAATTAATGTTTGAACATACTGAAGAATTTTTCGTCTTGTAAACATTTTCTAAATGGTTGTAAAATTTGTATTATAAATTTTTATAATTAAATCAGAATATTTCGTTGTAGTTTACACTTCGTAAGAGTGACGTAAATTTTAGAATAGAAAGAAGCCTTGGTGAATTGAGATTTGATCAGCCATTAATATATCGTTATAAATGTTTTAAGCTTTTCAAAAACTATATTATTTAGATTGACTGATGAAATACCGAAGTTACAAATATTTGTATGTATTATTAGCACCGACGCATTTTTCTTATTAAACAGTCAACAATATTGCGTATAGCAAACTAACATAATTGTGATGAATGTTTACAAAAGCGGTTGTCAATAGATTCATTATAGATAATGGACGCTTTCACGTCTGACAATGCGGCATTTATATATATTGCGGCTTATATGGAGGTTGATGTACATGAAAGGCTTACGTCTTTTAACCAAAAGAGCATTGGATAAGCGCGTTCATGTATGTACGACGTCAATAAGCGGCACGGCGCCTTTAAGTAGATTATCGCCGGCAATGGTCGGACGCGGTCATTATATCCGCAAAAGCACTGTACGACTCTACCCATGCGACCGGCCCTTACGGATTTACTCGGAACGCGATTGCGATCGACCTGGTGGGCGCTTCGTCGGCCCAGATACGCAGCCCCCCGCCCACGGCTCACATTTTCATGTCGCCGGACCCGGTGATGATGCGCGAGTCGTCGAGGAAACGACAGGAGGAGAGGAAGCCCTCGTAGCCGAGGAGCTCGCGGGTGATCTTGGCCGAGCCGG
The DNA here is from genome assembly GCA_018906755.1 of Sycophaga agraensis. Lineage (NCBI taxonomy): Eukaryota > Metazoa > Arthropoda > Insecta > Hymenoptera > Pteromalidae > Sycophaga > Sycophaga agraensis. The sequence goes on from JACCIE010000037.1 coordinate 1,683,379, forward strand.
TCGCGTCCCGGTTGTTGACGTCGTAGACGGTGCACATGTTGTCCATGCCGCCGCAGGCGACGAAGTTGCCCGAGGGCGCGAACGCCACAGACATGACCCACGCGGAGCGCAGGGGGATCACCTGGACCTTGTTGCCCGTCCATGAATCCCAGATGATGAGCTTACCGTCGAGGGAGCCGGTGACGCAGTGCCTGCAACAGTCCTCAGCCACGTCGATCTCTAGCGCATTGCCGAGTAAACGCTTGCTTTTTGGGGGGTGGTTTCCTATTGGCATTAGGGAACGTAACAGGAGCACCAAAGTGGTTCGAAAAATATTTAAAAAGGTATTTTTACTATAGAATTTATAGCAAACTGGGGACACATTCTCTAAGCCATGCAAATTACCATGTACATATTGTATATGGACATAATGAATGTTTATAAGGTTGTCCTTATATAAAGGGGGTACGAGAGCTAATTTTGATTCATTGTATAAAGGTAGTCTTATAATGCATCTGCTGTACAACGTATATTTGTTCTAATTATTGTAAAACTATGTTATTATTCCTCGACGTTTGTGTGTGTAATTTAGACGTTTGCAGTGGTCACCAATTTATTCATTGTTTCTGCAATTCTGATGGTTAGATGGTTTATACTATATACGATTCTATTTCTAGCTCAGTGTTCCTATATACTTATTTATTTGCTAGTACCTTCGAAGGTTTGCATACTACAGTTCTCAGGAATTTATGTCCTACAATGACGAAAAAATTAACTCTTTGTGCTACCCAGTTTGTGTAGTAGATGAGTCTTACTACAGTACTATTACAATCCTCTCCGTATTATATGCGCAATAATATTAGTGGAATAAGTGTAATATAAAAGATTAATAAAAGTGTAAAAATTATAATGACAATATGTACCATAACATAGTCTTATTTTTGTGGCTAAATACATGTGTTCCCAGCATAGTATTATAATAATTTTTTTTTTTGAGTGCACCTATATAATTAAGCCATGTAATATAACTAATCACGCGGCAATAGGTTAGTGCGCGTAATTCAAACAATTAGCGACAAACGTAAAGTTGACTAGGTACATATAGTGTAGAGATTTTTTGTAGGTCGAGAGAAAAAGTGGAAAAAGGGCACGCGGCAGTGAGTACAAAGCGAGAAGCAAAGGTCGCGCGGCGCGCCGCGGGGCTTCACAATGGGACTAATCATCGGATCGAGATCGGGCCGGCCAGGTCCGAGTGGTGGGGTCCGCTCACCTGCTGTCGCCGCTGTAGTGGACCGAGTTGACCTTGTTGATGTGGCCCTTGAGTATCTTCTTGGTGGAGAGTTTAACCTTGGGGGCGTCGGCGACGCTGGCGCAGGCGTCGGCAATGGAGGTGTCCTGGGCCTTCTTCTGGTCCTCCTGCGGGCCGGGGGCGGCGGTTAGTCCCGGGGGGGTCAGGGGCTACGAGCTCCGCGGCCGGGCGAGCGGCCCCCGGTCGGGTCGCCCGACCGGCCGCGGCCCACCTTGCACTTGTTGATCAGCTCCTCGAGCTCCTTTTTCAGGGCGATCGTCTCCGCGTCGTCCTTGCCCATGGCTGTCGCTGCCGCTGCTGCTGCTGCTGCGCCGCGCGATCCCCGGCTACTGAAGCCTCCTCCGCGCGCCCGCCGCCGCTGACCCACTAATCGTATTAAAGCGACGCTTCAATCCCATTTGCGAGGCGCGCGCGGCGCCCACGGCTCTAAGCCGATTAGGCGCCGCCCGGGCTCGGATTAGGCGCACGCCGCTGCGCCCTTTGACCCCCAAGCGCGGCCTCCTTTCGATGCTCCCCGCGGCCCTCGGCCGCGACGCCGAGAGGAAGCGCGCGGCAGGACCACGGCCCTGTCGCCGGCTGTGCGGGGAGAGTTGCGTCGATCTGCCCTCGGCTGCGCCCGTCCCTCCTTTGACGCTGACCCGCATTTATTGGCTCGAGTAAAATAAAATCAATATAATCGAGGCAATAAAAGTATTTAAAGACCGCGCGTCGCGGTTTAAAGTCGCGCGGCAGCCTCTGCCGTTTTCTGCCCGACCTTTCGCAACCTTTTTCGTTCCCTCTCACCCCAAGCGATACTGTAGACGTTATGCCCGATCGCCATTGATGTCGCTTTCCGATAAACAATCCCGTTTTTTGCGCCATTACACAGTCTATGATCCCCGTAAAAATCTCGCTTTCGGCCAGTCACGGTTTCTTTGGCGGACTTTTATATACCTTTCGGAGGACCCGCGGGAGAAATTTATTAACGCTTGTGCTGGAGGAAAAAAACAACCTTTTCTACACAAAGTACCGTTATACGAATCCGAGATGGAAACCGAATCGAACGGATACGCAAAGATCCTATCTCCTTTCTCCTAACCGATTTTACAGACTATTCGAGCGAGAAGTCTCCATTTCAAGCGGTCCGATGACCGATCGCTTTAGCGCCCTCCCCTTGCATAATCATCACAACAATTGATAAGATCCGCCTTACGTATAGAGGGAAAATCTTGCGCGAAAGAATCCGATCGAATCTGCGGCTCCGAGCGCGCAACCGCGAGGATCCGCGCGTTATCGTACAAGCGCACAGGCTGCAGGTTTTTACCGGCGGCCGCTGCTTCTTGCCCGCTGACGAAAGCGGAAAGCCAGCAGGCCCGCTTTTTACGGGCCGTGTCGACAGGCGCGCGGATCACTGGGCGCGTGAAAGATCCGCGCCCGGCGTGACGGACCGAAGAAACCCGGAAACCCGAGCAGCCCGTATAAAGGTGCGGCTGGCCGCGGGCGGCCCCCAGCCGCGCGCTATGCTCCTCACCGTCCTCCTCGGCGCCGCCCTCACCTGGGCCCCCTCGGCCCGAGCTTGCGGCTGCAACGAGGGTCTCGCCTACAGTTCCTATGTCAGCAGGAACAACCGCAACTCCTCTTGCGATGAGGCAGAGCACCGCGGAATCCCCAGGATCATCAGCTGGGTGAGGGACGGCGCGCACTGCTCTTTCGGGGACCTCGATCAAGGTGAGCGACAAATAGTGTTTCGCGTCCCACTGCGCACAATTGCAATTATCGAATAGATTGCTCAGAACGAATCGACAAATGCCGTAGAATATGTATTATAAAGTTTACACAAAATGCAAAACACCGCAAATAAACATCGACTATGCCAAGTATTATATACCTTTTATCGGTAAACTTAAATGTAAGACACCTCAATTTTGTGCATTGTTGCATTAAAAAATAATCATTAAAATTCATAATTTGTAAACATAAGTTTGAAAGTATCAAAAACTTTAATTAATATTAACATCACAAAATGAAAAATAATTGTACATACAAAATATTATCATCATTTAATGTTTTGATTTAGGTAATAACAATATAATTAAGGTTTCATTTATTTTTAAAATTTGTATTTGCAATTTTCATTTATATACAAATATATTTTTTGGATACTTTTAGAAAAATTTAAGCTCTATTAATATTATCACAACTTCTTTGTACACTATTTATCATCACAGAAACTTCACAGGATAGGTGTATAACCGTTTTGTCCTTGCTTTGTGTCCATTTTTATCATTAACCCTTTTTTTAGTAAGAATTCTTATCTAGGATAAATATCTTAATTTCTTCCTTAAAATACATAAGTGCGTCTTCGATAAAATTTTTCTTCGTGAATCACTGGTCTTCCTGTTATTGATAATAATAAACTATCTATCAATTCTCCAACAAAGGTATAGCAATATATGCAACCAACTAGTATACCAGCTAAATGTCCCATAAATGATGAATTTGGAACTAATAAATAAATGAGTACAAGTTCTGACCATACAGAATATTTTTTTGGTACTGTAAATCCTCCTACATTAGTGATACCATCATCTTCTTGATTAACAACAATAACTTTTAAAGCAAATAAAATCATTGAGAAGCCAATAGCACAAGATTCTGTGTATGCTATATCCTCTGTAATTTGTGTCAGTACATATCCTAAGCTAACATAGGCTGCACTGCATCCAGCAGATAAGAGGCCAATAAAAAAAGCAAAATTTACTGTTCCAAATGTAGTCTCTAGATGTACACCTTTCAACAGAAATGATACCATATTATAGTAAAGATGCATATCTGAACCATGTTCAAAATTTGATACAAAAAATGATCGCCAATCCTTGTTCTTAAAGATCTTCACAGTTGATATACAGACATCTTCTGCATTCCATGGTACTGTTATCACTCCTAAATAAAGAAGACTTTGGCATGCTATTGTTATCAAAGTTGTAGGTGGAATTCTGTCAACTCCAAAATTTAAAGCATGAGATAATAGCAGTAATAACCCGTGTTGCAGACCTGGTTGTCTCCGAGAAACTGGTCTCATAATGATACAATAATGTCTTGATCAAAGATAAATAAGAATAACAGTTGAATACTTTTATTTGTCATGAAGCAATTTAAATTTTCCTCTTCAAATCAAAATTATAAAAATAAGCGACTCAGAGATAAATAAAAAATGCTAGTATAATTTTATATGAATACTTTAATTAAAACTTGCTGTTTTTAGTACATAAACAATTTTTACACTATTGAAAAAATTCTATGAGTATTTACTCTTATTGATAGAATTGGTTGGAACTGACGTGTCCTCTTGAGATTCACTAGATTATATTTTGTATCTCGTGGCATGTGTGTTGCGATACTTAAAATTTGAAGGTTAAAGAATAGATTCGTACATGTATTCATACTACATACACTTATATATAGGTTGCAATTGAGTGAAATGTGCAATGCAACTGCGCATTGAAGTTGATACATCATATTAGTAAATAATAATATATCTGCAAACACCCAAATGATGATGCGGAATTCAACAAATATTATGTACACATAAAGTATGATATTTATACCGATATAAAAAATATTAAAAATATTGTTGTACCTGGATTGATTTCTTGACTCAATCGCTTTTCGTTGCAGTTTTACTCATTCTGAATAAATTTGAAATTAAATTCATAGATTTTTGCAAAAATATTTTGTTTTTTTCATCATGCTATAAAATTTTTAATTAGATTGAAATTTACCAGGAATGCTTATTACGCGATTGTTCACATATTCCTTTCGCTAACAACATTATTTTTTCATAAAATTGAGTGAATTTAAAAAAATATTTTTACAAATATTTTAACTGAGAAATTATATACCTGGATTTCTTAAGCAAGTGAACATAAAATACTAAATATACTTATTTTCAGTATAATAATCTATTAAAAGTTACATTGAACAAAGATATTATTAAACCAATATAAAATTATTTTACGATTTAGACTTTTATCATAAACAGTAATTTTTATTAAAACATAAGATGTTTTTTCTCATTTTTTTAACTATCTCTGATATCTCCAACACACCATAGCACATAACTAGATCTGACTTTTCATTACTTATTACCTTTCCCATATAATTATTCTTACACTACTATAAAATTACTTTCCTTACATAGTTTGATCTTCATTTTTTGTGCTATCCACTGCTATATCAGTGTTTTTTAAATTACCAATGAAAGAGTATATTACATTTAATAAGTGTTCATCCTTTATAATAACGCTTGTCGAAGGAAGTACTTCTGTAAGAGATTCTGTAAATTATATTTTTAAAGTAACATCAATATTCGATATAAAAATGTTTACTAAGTTTAATAAGAGTAAATGATTATTGACCAAAATTATATCAGAATTTTACCTTTAAGACAAGCATAAAAGTTTGTTTGTTTAAAATTTTCTTGATTCTTAAACTGTTTTAAAGTTGTGTCTTTCATTAACAGACTTTCAGTGAAAAATTTTATTAATATTATTGCACAGTTACTGAATAAACCACAGTTTCTATTTATTATTAACTTGAAATAAGTTTTCTAAAATTGAAATTAAACATATAAAATGTCTTCAAAAATCATAAGTATACAGGTGAAACTTACAAGATCCTTGTAGACATCTTCAGTGATAGTAATATCAAAATTAATAAAATCTTCCAAATTATTAATAGGCAAATTGTATTCATGTACTTCACAGAATTTTTCAAAAGTTATAACGTTTTCATTTGTTATTTGATTTGTTACAGGTTCGATATTTTTTATTAATGCTTTTATTTCTACTACATTTGATTCGATATTATTGAGTTTCATATTCAATTTAAACATATCACTTTTTAAAGCATTCACAATTGAGCTTTTAATTTCTAAAATGATTATTGAAATTAGTTGCAAGAATTATAACAAATAATTACAATTGTTTAATAATTAATTTACCATTTAATTCACTATCAATGTATGTGAACATCTGTTTTTTCATTTCTACAAAAAATATAAATGATATAGTATAAAACGTGTACAAAAATATTAGCTAAATATTTCATAAGTTTTAATCTTACGTTTTAAATCTCTTTTTGTTGTTACTGAAAAAGATGTATCCTCCGCATTCTCTTGATTAACTACTAAAATTTAAATTAGTATTATCAAAATTGATATATTTATTTAATATGATAAGAGGGATAGTTCTAATAATCAGGATTTTTAGAATATTTACTTTTTCTATCAAATATGTTACACTTACTTGTATAGTAATTATCATCAGTTGTTTCTATTGTAAAGACAGAGTCATTTGCCTAAACAAAATAATTATCAATATGTAAATAATTATTGTAATAAATAGTATACACTTGTATTTGGAATTAATTTTCTTAAAATTATACATAGTATATGTACTATTTTTAATGCAAATTTATAATATGTCATTTATTTGATAGTACAAGAGTAATTGATAAAAAAGTTATAATTATATTTGCAATTACTTTCTAGCAACCGAAAATATATTATAATGTGGTAATAACTTTATAAAAATCGGAAATAAGATGAAACGCGTTATGTTGTCATAGATTGTCGAGAATCCGGAACTATTTATGCGGAAGATTTTTTAAAATATCTTTCAAAAAATAATTGAAACAGAGAATAAATTAACATTTTGAGCAACAGGTCCGAATAACTTACTGAATTCTGAGGTATGTCTATTATTTCTTCCGTCCACTCCTCAGATTTTTCTTGCGTGACAATTTCTTCGCGTTTGCTCGTGTAGCACCTTGTTCTACACGAACTACACAAAAAATCTCCTTCTTGAATCAGTGGCTTCCATTTTTCTAAAATAGTTTTACTTGGCCTAGCCAGTTTGTCGATTCTTGTAGGGTGATTTTTAAAAGGATTAGCGCACTTCATGTTTGGTCTCTTTGAGATCGTAAAAATCAAGAATTAATTATAGTACTAATAATTCCTTTGATCTTCATATTATAATTATAATTAGTAAAAAGTTGTGCTTAACATTATTAACAGCGTTACGTAATATCAATTTCTTTTTGGCACCAAGACCACTTATGAGAATAATAATTTGGCAGCACGGTGCCGTAGCCGGTGTAACAATCTACAACCGCAATGAAATTTATAATACACATTCCTTTAAAGACCAAATGTACACCTAACGATCTACAGATGATTTTTAAAAAAATAAGGTTTTATCCTTTTTTTCCTGCAAATAATCCGATTTAAATACGTCAGAAGAATGCAATCATATTAACTGCCAATGTCAGCGTCGTCAGTTTTAAAGGTTATATTTACTTACATTTGACATATAAGCACCAGTTGCACCTTGCATTGTGATGAAATCAAGCTTCCCACAGCAGCCGACAAAGTCCATAAAATTACGGCACCTCTGATAAGAACAATAACATAATATTGACTCGAAATATCAAGTGTGATTTAACAAAGAAGATACGAAACGTACTCATTATTGTGGACGCATGTAAATGTCGTACATTGTCGCAATGATACTCCTTATCAGTACCTTTATCCTTCTGCACGAGTAAATAACAGCCCTATAACAAGCATGTTAAATGAGTTGTTAAATGATAGCTCCGCTCCAGCGAATATAGCGCGAACCACACAGGGATTGCCAGACTCTCCCTCTCCCCCGTCATCGCGTTGCGAAGAATGTGGAGTCGGCCTGAGGTTGGGCGGGAAAGCTTGGGCTGATGTGGGGGCGCGGCGTGGCGGCACGCGCACAGCCTCCGTGATGTGCCGCAGCATCAGCTGCTGGCGTTCGGCGGAGGGCCGTGGGCGCACATAGTCGGAGCCGCGTGCCCGCCGAGGTCGCACGTATAACACACAGTCTGCTCCTTGGATTTCTTCCTCCGCTCCGTGGCTGCTGGCCCGTCTGTGTTTGGGATCGCCGAGTAGTCGCCATGAAGCCCCTTGTCGGCTTCTGTATCCTCCTGCTCGGCTGCATCCTCGTCGCTTCCTCGGACGATACCGACGGTACGCTCTACATACTAACACTTGTCCAGCGGCTTATGCGGGAGTCGCGTGCGCTGACCATCGATTGCTGGATCCTTGTGCTTTGTTTGCAGAATGAGAGCCGTGTTGTAAATGGCTTGCGAAAGCGTGCGCGGGTGGATTGCATTCACGAAGGTCGGCAGGCTTGCGCTTTTGGGGTTAGCTACGAGTGCGTTTGGGGTGCTGCATTTCGAGGGCTTGATTTAATGGTGAGCCTTTAGAATACGGTCGACTTACAGGCGTGTGGTAGTGCACTTATGTCATATCTTTGAACAACTTTCAATTAAAAGTCGAGGACTTGAGCAGAACGTAAATAGACTCCTTTTAAAGCTGCGGTGCGTGTAATGTAAAAAAGGGAGGCTATGAATAGTAAAGTGATTATACCGCTTGCCCATCAGCTGATTTTGCAAATCGTACGTATTTAGGAAGAATCGAGAAATAAAAATGATTGCTCAGACGGCAATGACGCGCCTCTCCCACGCCACTTTGTCTCATAATTAATTTATTAGATAAAAGACGTCCGTTTTGCGGGTATAAACAAACTGCTTAAGCATCAGCTTCTAATCTCGGGATCAACGCTCCGAGATTCATGTGTACATATATATAGGCTTGAATATTTGACATGCGCAGTCCCTGCGAATCGCCGTAATTAATCGAATGAAAGGGGCTGTTGCGCCGAGCTCGGGCATCTCCTTGTAAAAAGGCGCTCAGTAGATAAAAGGGTGACGCGACGTCCTATGATAAACGGGAAGGAAACGGTAGAGCTAGCGATAAATCCGAGCTACATCGCTCGTCCCTTTGCGTATATTTTTAAACGGCGGCGAGTGCGTACGTGACGAATGCCATGGGGCGCACTCGGATCTAAAAACGCGTGCGGATATATGCGTACAGCGCGATGAGTGTAAAGGTCGGAGGCCGGTCGCTCCTTCCCTCTATACGTCGATGTCTAATATTACGTTCGTTTAGAACAAGCGCTCTATGGGCGCGTCACCGAATAAAGAGAGAAAGCGGAAGCATTAATCGCCGATAAAGACCGGGGAGCAGATGTTTCGTTTTTGGATCAGCGGCCTCTTTTATCAAGCGATTTTATTGTACGTGTATACACTTGTTCATAGCACAACAATTTAGTAAGAAGGATTATCAAGTTTGTGGTCCATTCCGGCGACTTTGTGCGCGAGCGCGCAATTTCATAATTGACTCGATTAAACTCGCTAGTGCACGTTCCAGATTCGCATTTAATATATGAATTTAATATATATATATATATATATATGTATGTATCGTGGAAATAAGCAAGGTTTATAACGCTTGTCCAAAAGAATCTGAATCCCGATATAAACGTAGCATGTTACAGATAGACGAGGAATGAATTAGCCCTTGTAATAACTGAGATATGCATAAAAAGCGTTAGATCGGATATCGGCCCATTCGCTGGAATCGGCACTCGAGGCTCGCGATCCCGAGTGCGCCTTCGATCTACTTAGCGATCCTGCCCAAGTACGCCGCAACGATGACCCTCCGATCGGTCTCTTTAAAAAAAGGCACGCGGAGCGAAGCCCAAGCCCGGGGCGAGGAGGCGCGAGGGAAGGGCCGGCGCGTGCCCCCTTTCCAGGAAGCCGGCGCGTGCCACGTCGCGGTGGCCGCGCGACCGCCGAGACGCGCGCCGCGGCTCTTTCGCGGCACTACTTCGCGCGCCCCCAACGAAGTGGGTCGAGTTCGCGCGTGCACTGCGCGGCCGCCGATCTTATTTAATTGAACGCGCCAAGCTGCTGCCCGGCCCGCGAGGATTGCGCGCTCGCAATTTCATGCGCCGCGCAGCACAAACGCGGACTCGACCGCGACTCCCCGGCGATCGAGAGCGAATCGCTACGCGAAAGCTGTTAGAGCGCTGGGTAAATATCCAGAGAAGGCAGTTGCATGCGGCTAAGCTGTTGATTCAATGGACCATTGTGCTTCGGCACATTTCTTTTGCCTGTTGGTCAATGAAGACTGCATGCAATGAGTATAAAATAGGCGAAAAGCTCGACAAAGACTCTATGCCTAACATACAATTGTATACGGTAAAGAATTTATTCTACCCATAAAGGGGCAAATGTACTATACGTATACTCTGTATAATTCTTCTGTGAATATTATTACTATAATACATATATACTATACTTTACGAAATTCTTTTCTTTTTTATTATGTAACTCCATGCAGTTTATAATAATTTGCTGCAGCGACATTACGTTATATTATATGCAGCGATTTTATCGTCTAGATCAGTTGTGGGATACCCAGTTGATTCAAGTGGTCAATTTTCTTACAGAGTTGTTAATAAATTGGTGCGTTGCTTTGTAACAAACGAGATGCGCACCACAATTATTTAGCGCAGTGATAATTAAGCAATGAAGGCTCTTGTCCTGTTGCAGATGCGCTCGTCTTCACGGTAGCGACTAAGGAAACCGACGGCTTCCTGCGCTACGCCCGCTCGGCCGAGGTGAACGGCTTTCGGAGTCGCCTGCAAATCCTCGGTCTCGGACTCGACTGGCGTGGAGGCGACGTCAAGCGATATGCCGGTGGTGGTCAGAAGGTCAACTTACTCAAAGCTGCCCTCGAGCCCTACAAGGACGATCTCGACCGGGTCGTCCTCTTTACCGACAGGTACTTACTTTTCTCTTTCGACCGGGACCAATTCCGCCGAATCTATTTGTCTGCGGATCTGCGTGGATTGTACGTAGCCGTTTTAATAATACAAGTGTCTTTGATATCGCAGCTACGACGTGGTCTTTCTATCCTCTCTGACCGACATTGTCCGCAAGTTCAAGGAATGGAAGGACGCAAGGGTTGTTTTCTCTGCGGAGGAGTACTGCTGGCCGGACAAGTCCCTCACGAGCAATTACCCGGAGGTCAAGCGAGGCAAGCGCTTCCTCAACTCCGGCGGTTTCATCGGCTACGCGGCCGACATCTACGCAATAATGGACGACTCTGAGATAGGCGATGCCGACGATGATCAACTTTTCTACACCAAGGCGTACCTGGATAGCGCAATCAGGGAGAAACATAAGATCCGCCTCGATCACAAGTCAGAAATATTCCAGAACCTCTACGGCGCTGTCTGTAAGTTCTCTTCTTTTTTCTCAAATTCATTTTAGTCTTACGTTCTTTTAAAAGAATCAATTGTCAGTTCTTATAGGAGGTTGCGTTTAACTAGTTCATAGAAAACCAGTGGAATTGCAGCACTCATTAACTTTCGTTTTATAAATAGAGCTTACGTCACATATGCATTCGCAATCGAAGATGAGAGCGATCTCATGACAATGCAGTGAATAAATGTTAATAGCGATAGTATGTCATAGAACAATTGAAATGATGAAGCAGGAACCTAATTTTTTATATGTTTATCTGAAATATTATTTTAAAGCTAATACTATTTTTTCGACAATGCAACGCCTTACTTCTACAAAAATGTCTTAGTTACACTTTGGATTATGGTTTTCTTTATGATCATTTTGACCAAAACCGATAATATTTAATATTTGATAAAGCGACCTTCTAACTTATTAATCATTTTAATTTATACAGATATAATTATCTTTAGGAAAAGCACTATATGTAAAATTATCTTTTAATCGAAACTACTAGAATTATTACAATATGAATACTCGATGGGTAAAACAGTTATGTCTTAATTAAATATTGCATAAACTTCATACATTTTTCCAATTCTCCCAGATGACATTGAGCTGCGCTTCAAGGGTAACGAGGCTTACGTCCAGAATACGGCGTACAACACAGTCCCCATGATCATACACGGGAACGGCCAGAGCAAGTTACTTCTTAACTCGTTGGGCAATTACGTAGCGCAAGCTTGGAGTCCGGAAGAGGGCTGTCTAAGCTGCTGGGACAATTCAGTCGACTTGGAACTCAAGCATCCCGAGACCTTCCCCAGGGTCCTTATGGCCATCTTCATCGTGAAACCTACGCCGTTCCTTGAGGAATTCCTTAACAAGATTCTCAGCCAGCTGTATCCCAAGGAAAAGCTTCATCTGTTCGTATACAACCGCATAGCCTACCATGAGAAAACGATCGAGCGCTTTATTGAGGAACATGGCGAAAAGTACAAGAGCGTCAAACAGATCAAACCCGACGACGGAATCGCCGAGGCATCCGCACGCAGCCTAGCCATGTATACCATTTTTTAATATTTTATCACTCAGCTCGGACAAGTTGAAGGTATCTGTATAGTTGTATCTTTTAGGGATCACTGTCTCGCTGTCAAGTGCTCTGGCTACTTCTCCATTGACTCGGAATCGCATCTGGATAACGTGAACGCCCTCGAGCTGCTCGTTGAGCAACAGCGCGGTATCGTTGCGCCGCTACTGATTAGGCCGTTTAAGGCCTGGAGCAACTTTTGGGGCGCCATTACTGACGATGGATTCTATGCACGCAGCAGCGATTACATGGAGATTATTCACGGTGATCGAAGGTAAAAAAGCATTTTTTACGATAAATAATCAAAAGTTATCTATATTAAAGCATTATCAATTTTTCCCTCTTGATATTGCTAATGTTTTTAAACATTGGAATGTAAATCAATAGAACATAATTTAATTAACATATTTTATTCACACTGGCTCCGAGTTTAGAACAGTAGAAAAGTCTAAAAATTCAAGCAGGAGAATTATTCCATGCGCAATACAACGATAACCCAAATAAACGTTTTATAAAGGTATACATAGGTTTATTCATGATTGTCACAACCTTTGATTAGTTTTACGTACTGAGAAGAAAGTATTTTTGGCGGTAAAAACTATACAGATACTTGGTTAAGCTTTTGCTTTTTATAAAACCTTTCCGACAAAAAAAATTTAAGAATCTAACTAATACGATGTCCTCGTTTTAATAAGATCGAAGTTACCATAGTTGTAAGAAAAGCCTCTAGCTAATATAAATTCATCTTGGCATTCACAAACCTGGCTAATATTTCTCACTTCGTGTTTAATGAATTTTGTACTTGATTTGATTTTTGAACTTTAGAAAAACTACCCCGGTTTTATTTATTCTCAGTACGAAGGATTGCGCGTAAAGCTTAATCGAAGGCTATAGAGAAGTCAGTCTTGAAGGATCTTCGATCGATGCTGTACATATTATCTGCCGTGCACTCGTATACGCCGGCATCCATTTGCGTCGCCGGGTCGATCTCGAGCTTTGACTTCACCTTATCTTTACCCATCCGCCACTCGTGCACCTGTAGTACACGCGATAAACTCAATTAATACTTTAGAACCAAGGAGCCCAACTCATATGGTCCACATACATGCAGGTAAAGGTGTGAGTATATCTCATTGCCGTCCTTGTACCAGGTGATGTGGGGCACGGGTGTGCCCTTGGCGACACAAAGGAAGGCGATCTTGTGCCCGAGGACGTACTCGAGGTCGAAGTGAGAGGCCAGGGTGATCTTGGCTCCCTGAAAGCATACCGCGACTCCCCGTCAGATCACTCGTCCCAAAACCGATCTACCGAATGGCAGGTATACGCACCTCCTGGTTGTTGTAGTACTGGTCGCTCTCGGGGTCGCGATACTTGCCGGTGATGGGCAGGCCGATCTGCACACGCGACTTGCTCCTGCTCCTGGCTCTGCCTCGCCTGGCCGCAGCCTCCTCGCAGCCGAGCAGTAGAAGGCTCAGCATGAGTAGCAGCCAAGCCAAGCTCCTTCCTCCCGCCATCTCTCCGAGTGACCTGTAGTTTTCCGTCGTCCTCGTTATCCCCCAGTGGTTATTACATCGTTATCTCGCAGAGTGCGGCTCGCGAAGTGCTCCGGTATATATGTAGCTTTGCGCTCTCGCCCCGACAGCGTTGCGCGCTGCTTTTAACGATCTTCATCGATATATTTTATCCGTTATACGCGGGTTTTTTTGGAGGAAGGATCTTTGAATGTATTGCGATTGTAAGGCATCTACTCGTCGGTATGCACAAGATTATAGATACGCATTCTATATACGACACTGAGCCCGACGTGTAGTTTTTATTAGACTAAGCAGCTATTAATCTAGTTAGAATTGGCCCCGATTCGCGAATATGAATTGGAATTTCGATACAACTCGAAATGCAATGCGTAAAGCCTACACAATACAATAAAGCAACGGTATTATGTCTTAATCTGACGATTTGTTCTACACGTTGAAAAATGCGAAAACAAGATGTTTAAAAGTACTTTTGACTTTCAAAAAAAAGCACCGCACCTAATTTTAGAGGAAATCGTTCCTAACCAATTGCGTTAGGATGTATACAGCCGACTAGAGCGGACCCGGAGCTTTCGCAAGCTCGGGGTCGGGCTTACTCAAGGCTGGTTCCGGCGTGCGGCTGACGACTGCAGAACGGCAAGACAGGAGGGACAGATGCTCGCGCGATTCTCTATCTCGCGACGACGTCGACGACCGCAGGGGACTCCGGCGTAACTGACGGCCCGGCGACTGACTGCTCCCTCGTGTCCTGTCCTATCCATTACGAGCGGCAGGCCTGAGTGATATAATGCGCCGCCGCTGCTCCACCGCGCGCACATTGCTACCGGGGCTAGATCGCATTTCCGCGCGCGGTCGCCGCGCCGACCGGAGCTTGCAACGATGGGCCCGTTGCAGTAGGTGCGATAGGCCCGTTTTGCGAGGAACTTTCGGGACAAAACACGTCGGCTCAGGGGAGCCTTTCTGCGGATTCGCAGGAGGACGAAAATGCAAGGGCGAAGGAGCGAGGGGAGCTTGCGGGACGACGGCGTATGCGGTCAACGGGAAGCGCTTATATTCGCGCCGAGTCGCGCATTGGGAACAAGGTGCTTTTCCCACACACGTACCAGAGCACACGTTGACTCGTTACTCTCTTACTGATGTCGGCCGCTTGCAATGCAGTTTAAGCTTCATCGACTCCGATTCTTCCAATCAGCCTTATTGGGATTTTATACATAGATGTGTACGCGAGTTTTGATTTTTCCTATTCTAAATGTTTTTTATATTATGCTTTGTATATTGCATTTATGTTGCATCGCATAATTATTGTAATTATATTAATTAGATTATTTATTTTAATTAGATTAATTCGGAACTTAATGATTCTTCTCGTAAGACTTACATGGATTATATGGATTATTATAGATTGTGAAATCATAAAGTAGATCCTTTTATAATCTTTAAAAAATGTACAATAGATGTTGAATTTATAATAATCTTATCTATACGTAGCTTAATCTGAAGGTCAAAAAAGTACATGATTTCGTATGTTCAGTAAAAAAATTTATTTTACTCCATATTTTAGTAATGTTTGATAGAAAACTGTAATGTACAGTTATACAGTAATATTAAATACTATACAATTCTGATAAGATAATCGAATATAGTTATTCACTTATATTAACCTGCATGTACGTATAATTTATTAACATTAACGCATGAACTATCTATATATACGCATATAAATCATCACACTTTCAAGCATAATACAAAGCATGAAACTATATAGAAATCGATGTTTAGTAAAAACTAAATCCAAAAATTATTCGTTGTTAATCTAGAAAAATAGGTTTCTTTGTATACTGATATACTAAATAAAACACCACATTTATCTTAGAGTGACAATGTCATATACATAATCTACTGTGTAATTTCGTTTCTTTTAATAAAAATTTCCAATAATAGGTAATATGAATCGAAAAAAGGCATTACAGTTACACTTACAATGTTGAGTCCGAATTTCCCCAGAACATTTTTTTAAAAAATTTAATCAATGTTTAGAATTATATTCTTGTTACAAGTTCATATCTTTAGATGTAAACTATAAACTCCTGAAACTAGTTTACAGTTAAAGTTTACAAAATCATTACCAATTCGACCTACACACTCTGAATAAAGTTTTTATGTTGGACTAGTATCCATTTGAAATCCATTCGAAGGGCATCTGTTTAAAAAATCTTCGTGTTTTGAAGTGCCCGTCACGTTGTGAATAGTAAAAATGCGAAAGCAATGTATAACATTCACCATGCATGTTCCACCGTGAGATAGAATGAACGTTCAACCAAGTCCTGAGATTAGCAAGTGAAACAAGACTAGGGAAAGTGAAAGGATAAATGGCGGCGATTAATAAGAAATCATGACGTAATCCGTTCGAAAACCACGACGATCGACGGCGTATTGATTATCCGCTTGACACTCGTAGTAGCCCGCATCCTTTTGTGTCGCTGGGTCGATCTCCATCTTGGACTTCATCGTATCGTTCCCCATGGGCCACTCATGTACCTAAGGTCAAATCTCATAAATAAACACACTGGCGTACGTCATCGCGGGTCAACTGATGGTCTATGACCCACCTGAAAGAACTTGTGATGGTAGAGCTCGACGCCGTCCTTGAACCATGTGATCTCCGGCCTGGGGATACCCGTGGCCATGCAGAAGAAGGTAATCTTCCTGCCTAGCATATAATCCAGTTCGAAGTGCGAGGCCTTGGTGATCTTGGCACCCTGAGCATTGAAAAGTCAGCGCGTATCGAGCAAGAGAGTTATGTGAGTATACTTACATCCTTGTTCTCGTAGTAGTTGAGAGCGCCTGGGTTGCGGTGCGGTATGAGGATGGGCATGCGCGAGCCGAAGACGCGGCCCCTGCCGCCCCGGCCCCGACCCCCGCGACCACCACCACCGCCCTTAGCTGGCCGAGCCGAGGCGGCCGCGAGGAGGGCCAGCACCATGCCCACCACCACCAGCGAACGGAGCCACCTCCTCATTTGACCTTCATACAGACAATTACGAACTGGTTATATCGTGTAAAATGCGCTTACATAGGCGCGAGTGCACGCGCCACATCCAAGCTTTCCTCCGCTGCCTTTTGACCAAGGGCTACTTTAGGTTCGGGACCAAGCTTGCAACAGTTTAAGGATCTCCAATATTGGATTTTCTTTCAATCACTCATTGGCGATGGAAATTCGAAACCAATGCATGCTACAAACTGAGTTCAATTAAGAGAATAGAGTAATTTGTTGATAAATTATTTGATCGAACACAGTGAAAATAACACTGCATTGAAATTTATGGAACAAATTTTGAATAGCCGTAACAATTTTATTTCGTTATATTATTAAAGCACGGCTTCGTCGAGAATCACTGAGACGGAATAAAGGTTCCATTTGTTGACTAATGATAGTCGTTTGATGCCTCGCAATGGCGTGAATTAATAGATTGTGATACGACAATGAATATTGACCCTCATCCCATTAATCTTTAATTTGGAGAAAATCACATAGCATGACCCCATAGGTTTCTCTCATATAATTCTTAAATATTATATTTAATATATAATGGAATTAAGTTTAAACTGCACCTTGTATAGTTTCCAGAACCTGCCATAAAATATAAATATCATTCAGATGCAGTCTCGCGAGTAATTCAAAATGACACTGTCATATTATTCTAATTGACAGGTTCATGTACCCTACAAATCATAAATAGTTAAAAATTATATTGAAATTATTACAATAATTAGGCTGTAACTTATCTAAAAATGCCTTACCAAAAATGGTAACTTACTATGGGCAACACTACATTATTGAAGAAAATTTGTTTTACATTTGAACACCATCATAACAGAAAGTTTATGAGTCTTGTCAAGATTCTATCTAGCAATTTTGTAGCTTTGTAATAAGTACGTGGATATAACCAAATTGAAACACTCAGCCAAAAATAAGAAGAAGCAAATAATCAACAAATAAATAGGTATGTACACCAAACTGCACACCAAGACACATGCCCGGGGACTATTCAGTTAAGTCAAAAGTACAACTGAAACCTATTCAATACACTAGGACGGACTGCTTCTGCAAACAGTATCCTAATAATTGGATGACAGCTGCCACACCATGAGTACACTAAGCAAGCCGAACAACACTAGCCGAAGCTCGGAATCAGTGGGTCTCTGCAAGATCTTCCAGCGGAGCGTAAGTCGTGAGGACGGCCTCCGGGAGGCTCACTCACCAATCGGCTGTCTGGTCTCCTGGCAGCGGGAACAAGGGCCGAGAGTCCGGCCGTGCTGTTTGTCTGGGCGTCGGGCGCGCAGTGGGCTCGGGGACACCTCGCGAAAACGAGTGAGGGCGAAAAAAGGCACGGGGAGGCCGCGCCGGAGGTGCCGAGTGCGCGCGGCCCCTCAATTGGATAATTACGGGCGAGGGATCGGCCAATCGACGCTTGCCTGCGGTGGGTCTACGTATTCCCGACGGTCAAGTGCCCGACGGTCACCTCGGCAGTTGGACGCCGTCGAGGCCGCCGCAAGCATAAGGCGCCCGCGGTTGTTTGCCGCCGCTGTTTGTCAGCCGCGAGACAATTGACGAATCCATGCCGGCCTCGCGTAGGTATTATCTTCTAATTGCTGATAGCGCTCTGGCTCTCAGGACACGGACGGCTACTCCGACGTGTTGCGATCCCCTGCGGTAACTAGCGGCAATTGGTGCAGTAATAGTCGCTCGCGACTGTCACCGGCGGCTTGAACTGATTTAACTTCCTACGGGCGCATTTATACGCAATCGGAACTGATATTGTGCGAGAGTGACCTTGCACCGAGTGTCCACAGCTGGGCCCCATCGGAGAAACAATGCGAAGCGTCTTGGTTGGGATAACATTGTCAACGCTACCTGCCCTCAGATTTTTATTAGATTTTCGCAAAGTTTATTCGGATAGAGCAATCGCAAAGTGGTCGTCTTATAGTACTAATGGATAATTTTTTCCCTGTTAGGAATATCGCAGAGTTACATGAGTCAAATTAATGCTGCGCATTTGACTTGTACAAGTACAAGCATGTACAGGCATGTTGGCATGCATAAAGCCCTTTTTCATACCGTACCGTTCGATCAAATTTATATCGCACGTGTGAAACCAATTTTTGAATTGGGTTAGCACACTAGTTTACTTGATATATTAGTGTGAAATATATAAATGGGACACTTCCATTAGTGTACGTTGAGCAGGTACTTTATGAATTTTTTACTGCTGTAATTATCATAGCATTTCAATGGTATTAAATCACTCTATTATGATCACCTTATTATGTTCCCCATGACTGTTTCCTGATCTTTTTTTTTATCAGGTTATGCTACTCTCATTAATTAAGTAAAGTGTCATTAGCACACCTTATTCACTGATCAGTTTTTGACTTAATCTGAGTCGTATTTTTTTACATTCCTATAAATTCATTTTTAACCAAGAATCTTGCGTATGTTACAGAGGTTTGTGGAATGTACCGTTCATCAGTAGCTGTTACCTGGTAAATGCAAGTCTACTGAGCGACGAGGCAACGAAACCCTCGTACGCGGAAAATGACCTAGACTCGGATATGTCTTTCGCGTTCGCGAATCGCCAGCGCGACATCTTCATGTACGTCAATAATAGGCTGGACTTTGGTCACCTTGTCAATCTCGACAACTTCAACACCTCCCTTACGAATCCGGATGTCTACCAACTCTTCGACAATAAACTTGACTGGGAAAAGCGTTATCTTCACGTAAACTATTCTAAATCTTTTCAGACAAATCATTCACACGTACAGGTATAGTAAAAATTTGGAAATTTCAAGAACCAATTTTAACGGATTTTTTATAAAATACTGTTTCCAGCCATGCCCAGATGTTTACTGGTTCCCAATTGTAACAGAAAGATTTGCTAAAGAATTTATTGAAATAATGGAAACCTATGGAAAATGGTCCGATGGTAGCAATTACGTAAGTTTTTTATAAATTTAAAAACGGTTCTTTAAGAAAAGTGAACAAAATGTTTGTATAATGTTCAACAGTCCAGACAAAGCAATATAATAACAATATTTTTTTAATGAAACAGTATTTTTAGATTGAAAGAAATTAAACTTTAAATTGCGCAAAATTATTAAAATGATTTAATAAAGGTTATTTATACTATGTTTGGTTTATTAGTAAAAGATTTATTGAAATAGCTATGAATTTGCAGCTAATAATAACGATAAATAACGTAATATTATTAAAAATTTAACTTAAATACGTATAGCTTATGGATCTTCGGATAATACTGTCGCATAAATTTTAAAATGTCCAACAATAAATTATTTTCTGTAGTGGATTGAAGAATCAATCGTCCTTTATCGAAATCGCATCGATAAGCTTTAAAATACTTAATTAAAAAAATTAAAGCTCGTTACAACGCATGGTATATATTGCGTAATTCGGTCTATCAAATAACTCTATAAGAACGTTGAATGGTATACGGGGATCGGTCGAATGTTCGATATTGGACGATCGTGCATTAGACGATAACAAAAAAGCTCGTAGAAGCGAAGCTGACGTGCACGTGGCACGCCATCTGCGCTTAAAGAAAACTGACGAAAACACATTCAGGACCCGCGGCTGTCGGATGGCTACGAGAATGTGCCGACCCGGGACATACACATGAACCAGGTCGGCCTCGAGGCCGAATGGCTGTTCATTCTGCGCAACTACGTGCGGCCGCTACAGGAACTCGTCTTCCTTGGCTACTACCACGACGTAAGACACCAAAAACACTCATACTCATACAGCCCTTTTCTTTTTCTTTTGTTGTTGTACTGCTTCGCGCCCCGGCCACCCTAGGACCCTAGGCTCGAAAACGGGTATGAAGCCGTGCCGACGCGCGATATACACATGACGCAAGTAGGTCTCGACGAATCCTGGCTTGAATTCCTTAGAGCCTACGTGAACCCCTTGCAGCAAGCTGTGTTCACGGGATATTACGACTACGTAAGCGTCTTTAAAGACTTCATCAGCTCCTCATTTGAGCTGCTTCTTAACTTTACTATCGCGCTGAACTTGTATGCGCATACGTGCACCATCTTATGCTTAGAGAAATATTTCATTGAGACGACCCAGCTTCTCTTTCGATTAAGACAATCTCAGTTGCATAATCGAATGAGATCGGAATCGTCAAAAGAGGTTCTCTTTTAAGGAAATTTTGTTATCTTTTAATACTATTTTTGAAGGAATATTTATTACAATAGCGCTGTAATAAATTAACATAATAAGGCATGTTCTGCTATTCACATATTTATTAAGTATTTATTTCTGTTATTTTATATTGTATCGGTAGTATTTATTTTTATTATTTAGTAGCTCGCAAAAAGTCACGAAATTTAGATAAACAAGAACATTTCTTATGAATCGTATAATAGTCAAGGAAGTGTTTTGGTTTCAAACATTAGGTAACTGTTTTATAAATGTCTTATTTCCAGTTTTTTTAATTAGTACAGATTATATTATTAATGTTGTAAACAACAAAAATATAGACTGTTTTTTTATAAGAATATGAAATTAGAAATTTACTATATGATAATTTTTTTAAATTTGAATGAACAATAAATATTTCTTCACATTAAATAGTTAATTCTAAGATATTTCTTCACTGGTATGAGGTTATACTGGTATGCATTACGATTATTGAAAGTACACTGTTAAAGAGACGTAGTTAAAAAAATCTTGCAAGCACATGTGAATATCCACAACTTAGCACAGCTTCTACATTCGCGCGGGAATTTATAAAAAGTTTTTTTGTCTATTTAATTATTCACTATTTAATTCGATTACGATTATATCTATTGTCCTATTTACGATTATATTTATTGTTATATTTCCTCATATATTTGCATAAAGATAACTCAATTTTGATTTGGATTTTAATCATAGATACTTTTTTTGAAAACTCTTAAAGATTATTCTTGTGCCTATTATATTAAAGGTGATTAAAGCTAATTATTGATAGCAGTCCATATTTATCCATTTAATTCAAATAATCTAGAAAAGTCAATAAACTTCAATAATTGAGAGTCATAATTGCACTGGTAAAATATCAATAATGATAACAATATTGTACAACTGAATTAAGACGGTTTTTATAATACAATTATTTTACACGTTTATGTCCATTAGACACAAAATCGTCTAAATTCATTTTTTATGTTAATCTTCACTACTGCACCGTATAAATAAAAGGAGATTATGTTTAAAACTTTAATTTTTTTAAAAATTAAAAAATTTTTAGTTTATAATACTTTAAAAAAGGATGACAGTTAACCGTGTAATTTATGAAAAAATTATCATACAAAATATCGATTAATAGTCTCCACTATCTAGTCTGCACCTTATACCTCACGCCTAATAACATAAAAAAACAATTTTTCGATTGATCAGGTTATTAATTGACAAAGCTTGAGTTGTATAAAAAACAGCTCTAATCTGATAAGCTTTACTTTATAAGTCGAAGAATAACCCGATCAACGAGAGCGAGTCATGTTGCATGTGAATAACATAGTTTTTGGGTAATAGCCGCCACGCTCCTTGATGAACTTCGTGGTCCGCTATCGGCCGGATGAGCAACCAAGTCTTAAGCCCCACCACGACAGCTCGACCTTCACAATCAACATCGCCTTGAACAAACCGGGAATCGACTACGAGGGCGGTGGCTGTCGCTTCATCCGCTATAACTGCTCCGTCACGGACACTAAGGTCGGTTGGATGCTAATGCACCCTGGTCGCCTTACCCACTACCACGAGGGCCTGCGCGTCACTCGCGGAACTCGCTACATCATGATCTCCTTCGTTGATCCTTGAATCACGTGACCTGTTCGCGCCAAGCTTCCTAAGGAGGACTATTTTTTCTGTATACCTGCATTAAGATTGCATGAGCGAGCATTTACGTTATAGAAGCGCAGCGTTAGGCGCTAGTTATCTTTATAGTTCGATTTACATCTTTATATAGCTTTTTTTTGTGCGATCGTGTTTATCATTATCTTTTATTTAGAAGAACGAAAATATTTGAATTTTATTCTGTTAATGTTAGAAAGAGTCTGAAATAATGATTCTTCTTTTTTTTGATCATTTATCTTTGTAACTATGAGTGTATAAGGATGTTTTAGTTCATGGTAAATTGTTAATCGCATTTTAGTATTAGATATCAAGTAAATAATAAGTTCTAGACTAAATCATATGTAAATTGTGCAATTAAATAATTAAGGACCCATTAATATGTTCGTAATAACAATTTACTTCTGCATTGCAAATTTTTCTTAATATTTGTTTTCAAAGTTCTTTTAAGTAAAGTCTTCGTTCATGTATTAAAATGCAAAAGAAAATTGATATAGCCATTGAATACGCAGTGATTTTGATAATGTCTTTTGCTAAAATAACATTACCTTATTTTTATAATTAAGACTACGCTTAACAAGATGCAAGTGTTCATTTAAATAATACATACCATGTAAGTGTCGATATTTGTAAATATTGTCTATAAAAAGATCTTGAAAAATAAAACTGAATTGTTATATAGAAAAATGAATGTCATTATTATAAATATTATCTTATATTTTTCGCAAATCGTTTAAAATTACAATCTGTTCTTCAATCGTTACACAACCTGCAATGAATCGCAGAAAGAAAATTTTCTTCATCAAGTTCCTTGATTCTTGAAAAACAATCTCGATTATATCTTATCGTATTGTTTCTGTCACTTTAAAGCACAGAATATTATACGACAATTAGGAACATCCACAAAGAAGATACTCAGTTTATTACAAATCATATTAACTGCAAAAGAAGTTTGCGAGTTTTCTCAGTAATTATACATACATATGTATACCGATTTTTTTTTAAATTTATTTACAATGTAGTAGAAAAGTGCTCCTTTAAGAGTGCGAAATTGAATTGAACACTGCACTTTGAATTATGTTTTTAACTATACGTTATCTTTTCATAAAATTTTCTTTTTTACGATTAAAATAATAACTAGAGATCTTATTATTATAGTCTTTTGCTAATTTGATCACGTTGAAGCAATTAATTATTCTTTTCATCACTGCTTGGTTTATTATTACAAAAAATAACTGTTTTTTTTTTCATTTCATTTTTCTGGAATGTCTAAGAGCGCGTGCAAAACGATTTTTGTAGCAAAATTGAAATGCACTCCTTTTCTCATTGACGTTATCAATTAGTAAGAAATATGTAGAAGGTGAAGCTGTGTGAGAACGCGACATGCTTTTGTGTTAAACTAAACAGTTTGTTCTCGATGGCACCGACATTGAAGATAAAAAAGGCGACCTTTCTAGAAGCCATCAGCCATCGATACAAACACAGTACAATATAGTTTAACAACAACTGAATATTAAAGCAACGACTGTTCGCACTACCTTTTTCATTCCATTGTTATCACGTAACTATCAAAACTGATTAACAATATTTTTACAACTACTTTTCTACAATAATCAATTTCCTACTAAAGGCATAATATATACTTAAATAAATAAAAATATAATGATTAAAAGTTTTTTAATATATCTTAATGTTATTATTAAATAAAACGCAGAATAATCTAAAACTCATATTCTGATATAAACACATAATCATTCATGTACGTGGCTTTATAGAAAGGCATTTTTTTAAATACGCCTACGCGATTTTTCAACAGACTTTATTAAGTATTTTATTGTGTAATCTTTAATGTCAACATAATATATTTTAATTTACGTATTCCTCAATGCATATTATCATTAGCGAATATACATATTATGCATCAAATAAGAATTTGATTTTAAAATTTCAATTATCTGATTCTACTCAAAACAATTCATATTCTCAAACTATAAGTTTTTACGAGGCAACAATGAAACAAACCCGATCGCGATCTTTCGCACATCCACCTTTAACTAAAGTTGAACTGGAAGGTTCGATCGTACAATCACGCGTTCTTCCGTCTTCCCTGTTTTTTTCACAGAAAAAAATTGTGATCAGAGAGAAAGAGTGTATATATGCATGTATGTTTCAGTGACCAGCTCTCTTGAGTTCATTAAGTTGATGAGCGAGCTTCTCTTCCTTGGTGCGTCTTGCTTGACCAAGCTTTCTGCACTCTACGTACGTACTTAGGAAACGTTCAACATCGATTTTCCGATTCAGAAAGTCCTGAGCTATTGACTCACTCTGCTCTTGGCTCTCATCCGCTGCTTCTTTCAGGCAATCCCTAATGTGCTCGGGCATGAATACTTCAGAGAGCTTGTTATACTTCTGGATCAATTTGTCATAGCGAGCCTTCAATGACTCCATTGTTTCAACCTTTAATGCTACATCTTCTTTTAACTCTTGAAGTTCGAACTCCTTAGATAAATTAACCGCTAAAATTAAAAAAATATTGGTTTTAATAAAAATGAAACAAGAAAATCTTTTGATAGTGTACATTGTGTATCATTAATAGTTAAAATATTTTTGTACATCTCACATTTTTGTGCAAAATTATCTTAAAAACTTAAAAAAAATTAAAACAATTTGTATTAATAAATGATTATTTGAACATACTGCACTTTCATATACAAAACTATTTTTACTAAATAAATATTACACATACTTGCTTGGTTTTCTACACAATTAATAGCATCTTCAACTGCAGAATCAAGTTCTTTCAGCTTTGAATGCTTGTCTAAGAATTCATCCATTAAATCTTCATCTTCTCCAAGTTTCATTAATTCTTCATTTGTCATATTATCTAACTCTGGAAATTCCGCACTATGTGCCTTACTACTATTATATTGCACTTGATTTGGCATTGATGGTCCCACATTAGCATTAACATATTGTAAGTTTGCATAAGCATTTGCACCAGAACTTAAAGGATATTGTTGATGAGTATTTGTGTTAAAATGTCTTTTTAAGTTATCTTGATATGGTCTTGGTGGAGGGTATGGTTTTGAGCTTGACTGATCACTAACATTGAAAGTATTACCAGCATTTGTGTAGTTATAATTATAAATGCTAGGAGTTACATTTGATGAAGAAAACTGTTGAAATGAAGTATCATAGTAAGTATTATACGATGATGAAGCCAGGTCTTGGGGTTTCCAAGAGTAAGATGGTGATACTCTACCAACTAAATCTAAAAGTAATTAAGATAATTTTTTATTTAACATCCTTTGAATACCATAAATTGTGATTTACTAAATTTTTTAAATTAAATTGATTATTTCAGTAATACAGAAATTGAATATCTAACTTATTAGATTTTCTGTATAAATCTAGTACAATAATCCATAAAAATATTGTAACAAAATAAAAACTAAAATAACAAACTAAATGTAAGCACCTGCAACTGGCACGTTTGATACTGGAGAATTATCTTCTACAAATTTTGGTGGATTTTTGCTGAATTCCCTGATAATGGCTTGAACTACACGTCCAAGATCACTGTGCACTGTAAACTATAAGAATCTTTTAATTAAAAAATTATTTACAAGAAAATATATTTATATGTAATATTTGATACAATTAAATTAACATAATATTTTATCATTTTTCTTTTAAAAATAATTCTTTAGCTTGTTCAAGATCTAAAAGCTTGAATTCATTTTGTATAAATTGAATTTATTTAAAACAAATTACATTTAACAATCCAGGAGCACTAGTGATTTCACTATGCTCATTACACCATTTATGTGTTATCGGAGGTGAAACTCTAAGAACTGGTTTTTCGAGAGGAAATTCTGGAGAGAGCGAGACCATAATGGCCATTCGTTTGTTCCCTGCATCAAACTGCACTTGATATTCAACATCTTCTTGTAGCTCCAAAACACTAAAAAACAATAAAGACATATGTATATTTTTTTTATTTAACAAAAAGCACCAAAAATATTATGAGATGATTTTATACAAAATATGTGAAATAAATTAAATGTAAAAAATATATAATATTTAAATTTTTTTGTACATCAAAAATTAATTCATTTGAATTTCATCTAGATATTGATTGCTTCTACAGCTAACTGATTCAAAGTTTGTCGTTTAATACTAGAGTACTTGAGTTCTTGTAAATAAGTTGTTTTAAAAAAAAATATTGTTAATACAACATATTGAAAGAATTTAAGACCATGAAAACCATTTATGTTGGTCGTAGATTAAAATAAAACAAAAAGTTACAAATGCCGTTTAATGTATAAAAGGTTCATATTTGTGATTAATAAGTAGGAAATACCAAATATTAAAAAAATAAAGGTACGCATAAGAGTAGTAATAAACAAAAAATAAAAAAAACCATTGATGAACTTTATGACAAGTATTCAAAAAAGAGACTTAGCTTAGGTTAACACGGGTGGTAATGTCATACATATATATATATATATATATATATATATATATATATGTTTCAGAGTAATGTTCCGTGCGAAGACAAATAACCTTGCAAATACTCACTTGTCGTTGAAGATCTTCAGTGTGTCGATCTGACGTTTTCTCTTGACGGCGGCGTTTTCATTCTCTCCACGGAATATTCGCGATAACATTTAAATGCCTGAATTTTGAATAACTCATTCGCCAAAAGCGATCCCGAATGGCTGCCTCCTGGTGTTTTTCTCTTACCTCTTTTCTCTCAGAGCTATACACGAATAGTCGTTGTCGCCGTCGTCGTCGTCCTCGTCGTCGCTCCCTCTCTTGCACATTCACAAGACGTGTACACGAAAGAAAGCGAGGCCACTGGCAAAACCAACTGATTGAATCATGCACAAACGAATACACGGGCAAAGGCACACACAAACAATAGTAGGATGTAAATGCATGGAGAATCGTCGCGCGCGCGAGAACAGCTGTTTTCATTCTACGACGCACTTCACTTTGGTTCCTCGATTAATTTTTCGATAAATCGATCGACTTTCGCATCTTTTCGAACCTGAATTCGCACGAAAACACAAATGTAAGCAAGTAAATACAATGCGAATAACCTACAATATTAAATAGTTTATATAACCTGCAAGCAATATAACGATTCTAAAAGATTTTAGGATTATTACTGTACTAATAGTTTGCTACAGCTGTTTTAAATGTACACATTAATAATTTTGTAAAATATTTAATATTCAATTTCCTTTTTAATAGTAAAGAACTTTTATATTTTAACTTTAAAACAATCAAAATTACTATGCAAAACAAATTTACTTGCTTTTATAAATAATCTTGAATACAAATGAGAAGAATTAGATAGTTTTATTTTTAAACTTTAGTTTGATTAATTACTTGAGTATTATGCAATAAATGTATTGTTTAAAAAATGCCAGTATTTCAAGAATTATGTGCAGAAGTATGTATATAAAAATTTTATTATTCTATATTGAAATTTTAAATCCATATATTGCATTTTTAGCAAATACAAGCACAAACAATTATTATTATTCATCCTGGTTCCAAGAATTTGCGCATGGGTAGAGCATCTGATCTAAATCCATACACATTATTAAATGCAGTTGCTAGAAAACGTAAACCAAATGGATTATTTTACCAAGATTTATTTTTACCACCATTAGTTTCACGAACCAAAGAATTAACTCAAGCAATGGAAGAATCAAGGTTGCAAGTTTCTCACACACTTCAATCCTGCTTACAATCAGATGGAAGAAGAAGATATGCCACTCCCCCTCAACAAATCGCAGCATTTAATCGTAGATCTAATCCAGAAATTCTATCCCCTACTACTACAACTGATTGGGTTAAGAGAGAAGAAGATATGATTATTGGAGATGAAATTTTAACATTAAATCCTGAAGATGGGTATAATTTACATTTTCCTTACAAGAGAGGAGAGCTAAATGTCCATTCTGGCCCTGGAGGTAGTTTACGTTCTGTACTTGCTGATTTAAAAACTATTTGGGAATATGTTTTGATTAAAAAAATGAACATACCTTTGCGAGATTTAAAACATTATCGTGCAGTACTAATTATTCCTGACATTTATAACAGATTATATTTAAAAGAATTAACCACTCTACTGTTATGTGAATTGGGATTTGGAGGATGTTTTCTATTGCAGGTACATAAGTTATTCTGAAAAGAAGCTGCATTTTATTATACTATTTTAAGTCTTAGAATACAAGTAAAATGTTAAAATCTTTTAGTAACGTTTGTATCAAGGAATTAAAAGAAAAAAATAATATATTTTTGTTTTTATAACATATGTATTAATAATATAAATCTTTTTTACAGGATCATGTAGCAGCAACATTTGGAGCAGGATTAGGATATGCTTGTGTGGTAGATGTAGGAGAAGAAAAGACATCTGTGTCATGTGTTGAAGATGGAATCTCACATAGAAACACACGAGTACGAATGGATTATGGAGGCAGTGATATCACACAAACATTTTTTTGGCTATTACAAAAGTGTGCCTTTCCTTACAAGACTTGCGATCCAACAAATCGTCTTGATGCGATTCTCCTTGATCAGCTCAAAAAAGACTTTTGCCATGTTGATTTAAATATATGTGGTTCACAAGAAAAAACATTTTCTGTACAAAAGCCTAAACAGCCTACAGAGAACTATACAATTCAAGTAAATTACAAATTAATATTATTTATAATAAAAATTAATGTTAATGTTATTGATCATAGACTTTATAAACACAATTTTCACTATTTAATACAGGTAGGAGATGAATGTCTTATCGCACCACTTAGTCTTTTTCAACCAGAACTTTTCAAAGTTACAGGAGTCCATAGTGTACATATTCAAAGACGATCAATGGGAGATTCAGAGGATCCTCATGATGAAAATTATCTTAGGGAAACAAGTGTAAATATAAACAATGCTTTAAACACAAATAATTATTTTCTAAAATTGAATGTTAAAAATATTATACTTTCTTTTATAAATTTTTGAATTTTTTAGAGAAGAGGAATGAAAGAAAACTTGGAACAAACTTTGGAATTACAAGAAGAAACTGTTATTCCCACAGTTGCAGGCGAGGAGGAAGTGGTCGTTGACAATGTGGATTCAGCTCCAATTTCATTAAATAATCGAGAATTGGAAGCTCCCAAAGATTTTCTAGTTGGTCCTCAGCAAGTTTTAGGTCTTGATCATGCTGTACTCCAAAGCATTGATAGATGTCGTAAGTTCATATTAGATTATTGGATTATTAATCTAAAAATTAATTTGTAAATCGAAAATATAATCTTTTTTATTCATTTAAATTATTGTATTTAATTTAATGAGTAACAATTATTACTTTTAGCTACAGAGGATTTGAAACGCAAAATGTACAGTTGCATTTTGGTTGTAGGATCTGGAATGAAATTCCAAGGTATTGGAATGTGGCTACACAATCGAATATCACTCCAAATTCCATATATGTATAGAGCTGGTAATTTAATATCATATTTTTTAGTTATTAAGTAATTACTGTTTATATTGTATTAGAATTACTATTCCTCATATTAATTATTGAATAGTAGTAAATATAAGTATTTATTTTATGAAACTTTCAGAACAAATGGATGTTATAACTATGCCTAAAGAAATAGATCCAGGCATGACTGCTTGGAAAGGTGCAGCAATACTAAGTTGTTTAGAATCAGCACAAGAACTATGGATAGGAAGACAAGAATGGGAACACATAGGTGTTAGAGTTTTGAGAGAGCGAGCTCCGTTTATGTGGTGATGTAGCTTAATTTTATTTATTTTCTGTTAAATGTATTTATAAATACAATCGATTTATAATAAAATGTTATATAATTTATATCTTAGTCTTTATTTTACATTATTTATAATTAAACGTAATTTAAATAATGTCCAAATATTTAAATTATAATTAATAAAAACAAAATTCAATATTAATTTTATACAAATGAAGCTTATATATAATATATAAAATTATTTTTTAACAATATTTAACATAAAGTTGTACAAATATTAAGCATTCATGAATTAATTTATAAATTTCTTAGTTTTATTTTAGTTTTATCATTAGGGTGAAATTGGATAATATCTGCTTCTTCTAAAAAATTTACAAATCCTAAACTTTCAGGTGTTACATCAATGTATAAATCATCTCCACCCTTATTTAAAGCTCTTGTAAGAACCTATACAGAATAACAATTTAACGATTTTATTGGAATAAATTTAATATTTGTAAACATATAAGAAATAAAATATTAGAGTTTTTTACCAATAATAATTGTTGAAACTCTCCATTTTCATCCGCATCCACTGGAAATAATGTTTCAACAACATTTCCCTAATAAAAATATAATTTCACAATAGTAATCATTTAAAATAACAAGCTATTTTGAAATTATTAGTGTAACAGATATACTACAATAGATATATTTTAAAATACTATAACTTTTAACTTACCAAATCCTTTTTAACATCTTGAAATAATCGTTTAGTTACAACAACCTCTGCTTCATAATTAGTGGTTGTATCATTATCAATTGCATTTAAACATGCTTCTTTTGTTTGCTCAAAAAATATTTTTTTTCTTTCCATACTGTAAATTTTTATCACTACATAAGTTAACATACAAATGAAGTATACTATGTAAACTAAAATATAAGATATAAGGCTAATACAGGTATTAGTTTAATATTAATTATGTAAAACATACTTGGCAATATCAGTTTCCAATTCTATTATTTCATTATCTGTTATTCTATCAATCTCTTCCATTATTTCTACTTCTTCCTCCAATTTCTGAAGAGCATGTGTATAAAAGTCAGATGTATTTGGAATTGGATTATCTTCAATTTCTTCTTGAGTGACTATTTTTTCCATGGATGTAATATATTTCAATCTTTTTAACCGTATTTCATCAGGTGTTACATTTGACTTAAAAGTTCTAACTTCATTGTTTTTTAATATTTCCATTAGATTTTCTACTTCTTTTTTCTTATCATTTACTAAGTCTTTTAAATATTCGTATGTGTCTTCTAATGTGAACTCAACTGAACTTATATCTACATCACCATCTTCATCTGAAGCCATTTTTTTAAAGTTAAAAAATGTAAGAAAAAATATTTAATAACAAAGTCATAAATATTTTAAACAATCAAGATTACACCCATTAACATTTGGCGGGAAATGAGGAAATACAAGAAAGACCATTAAACTATACTATAATACGGTTGGATGTCAGTCACCGGCCCCAGCCCCCTAGGGTGCTTGAATCACCCCACCTACCCCAGCCCGCAAAAATGCGAATTTTTGCAAAAAAAAATATAAGGCGATGCATCCCTAATGGCACCCTTCGAAAAGGCTATTTATCGAATTTGCACCCCTCCTTAATTCGAGAAAAAAATTCACAAAAGTGCAAATTTTCCAACGTCCATATCTCTGCGAAAAATCACTATTTTTGCTTGCAGAAGGGTTTAAAAAATTGCACCCTTGCTAACTTAATTTGTACCACCCGCAGAACTTTGAAAAAATGTCTCAGCTCTGAGAAAAAGTCAAAAAACTTTTATGCTATAGTTACGTCATTGTAACGCTCCTAGGAGGCAACCACGCATGCGCAGACAAGTTCAAGTTATAAAAAAGCTGCTTGTAGAGCGGCGTTCAAAACACTGAAAGCTATTCTTTAAATATCAAAACATATCTAAATAGTTTTAATAATTACATTCTAAGTCAAAAGGTGACTTAAATTAGATACTGTATAAATAAAGAAATAAAATACGTTTCTTAGAGAATTAATTATATGGTTTTCAGACACGCGGCTTTTAAAAGACTACAATGTAAAATTTTTCGAAATCTACAAAGTAAATCGTTTAAATTAAATAAAAAATTGATTTAATTATTTTTACGCAAGTGGCCGTAGGCCAGTCAAATTTTATTATGTTACTTCTTAAAAAGCATGCTTCTTCCATGCGCTGATGCGACAAGGCATTACTCGGCATGACTATGGACGACTGTGCATGTATCCGAGGCTACAACTTGCCTCTAGTGAGTAGATAATAATGAAATGTGGTGTAGAATGTGTGAAGATAAAAAAGGAACACTACAACATATGGTCACAGAATGTGAAAATGGAGTAAAGACAGAACACACTATCGAGGAGCTATTGAATGAGCAAGGAACAGGATTGATGATATGGAAGCAGTTACGAAGTGGGAGAAACTAGCAAGAATATAGTAAACAAAGCAAATAAATGTGTAAAATGTATAAGTGTATAGAGATGAGAAGTTCTAAGCCGACAGATACAGGATTATGTACTAATAAATAAATAAATAAATAAATAAATAAATAAATAAATAAATAAATAAATAAATAAATAAATAAATAAATAAATAAATAAATAAATAAATAAATAAATAAATAAATAAATAAATAATAAATAAATAAATAAAATATTTCAGATCAGCACACGGATTAACGGCACAACGGCGTCGGGAAGCGCTCACCCACAGCTACCTCGAACAACTACTTCGAACCTACCTGATACAAAGTCGCTTAAAGCGCATTATAAGGCTTGCATAGAGCACGTCAGAAAAGTCGCTCAGAATACTTGATAAGTTTATCCCAACCTGCGAATTAAACATACAATGGTAGGGCGTAAAGTAACAGTCGAGCATGCTGAAGTTTTAAAAATACTTTTAGATCTTGAACTATATAATTGTAATGGATTTTTTTAAACTCTTCTGCATGCAAAAAGAGTGATTTTCCTAGAGATATGGACGTTGGAAAATTTGCACTTTTGTGAATTTTTTTCTCGAATTAAGGAGGGGTGCAAATTCGATAAATAGCCTTTTCGAGGGGTGCCATTAGGGATGCATCGCCTTATATTTTTTTGCAAAAATTTGTAATCTGTACGCATAACGCAGCACACATTATCCTATACCATGACAACTGATGCTAACTTACCTGAATTTACCTAGAACAATGTATTACTACCAAGCACGCGTACATATCTATGCTATTTGTGAAACCGAGTCAGAACATAAATCCAACGTTGTGAACTGCACATAGTCGCGGCAAGTCGAATTAAAAACTTGATGCTACTAGAGCTGAAATTAATAGCTTTCACAGGTGAACAATTTAAATTAGATATTGATCATAAGGAGTATTTAATAATACTGTAAATTCTTTCTCTTTGTAAGGTACTCACTGATGTTAATAATACGGCTGGTGATATTAAAATCAGAATTATATAACTATTTTTGCCAGTTTTATAGATAAACGTTGTAAACTAAATTTGAATCATGGAGAATATTTTTAATAATTTCTATCAATTTTATGTTATAAATTAAGCTTCATTTTGTTCTGTTACTGTCCTATACACGACTATTTTTCTATGACATTATAAGTTTTCTAGTAAGCGATCGTTCATCAATCTTCTTCTCTACACTCACTTTAACAGATTGCGTTCCATTCCTACACTATTATCATAAAATTTTCAAATTTTGACACTTTAAACAAACTTTTAAAAAATGTTTATTAAAAGCGGTTCGAGGCATTATCGTCCTGCTTACAGCTGCTGCTGCTTATATTAGTATAAATTTGTAAAACTTATTCTATTTTATGCAATACTTCGGATACATTAGATGTCGGTCGTTGGGTGGCGCATACTTTGTAACATTATCTGCTTTACTGCTCGTAGATCGAGTCGTAGATAGTTGCTGTGAGTTAGCAAATGACATAGCCCTGCTAGACTCTGATTTTTCACAGACTGTCCAGAACGCATTTGTGAACGTACAGTTTGTGGGTCCAATGCAGATGATTTTCGCAGGTTTAACGGTCTGCGACTTACATTGAAGGCACTTGATCCACTTAAGAATAACATGCTCCTATCCAAATTTTTACTTGCTTCGTGCACTGGAAGCGATCCAGGATTCTTTTTTAAACGATGGTCCATCTGAAAAAGAATATCATGTAGTAATAAAAATATTAGTAATATAAAATAATTTCTCTCTAATAATGACAATGACTATCACTAATAGAAAAGTAAAAAAGTGTCTTATTTTTAGTAGTAGTAAAATAATAAGTAGATAAAAGAATAATAATCGAATTACTGAATTTCTTGTTCAAAATGAGAAGAAATGATTCTAATAACGATGCAATATTCCTAGCAACATTCTTCACTTGAAATTTTTACAGGCCAATAGAACTAAAAGTAGTTCTTTGATGAATGGTTGAAAGAATGCTGATGCATTCGATAGTTTTCTTGAACCTTTAAATATGTCAATAAACTCTGAAGAACTATTTGAAATATTCGCAACTGTAACTTGGATTGACCACATTAAAATTCGACCTTTTTTATCAAGAGAAGCTTCGTTCGTGTTAAAATCCATTTGGATGGCATTGTCACGCATGTGTGAAGGAGCAGTCATTAAAATTATTTCCATGAAGATATTCACCTCCAGCAATTTTTTTAATGGGAGATGCATAAATGGTAGTATTTAAAACTGTTTTAGGATCTACGTAAATCGAAGAAAAATATGAACGTGTTCTAATAACTTGCAACACAGCTCTCACTTGCTTATGAGCAAGATTATATTTGGTAAATACCTTAGTTAAACTCTTTTCAAAATCCACTACGCTTTTTGGTAAAGATAAAGAAATGGAATTAGCTTTAGTGCAAATTCTATTGTCGTCAGAATCTAAATAGAAATGACTAGCTGGTTCAATGCAAGTACTACTGTTTTCACTGCCCCATAAATTAAAAGCAAGCTGATCAAGACTATTGCATTCAGCAGCAGATGTTGCACTATAATTTACAGAACTACAATTTATTTGAAATTGGACTATCAAAAAAAATTCTTGCTCGCGAGTTCTTTGTAATAATTTAATTATTAGAGATCTATGATCAGGTGAATAGTCACTTAAACATTTCGTGTTTCGTAATGTTTT
Organism: Sycophaga agraensis; assembly: GCA_018906755.1. Lineage (NCBI taxonomy): Eukaryota > Metazoa > Arthropoda > Insecta > Hymenoptera > Pteromalidae > Sycophaga > Sycophaga agraensis. The sequence continues at coordinate 1,719,354 of JACCIE010000037.1, forward strand.
AAGTCTATATATTTTGACTAAAGAACATGACAATGTAAATGAAAAAGTAATGCAAAAATCGTGCAAAAAAAATGAAAACTCTGTTCAAAACAATTAAAAAGAAAAATAAAAGTCAAAATATAATAAAAAAAGTACTTAAAATTTTATATCATCAAATCAGTAGATCCACAAAGCAATATGATAGTTTTCTACGTATCACTGCAAAAACATCTACAAGGGACTTGACAATTGATTATTATAGTGTACAATGTAGGAAAAGTTAATTAAAATAAAAAATATGTTTTTAAAAAAATTAATCTAAAAATATTAAAAATTAAATATATAACTGACAAAATTAAACATATTTTTCATTGTAGCCCAAAATATCTTAAAAATATCTGTTATTCAAAGACTTTAGGTAGCCCCGGAGAACCCAATGCATTGCTGATGATTGCACGGGACGCTCAATTTTCCTGCTTATTAGTTATTATTTTAAATATAAAAATATTTCATACAAATTGAGTAAAAATAAAATAAAATAAAGTTTCTTCCTATTATACAAGGAAAAATAATATCGCAAATATCGTAGTTTCGTAGAAAACAAGCATATGAGTAGTGAGCACTTTTTACCAACAGATTTGCTAAATAAAACAATGAAAAAATGAACTATGTTCCGTCATTTAAAATGATTGCTATTTATAATATAATCGGACACGAGTAAAGATTATATCAGACTTATATAAACATTATAAAATATTATAAACATTTAATTTTTAATACATAATGAAAAATCATATAATCCAGCAGCGTTAATAGAATATTTTCATAATGAATAATAACCATTGCTTATAAATGAATAACTTCGATCTGGTCAATTTCTGGTCTAATGTTCCAGAATCAATAAAATGCATATCAATTAATTCGAGAAAGTCAGTAAAACGAAAAAGGACTGTCTGTTAGGTCTTGTTATGATCAATTTGTAATCCAAAAATCTATTATTAATAAAATCGATATGAAATAATAGAAAAAAACTACTATTACAAGAGAAAAGGTTAAGATGCTTAAGAGGCTCTGTTATGGTCAAATTCTGGTGTTAAATCCAGAAATCCAGAAGAAGTGGAATGTACTTGATAGACTGTTCTACCGATAGACTAGTGTTCTATTCAATTTCTGATTTCTAACCCAACAATTAATTTTAAGATGCTTCAATGAATTTTTTACTGAAAAGCTGAGGAGTCTGATTACCATAATATAATTCGAATTTAGTAATATCTTTTTGTTTTGTTTTTTGTAAATGCTTCTTTATTCGTAAATTACATATCTGATTACAGCTTACAAGCATCTAAAAAGCCGTTTTCAATTTGTAGTACAAAATGGCCTTTTATAGGCACTCGTTGGCTTACATTATATTAGCTTTGTTCGTATATACACTTGTTTTACATATTTTGCTTAACTATATTAAGTACGTTTCTAGAAAAAATAGCATATTATACTAAAAAACTAGAGTCACTTACGTTTCTAAGAATGGATCGAGTTTATTTTTCATTGGAATATATATGGTTTTCGTTTTCTTTAAGTTATTTGCGTTTTGTTTCTTTTTTTTAATTCGGTATGAATTTTTTGTTTGTTTTTATTGTTTTTGTTGTATCCGGGAATATGTTTAGTGGGTGATTGTTTTAAAGTATTCAAAGTTTGTTAGCATTTGGGCCTGGTTTATTTTTTCATAGTATGTTAGGTTTTGGATTTGACGGACTTCCTGTATGTTTGTTAGTTTTTTATTATTGCTGTGCCTTCTCAGTCTATAGAAGACTAGGCAGCCTTCTCTTAATTATTAGTTACTTGGTATACAAGTAGTAGAAAGCATCTGGCGGAATAAAGCATGTTTTAATGTTTTTTCATAGTAGATTGGGTTATGGAAGTAGGGTCCTCTAATTAGGTTTATTTCTGTTAGATTGATTGCTCTGCGTGTGTGTTTTCTTATCAGATTTATGATGTGATTGTCTTTTCTATTTATCTGTGCTAGTTTATATAGTTGTTCTATTCTATCTATTGCCGAGCTATTGTTTTCCCTTAAGAACCTATTCTGCTGCGGGAAAAACTTTGCTGAGTCGCGGTCTATTGCTTTAATTTTCTTTGCCCATAGGGATGCTGTGGAGATTTTGAATTTTGTTTCAATTTGCTTATTAATATTTTCATCTGATTTTTTAGTCTGCTAATTTCTGAACTGTTTAGGTTGTTGCTTTTTCTTATAAGCTTATGGGTTTGGGTCTATATGGTGCATTTTATTGCATAGTCGTTATTAATGTATTTATCGGTGGGGTTTGTAGGTTTAAGGATCGGTGCTGTGCTTGCTATTGTTTCTACTATGGCTTCTTCTATTTTTGTGATGTATTTATCTATTTCTTTATTGCTTAGGTTTGTGTTATCGGGAATTTGTGTAGTTTTGACTAATGTTTTCTTGAAATTTCGTCCAATTTATTTTTTTTGTTAAGGTACGTAGTTTTGGGGATGGCTGTGTCTATATTATTCTTATTTATGATTGCTAGTCCTATTGCATTATGGTCGCTGTCAAACTCATCTTCATAGCTTGGAGATTACTATGCTCTGTTATCAGATTATTGTCTATCAATGCCATATGTGATGGGTTTTATTCTGAATTTGTTTTGATTGTTTTGCATCCACTTGGTTAATTGTATGCCTTTGCTATTGTTTATTGTATCCCCTAGGTCTGTGTGTCTCGCATTTAAATCTCCAATTATTACATATTTGTTTTGCGATTTGTCAATTTTGAGATTATCGAATAAAGTAGTTAAGTCTATTTCTATGTTTTTATTGATTGAACTAGATGTATATATGCTGATTATTATTAGTTTTTCCTCGTTGGTCACGTTATCTCTTAGTTCAGCTATAGAGTATTTTATTGTGATTAATTGTTGGTTGAGATTTATTGTTTTATATTTGTATGTGTCTCTGATAAGCAATATTGAGCCTCCGTCTGTGTCTCTGGTTCTGTTGTTTTTGATTAGGTTGTAGTTTCTGAATTTTGATTTGTAATATTTATTAAGTTTTGTTTCACTTAGTGTCATTATATCTGGGTTGTACCTATCTAACATTTATGCTAGTTCGTGTCTTCTGTGCAGTGTTCTAATGGAGTTGACATTAAGGGTTGACATTAAGCCTGTGGGTTTTCCTGGGATTGGGCGTTAATTGTTATATTTTTGTAGCTATACTTACTTGCTTTTAAATTGTCTTGTCTTTGTCTTATTGTTGGTTTCGTGTTATTTCTTGGCTTTGTTCTTTTTATTTGGTTTGGCTTGTTTGTTTGGTAGGGATTTAGTTGGGTTTGGTTTATTTTGATTGTTAATCGTTGTTATTTGCCGTCGCTCTCGGGGCGGAGAGTTTCGACGCGGGATGGTTAGGGAGTTTCGGATGAACGGGGAGGTTATGAAAATAACTCGAAGATTTGTAATTAAATATATAGAATGACTCGCGATCGACCGAGCAGAGTTTATTTGAGGTTTTCGGAAACTACGCGGGCAACCGTTCGACTATCGGGTCGCAGCGAGGCAGCGAAGGAGGACCTGAGGTCTCAGGCGCAACCCGTGACAGGCAGGACGTCCCCTGAGTGGGGAGTCGCGAGGCCTATCCCTATTGTGCACGAGCGAAGATATAACGGGCTCCTTATGCCTGTGCAGAGTGCACTGGGCGGGAGCGAGCGCCTAGCTCGAGGTCAGGTTCGTTGCCGGGTGGAGCTCGACTCGTTCCTCCTGCATCCGCGAGTCTGAGCGATCCCTGCCGTCGCAAGTGCCCCCACTCTCTATATCCCGCTGTTGCCGAATCTTACGGGAGGAAAAGGCGCCCGAGACCGCGCGTACATCATATTAGCTGTACTTCCACGCTGTTATGTTCGGTTCTTTTTTTATTTTTTGTTAGTATTTCTGCGTATCTTTCTGTTTTGTGCTGCTCGGGTGTCAGGTGTTTCTCCGAAAAGAACATCAGACCTCAGCGAACTGTCAGTAGTACCGCGGCGAGAGGTCTCCCTTCCCATTGCTTATTTTTTTAACAATTTCGGCAGTCGACGAATGGGCATGCGCCTAAGATTGGAGGGCGGGGCCGGACCTGTTGCTCATCCTGCGGCCCCGATAGCTCCGCCCTACTTTCTCCCATTGACTATTTCCTCCACTCTCATTGGCTACGTTGCAACAAGTAGGCTGCGCTTTTTGGCTGCGGAGCCTGAATTTTTATGATTTTTTAAACACCTGTATCATCGCGGGGGTGCATCCGACAGTTTCGTGTCCGCAAATAAAAATTTTGAGAATTGCCTCAGCTATCGCGTGGTATGGCTAAAGACAAGGAATCAAAAAACACCGTGTATACGTGATACAATTCAATTAAGATAAAATTTTGTATTATTATTGCAACTCATAGGAATGTTTCGCTGTATTATGTTACTTTTTTGTTGGCATATAATTTGTAACTATATGATTAGCCAAAATTATCACGGTCGGTAATCCGATGTTCATCGATAAAGAAAATTTAATTGTGGAAACTGTGCGAGCTTAACGCCAGCAACGTAATATAAACAAGAAAAATCGCGCGCTCGCTCTCCTTTTGATCGGAGCTGCACAGTAGGTAATTTGTAAAGGGCAAAGTCCATCTCAAAGTTCATCATCAAACGCTGCCAGCTAACTAGATCAACTCTATCTCGAGAAGACGCGGCCACTATCTCCCCTAGTGCAAGGCGAGCGAAACGGAAAGTCATAAACAGAGGAATGTACCACCCCTCTGTTTGATCAAGCCTCAGCAGCCAAAACGTGCTCGTTTCCAGCCACCTAAAAATTTAATATGGGAATTGGAAACGATCTATTTTCTATATATGCACGAATTCCCCCATGCGAATTAACGCCAATTCGGTCAAGGCAAGCGCTCCCCGTTATTGCCTGGGAGGACCGCTAATGACCCCAGCCTACCGGAGAGGGCAAATTCTCCTTTGGCTTTGCAAATTATGACCGGCATAAAAATACGACTACGTAATGACAACTGACCATAGTAACAGTTATAAATTACATGTAGAAAAATTGTTAATTTAACAACTGTTAAACCAATAACAACAAACTAAACCAATTTCGTTTAAAAAATATACCTCCTACTGCTAACAACTTAAGGCTGCACATTTTTTACCTCGCGCCCTTTTGCTTGTTTTTATTGTTAACCTAATAAATTAATAATAATAATAAATTAAGGTTTAAATAACGTTACACAATCCAGAAATGAAGTCTTGCGGCCAGCAGCCCTGGGTAAATTATTACATAGAATTATGATACGATTAATTATAAACTAATCCTTTGTAATGGACCGATTTTTTCCGTTCAAAATCCTTATTAAATAATTTTCTAAACCCTACAAGGATTTGTAACTCAACTGTGACTACGCTCGCGTTAAAATTAAGATTTAATTAATTGAGAGAAAAATGAGAGTTTTTGGAGGACTAGAGAGAGAGAGAGAGAGAGGTCCGATCTCTCTGTCCTTATCAACTCCCGTTTCTCTCTCATTCTTCCAGTGCCTTATGGATGGCTATACTTCCTCCCGTAGCACTCGAAACTCCCCCGCTAGAGAAAGTGCCTCCGCTTTCCTCGCTTTTTATTTATTTTACCTACCCTCTCTACCGATTTTTCCGCGGTTCCAAAAATTGCGGCGAAAAGTCTAGGAGCCGAGCAAAGGAAGTTTCGAGGGTCACTTCGATTCCGTCGCTCGTCCACTGGTCCAGTTAGGAAGTCGAATATTCTTCCTGCTTTTTTTTTTATAATTTCATCAATCATACAATCATCATTACAAAATCAAAAATATATAATTTTAAAAATAAAATAAAAAAATAAATTACATAAATAATTTAAAATAATGACAATTTATTTATTTTTAATTTTATATAATAATTTTAAATAGAAAATTCACATATGGTCATAACCCATATCAATTAATATAAATTTTTTCACAATTTGCTCAATTGAATGTATTAATAATTTATCATTTTCCAACGCTAGTAATAATTGCCCTAGCATGAATATATTTTTTTGTGATAGTAAAGACCTTAAAGCATCTGCTAATTTTTCTTTTTGGTCTTCAGTAGCATCTTCGGTTAAAATTTCAGGCACAGATTTAAATTTCCCTTTTGAATAATAAGATGCCATTAGGGTTCCCAATAAACTACCTAAAATCAATATATTTTTTTATGTAAATTACCTTATTTTTATTAATAGCCTAAATAAGTTTTTACAGTTAAATTTATACTTGAGTATTTTTATTATTCAACATAAATGAGACACATAAAGGACCAAGTAATGTGTATAATAAAAGGCATTCCTTATCATGTTTAATTTTTTCACTATTTATGAAGATATTTAATTATGTGCTATGCAGAGCTTAGATGCAATCCTTGTACGTGCAAAAATTTACCATTGCAAAAGGTTAAATCTTGATTAGAAATTGATATTTTGGTTCTAATAATGTATCTTTTTGCCTTGCTAGTTAAATTTATTTAATTAGAAAAGAATTCCAAAGACTAATATTTTAAAACAATAATTGTATTATGTAATAATTACCAAGAGCTATTCCTCTTGGACCAGAAAGCAAACCTCCTGCCATAGTCATGAAAGAACTGATTAGTCCACATTGAGCTATGACGCTAATGGCAACTCTCATTTCCTTAATCGACTTTAGTTCTTTAATCACAGTAATAATATCTTCAGTACCTATAGCCATTATATTTAATCACAGTACTCTAAAAATAACAAAAACACTTAAAGACATGAATAAACAAAACAGCATTTTAGTTATACAAAGATATTTTTTTCGTTTTGACAGTGCCCCTTACTGCATAGTGTAGATCAGCTGGCGACGCTAGCCTCCAGAGTCTGGATCAGAGATGGCCTAAGGCAGTCTCAGTGCCCCCGGGCGAGCCTGCCACCTTAAGGTAGCGAGCGCGGGCAATTCACTCGAATTCGAAGAGCACGACTGCACGTCCCACCGCGTCTCGCTCTGTATCTTCGAAAGGCAATAAAGAGTTTTAAACGAAAATTATTAGCGAGTTGTTTCTTTGGCGCTACGCCTTGCCTGGCCCATCGAGATCCAGACATCGCTAAATATATATTTTTAATAATCAAGTATAATTAAATTATTTTGTTTTCCGCATAACTCACATAATCGACTATTTAATTTCTATTTTATTGTGTTATTTTAAATAAAATATTACATTTTAATTATGTTTAATATGGATTTTAATAAAATATTATAAAAATAATTATTGAAAACAATAAGTGTTGTTTTAATATCCCTCTTATTATCTTTATTATAATTATAGATTATTTTTTGCACCATTTTTAGTAGTTGGAAAATATCTTGTACTATAATTGTTCAAATTATATAGACAAAATTTAATAAATATATGAATAAGTAAACTATAAGATTCAAATATAAAATTAAAATTTTAATAATGCATATTTAGTATGTTAAAGTGTACGTATTTTTAGTTGTATTTTAAGCAAACAATTAAATATTTCCTCAAATGAAATTTACAAATGTAGTAAGGATTTCTAACAATTCTTTAAAAATATGAATAAATTTTACGGAAAATTTTTTGATAGAGTTAATATCTGCGTATTTTTATTAAAAAAAAATCTGTTTTTATTAACTAATGAATTTGGGAACACGAACCTATTCCGTTCGGCCCCGTTAAGGCCGGGTCCGGTGACCGGTCACGAAGCCGACTGACTCCTCCGCAGCCCACCGCAGCCCAGCCGCGCACAAGGCCACAAAAAGGCTCCCCATCAGAACTCCCATAAGCTGCCTTTCTGCTTTTTGTTAACAAAAATAAAATTTTAATAAAATTACAGCACTGCATTATAACTTAAAAAAACACTCGAAACAACATACAGCATTCGATAATACTTAGCTACACTTAGTAGAATAGCTTAAATATAGATTTCTAAAATTTAAATATTGATTTTTAATTTGATCAATAATTGGTGTGCTAAATATTTTACACGTATGTAAATAAAAATGTAAATGATATATTATATCAGTAAAGTCTATAAAATCATTAAGCATTAGTTGTATATGAGTGTTTTTATTGAGGTATCATCAAAGTAACAAAACAAAATGATACAAAATACTAGTATAGCTACAATTCAAAATTAATACTATAGTAGAAATTAAAAGTTTTTGCTAAATTTTGAATTGTTTACAACTTTACTAACACTTCTTCACTCATAACGAGGCAATTTATAGCGCAAATCGCAATGGGTGGGTCTCGAACTCTCGACTCATGCCGATTGCCGTATGCGGTAGTGTTTTGAAACAGTTCATCGTAATTTATGATTCAGCATCGTGTAATTTCGTACTCTAGTGTGCTCTAGTAATTTAGTTCGCGAATTCGAAAGAAACCGAACTTATTAATAGAAACAATTATTATTAAAAAATGAATTTGCGTAATATATTTGCTCGACGGATTTCATCTTATTCAACATTAGTTCAAATATCTTCAAGAAATTTGGCAACTGTTGGGACCGGTAAATACTCAAATAGACACACTTTGATAGGTTATAGTTCAAAATAAATTTATTAAAGTTGACTATCAAAATTTTTCTGTTTTATACATCATGAAAAATAATATTTATTCTTCAATTATATATATAATAATAATGATATAATAATATTAATGTATAAATACTAGCTACGAATGACAGAGATCCAGCTCCTTACTTTTTTAACAAAGAAGTTCAAAAACTTCTTCAAATTGTTACTCGACCAATACCTGAAAAAGTATTTAAAACTCGTCTTGATGGTCATAGAATTACTTCGCCTGAATATAAATTTTTAACAGATCTTCAATTAAAGGAGTTATTTCAAAAATCAGAAAAAAAAATGTGGAAACTTCTACAAATGCCTCCAGTTGTTAAAATGAGAAACGAAATTAATCGTACTTTATCTAAAGATCCAGCATTACAAGGACATTCCACGGAGAAATTTGTATTTACAGATATTAGTTATGGAAAAACTAATCAAAATCGACTGATTACTGTAAGAGAACCAAATGGAGATTTACGATTGGCTAACAATCAAGAAAGGGATCGTTTAAATCAGATTTATTTTCCTATGCATGGTCGTGAAGTATATTCACCAAAAATGTTTGAAAAAGAACATTTAGAGGTACAGTATAAAATTGAATTATATTATTATTATTATTCCTTAAAGCAAAAATAAAATAACCTTAAAAATTTTAAACAATAAATATTGAATTATTATTTTTAATTTTTACAGAGTGTACTTTCTAGAGGTGACTATGAATTTATATTAAATAGGGCTTGTATACAATTTGACCCTGATCATGAAAAATATCATGAAGTAACAGAATTAACTTATGAAACAATAAATGAAAAAATGGAATTCGATAAACTGAGATCAACTAGACATTATGGTCCAATGATATTTTATTTAGCATGGAACCAAAAAATTGATAATGTACTTATTGAAAATATTGAAACAGGAAGAATAGAAGATGCTGCTTTAATTATAAGTTTATATTACAGGCTTAATCCTAGTAAACAAGAAATCGAGGAAAAAGATCATATTAAGTATATACAACATTACATAATTCATAATTCTTCCAGTAAGAAAATATTAGATCGAGCTCTTAAAATACATTTGGAAACTGAAAATGAAAAAAGAAAAATGCATGAAAATATAAATGTAGCACATGGCAAAAGGAAAAACAGAGAACATAAAATAGATCTTTAATAAGATGCTATAATTATTTATAATAAAAGATAAGTTTGTGTCATTTTAAGATTATTTTGTAATTAAGCATATTTTATTTGTATAAAGAGTTTCGTGTTAAAAAGTTAAAATTTATAACATTTTTTACCTTACAATTTAAAATATAATTAAATATAAATAATAATATAATGATATAAATATTAATATAATATTACATTTTTAGTTTGAAAAAGTGTAAAAAGGTAAAACATAACACATGCGAATATTAAAAAAAGCGTATATTTGCAAAAGTTTGTATATTAAAATAACATTTTTAAGTACAAAAAATTATTTACTAAATATAAAAAATATGTCCATCTCTTTACAAAAACAAAATTTTAAGTTATTAATGCAATAGATATTTATTTTTGTTGAAGATTAAGCATAATTCTCTTTTTCTGAATCAATTTGAATATTATTTGACTTTCCAAGTTTTGATACCTATATTGAATTTCATATAATATTATAAATTTTATATATTTAAAAAAATAATAGTATGAATAATTATTAAAGTAAATACCAGATTAATTGGTTGTCCAATAAATGAGAGTTTGTTTAAATTTTTTAATGGACTTAAAACAGAATGTCGTTTAATCTTATCAGAAGAATTTTTAGACATGGCAATGTTACTCTGAGGTGATTTGGCAGTCTTTAGGTCAGTCATAGAGTAATTTCTTACTCGAACTGGACGAGGTGATAATTTTAATATTCTAGAATCACTTGTATTAGCATAACTTTTTCTTGGTGTTATTGGTCTTTTTTGGGGTGATAAAGTTTGACCCAATCTAAACATCAAAATGAAAATATTGAAACATAAATTTCTAATCGATAAAATAATATAATACTTATTTTATCCATTTTATTATATTATGATGAATTAAAACTTAAATAATATACTGAAATAAAGTGTATAATTGTTAATATTATATATTGGAAGATAATGAAGAATTAAATTACTTTTTAGCTTTAGGTTTCAATGTATCCATTTGTTCCTTAGCCTTGTAACTGATCTTTGTAGGCGATGTATGACTTCTTCGTCGAACATTTGAATTTTGTGGATTCTGTTGTTTAAGTCGACTTAATGTTCCAACATTTGGCGTTGAAGAGGCGGATGGTAATGACTTAGAATTATGAAGAATACCATTTGCTTTTGGAGTACTGCTAATAATATTCATGTCAGAATCACCATCTAATACTTTTGGGGGTGTAACATACCCTTCTTTAGAAGTTGGTCTGTGACTAATTGAACCTACAAAAAATATGCTGATTTTGATTATTACTTATAATCTAATAATTTCTTATGTGTATTGTCCATACCTAGTTTTTGCATATTACCAACAGGAATTATAGCTTTAAGAGGTCCTTTTTTTGTTGTAATTTCAAAGTTGGACTTTTTTTTTAATTTAGTTTTTACTGGCTCTGTATGTACTTTATTTTTTTCTACATTTTCTAATTAATGATAATAATTTATTAATAAATCAAAGCAAATTTTAATAAAATAAAAATCAAAATATATACTTGTTCTTAAACCAGCTTGTGATTCCACTGCATTAGATTTATTAATTTTCATTTTATTTGGAGTTGGTAGTAAAAACTCTGAACTATTTGAAAACTGTTTTTTTACATTTAGTAATTCAGACTTTCTTTTTTCTTTATCAGTTGTAATTTCTAACAAAGGTTTTCCATAAATTTTAGAATTAGTTGATAAGCTCCTTCTTAATGGTAAAACTTCAAATGATTTATTCTAAAATACACAAATATAGGTAAATTTTAATAATCACAAAATAGATAACAACAATTAAAATATCTATGACCTACCTGTGATTTTAAATTACGTGTTCTTACACTTGGTGATTTAGGCAATGAAGTAGCAGAGTTATTTTTTGATCGTCGAATGTTCGACTCTGATTTTTCTCTTTCCAAATTTGTTGAATCGTTGCATGCTATTTTTGGATCTGTTACCATGTTTAATACTGTCCCTAAACTTTGTAAAATATTTATAGCAAATTTTTCATTTTTTTCATTAACTATTTTATTTAATCCATGTATAAGATTCATTGCCAATTTTTGATCTTCAGATATTTCTTCATTTTTTAAATCATTTTTTAATGTTTCCTTTGAATCTTGCAAATAAGTTTTTGCTTTAGTTTTCTCAGGTGAAATCAATATCTTATTTTCATAACTTGTGTGAGAATTATTATCTAAAATATTTAGTTGATTTTCTTTAACTGTGTTTATGCTACTAAAAGTAGGTGCACAATTGTGGTAAGCCTTTGGAGATTCAGTATTAGGATTACATTTAGTAACAGATCCATTTTCAGATGAATTTCCTTCAGAGGTATTATTAGAACTTTGTAAACATACTTGTAAAATTTTAGTATTATTATCACATTCAATTCCCAATAAGTTTTGTAAATCATTTAAGACTTTACATGCATCTGAGTTATTTTCTTCTTTTACAATTTTATTCAATTCCAAAAGTAATAAAGCTGCTGTAGCTTTTTTAGAATCTGCTTGATCAATAAATTGATTTTCTAATGTTTTAATATCATGTTTTGAATCATTTTTTGAAAATGGTATTAATGTTTCAGAATGTGTTTCTTCACATCGAATTTCATTTGTAGAAAATACCTTTTTTTGAGGTGAAACTGGAAGTTCAATTAAATTATCTACAGTTTCATCATCATCACTCGAAGAAGGTAAATTATCAAAATTCAGTTGAGATTTTGAAAAAAAAATATCATCTTCAGAAGTTCCTAAAAATAACATAGAATTGATTCAAAATAAATAATTAAATATTGATAAAATATACTTACCATTGGTCATTTCTTTAAATGCTAATTTTTCAAATTTTTCTGCAATTACTTTTGCCTCACGAGCAATTATATCACTAACATCTGCTTCTTTCTGCATTAAAATATAAAATAACAAATATAATATTAGAATAAAATAATATTAATAGTAACATAAATACATGCTACATTTTTATATTTAATAAGTTTATAATAATATTTACATTAAAAGTAAAATTAGAACCACTTTCTACATCTACAAGATTTTCATTTTGAATTTCTATTGAAGAACCCAAATGTTTTGGTAAAGGATATTTAAAAGAATAATTTTTTTGTTCTAATTTCTTTTCATTTTTATTGTTAGATAACTCAATTTGACTAGTTGACATTCGTGTCTTAATTTCATAAAATTTTTTTATAAGATCCGATTTTTCATTTGCCTCGTCTGAAGATCTGTCTGATGTGGTTGAATTTATTTGTAATCTGCTGCCAATTAAACAATTATTAATTGTCTCATTTGTAAATACAGATGAATCACTAGAATTAGTGTTTGGTGGAATAGTGGAAACATTTGAAATACTAGATAAAACCGAGCTTGTACTACAAAATCTCTCTTGTCTCATTTTCACCAGCGAATCAAACGGAATAGCAGAAGTATTTGATAAATTAGAGAAAACCGAGCTGTCACTATTAATTCTTTCTTGCCTCTGTTTATTATTTGATAAATTTTGCTGATAACTAGAATCACTTCCTAAACTAATTTTAAAAGCATTATTTAAGGGATCTTCAAACATAGTAGATTGAACACTATACATTGAACTATCTTCATCAGCAATATTTACTTTTAGTACTTCACTAGCAGAGGCAGATCGTTTTGTTTTTTTCTTCAACAGTTTTTTTGGAGATAAGAAAATACTTTGTGAAACTGCTCTTGGGCGAATAATAAAATATGGATCAAGGTTGTTAGCATCTTTATTAAAATTATGTTGATCCAATAATGAATCATTCATGGCTGAATTATTCAAAATAGATAAATCTTCATTAGATGGACAAACACTTATACATGGTATCACTTTATCACAGCTTTCCATTGATTCAAATTGCCTCATTACATCAATTTTATCATCAATGAGATTAGTATTATTTAAATCTGTTATAATGCTCATATCAATTTCTGTATAAATTGTATTGCTTTTGTCTTGATTTGATAAATTAAACTTGAGTTCAATTTCATCTGTCGCTTCTTTAAATTTAAAAACTTCTGATTGTCTAGTATTTCTTAATATTAAGTCATCCTTTGACTCAATAGACATTCTACCACTGAATGTCATAGCTTTTTCAGTCATTTTTTCAAAAGGATCATTTTGATTTCTTTCATAATCCGTTATTTTTTTCATTACCTTGTCGAAAGGATTATTATCTGTACTACGGCGTATATTTGTTGGAATAAAATGAGGGCCAGCCTCACTTGAGCTAAGCCCATCGTTTTTTATATTTTCTGGAGCAGGTATAAGCGGCGATGCAAGCACAGATTCGACGTTGTTTGTATTAGGGCTTTCGAAGTCGATTAAATCAGACATATTTCAGAGTAAAAATCTACTCGATTGTTTAATAATAAGTAACTTGACTCCACTCAAATTTTTTTAAAACTTATTTCTGTATATACTACATTATGTATGTTCTGTTTAATATTAAAGCTACATTATAACAGATGAATTATTGAATTAAATAGTAATGGAAGTCAACAAAATATCACTAAGTAATTGCCGACTCGACGTCCGTTAAAACTTTTAAATATTAAATCTCCTTAAGGTGTATTCTCACGAGTAATGCCGGTCATAAGATTGTTTCATATTCTATCGTTTCTTTATTCTAAAGTGTTCTATATATATATATATTTTTTAAATTTAATATATTTTTCACCTTGAAAATTCATTAATGGTTTTTAATTTGCTACACGAGATTAACTTATAGATTTGCCTCATAGAAAATTTTAAATTATTGTCTATTTACATCAAAACTCCCTTAAATTCCTCTTAACCAGAAACTAGTTTGGAAATATAATTAAAAATTCAAATGAATTTAGTTAGACCCAAGGTAAATGCAACTAATTAAAATGCATAGTTGATCTATAAATTAATAGCACGCGCGCGAGTTATATATATATATATATATATATATATATATACACACACACACTCTTGAACCTTTATTAAGATCTTTACAACTTAAACGCCCGACAGAGACTGATTCATTGACGGTGCAATCGTTCCTACGGAGATACGATCTTCTTATCATTAAACGTACCATACTGCTAAAATCCTCGGAGAGCAAGCTCAGCAAAAATAGGGCGGCCGGAGTCGATGCATTCTTAGGACAGTCATATAACATTTCCCTGCCTTCGTTCTTAACAATTTTGATGGATGGCTGTTTCTTTTTCTTGTATTTGTTTATTACACAGATAGACGTAATTCATAGAAAAAGTAATACAAGCGTAATTCAACTTTTAGAGGTAAAAAATTCAATTTTAGGTGGTTGATGTGTTATCATAGACGGTGTAGGCGTAGTTAGCATCTTGAATGGCTCAAAATTTAATCGATGTTTCTAATTAATGTCCAAGGTATGTTAGTGATCTCTGTTTGAGGGAGAACTGGATAGGATTTAGGATCGGGATTCTAAAAGTATAAATATAGTTAGGGATAATACGATTGATCCTTGAGCAAAACGAAATTCTAATAAATTACGATAGTTTAACATAAGTTCTTTCCGGGGGTCGTTTCTTAATAAATGCATCCTAGTTCGTTTAATTTTGTTGATCAATTAATATTATCACTATCTAGATTGTCCAATATTATCACTATTGGCAGGATCAGCTTTGTCTTCAACATCGTGTGATAAGGGGATTTTTCTTAGTCGTTTAGCACGTCGTAAATTATAATGACCCAATTGACCATGATATAGCACTCTAGTGAGGGACCTTTTTGTTTTTCTATAAGTAATTTTTGGTAAGGTAAGGTTTTGACAGGTGTCTCTATTGTAACATTGATTATGTTGTGCTTACTATGAAAAGGAGCAGGTATATTGGTAGCGGAGATTACCGTATCATTATCCTCCACAAGAATGACGTCAATCCAGATGCGGAATGTAGGTGCAATATGCGTAGCAGCGTGTTGGATAATTTGCAAGGACAGCTCAGCTGCGAGTCTGCAAAGAAACACAGCATCATCACTGGCAGTGCAGAGATCAGCATTCAAATCACCAAGAATGATTTTATAACTGTAATCCGGCGATAATCGCCGTAATTCATAAAAAAATTTAGAGTTCCTCATAAATGAAACATGAGGGGACCTATACACGACACAAATCACAAACACAGAGCAGATCAAGTACTCGAGCACCCCTGGCATTCCAGGCCCTTCAGTGTTGGAGGTAGAGAGTACACTTACTCGGAATTGCTTGTCGACATAAAGCGCGACTCACCCACCATTAATATTACGATTTTGCCGAACCAGAGAAAATCCATCAATCCTAATGACTTCATCCATGATACTAGAACCCAACCAAGTTTCCGCTACACCAAACAGTATAGTAAATTGTTTTATTTTATACTGTTTTATACAACGTCTAATTGCAGTAAATATTATCTAAGTAGTAAATATTATGACTGGAAAAAAGGCTTTATATTATTAGTTTCTGCACCGTTATTTAGAGTTTGAAAAACTGTTTAACACGACGAGGGGTTGTTTATAGTTCCTCATGCGGCAACAGAGGAAGCTTTATACACATTCAGTATTCGATCGCGCGTGCAGGGTCAGAATGTTTCTTTTTCAAGCTTGCGTGCATCGTCAACCCGCCGCTCTTTGTCTAAATATTAGTTCAATAAATACTACTCCATTATATTGCGGCAGTAGATAATAAACGAACCTTAATCGTAGACTTGCCGCGCGGTGGAGAAAAACCGCTGCAGCCGGCTCTACAAGAAGAATGGACACCTGGGACGGTAGAGATTTGGAAAGTAAATAGCTACTTAATATTTTAAAGAAATTTAAAGTATTAGGTTTTTGTATTTTCTTTAACAATTTTGAATCATTTGTGCTTCTCGCTTGTAGAAAAACTGTCGAGAAAGAAGAGCGGAAAATTACAAAAGGTCATTCAATCTAAGGGACAGATGACCTCCAGTAAAGTCAAACCCGATATCTATTATGCCCTCGCACCGATTTACTACATGAGCAAGATTTGCGGACTTCTTCCAATAAAGTTTATCCAGGAGAAGGGTGAAAATTATTGTCACGGAAAAGTCGATTCCCAGCAAGTGGTTTTCGGGTATATATAGTAGCGATATAAAATATTGTAATATTATATTCACGTAGGTTTATAAAATAAGATTATTTAATCGCGTTTCATTATAATAAAACGGTATATCTTTAATTAAATTAAATCATACATTTGTGAATTCGAATAATGAAACTTTTAATGTAGCTACTTCCGATGTGGGTTAATTTAGACGACTTATATCGAGTGTACTTATATGATTATAAAATATTTACTTAACAAGAATTGAATATTAGTTTCTTACGAGTTCGAAGACTTTGCGCGCGGCAGGATCTTGCTGTTGCTTTGCTGCATCGGGGCTCAATGCTGGGGCCTATACCGTGATCTGCACGATGGCTGGCAGAATAGCACACGGCTCTCCTCTCAGACAGCGATCGTTGTCACCTGCAGCGATGTCGCCGCCGTGATGAGTGTTGTCACCGTCACAATCCTTAGCTCATCCATGCGGTGGACTCACCTCCAACAAGTCGTCGCTAACATAATTGAAGTATGACCAGCCTGCAAATAGTTAGGCTTGACATGAAGGGTCAAGCACTTTATTAAAAATTTAAATGAATTTTAGTTTTTATCAGTAACAAATCCATAATCAATTCCAGGATCAAATTGGTCCACTTTAATTTAAAATTATTTGATGTTGCAATGTGTTTATGGAACTTATGCTACCTGGAATTAATCAAGCGATTTCAAATTTTTTAAAAATAATAATACTACATATATATGCGTATTTATGAAATTCAATACAATTCAACCTAGATTTTAGGTGACATTTATGTAAATTATTAATGAAAATCGTTGAAAATCCAGAAAAATTCAAAATCCAGATGAAAATGACCTGATAATTTATATTTCGGAACTATTTTGTATTCTTTTTGTTGACTTTTAATACTAACAAAAATATCAATATACAGGTAGATGAAAAGCTCAGGATTGTGAAAATTAAAGATATCCGCCGTTTCTCAATCAAAATCATTTCCTGGACATTCGCCTGCTTGGCTGTACTCTCGAGTATTGACTATACTTCCTGGAGTCTCTTATCGCTGAATAAAGAGAACAGACAATTCGGTGACAAGGGCGCGATCAATTACAGCCCTATCTACTTCATGTACATCGTAATAATGATCTTCGAAATTCAATACGCCGTCGTCATATTAAGTGTGGGCGAGCGCTTTTTAAAGCTGAACAAAGCGATCGAAAACATCACTAAGGCCAATGAAGTCGTTGAGTGTCTACGCCGGGACACGAGTCTGGGTAAGAAACTCTGAGAACAGTAATCGGCATTGGGTAAACTACATCCTATCATTATCTCACATGAAGATCTTATTGCGTATATATTTGTTTTTTATTACAAGCTACCACGAATCTGCCGGGTCATACAGTAGCCTTTCTCTCAGCCGAAATAGGACACTGCACTCGACTTTGCCGAACAAGTAGAGTTTCAGATGGTCATGGTAATTATTATAAAAGTGTAGAGTAGCATTTTTAAGTCTACAAAAGATTTACTCTAGCGTACATTGATTTTTCTTATAACATTTTATTATAATTGCATTCATTACGCTGCAATTTTGATAATTATTGTACATTTTTCTACTCTCGTAAAAGTGCGCGTTTGACGTCGGATAAAAAATTCAACGTGTCGTGCGCGAAGTTGACATTGATTTGTTATTCCGTGGATGTAAAAATGTTTGTTCAGGCGATAGCAGTGCCTTTGACGTAATCGATCAGCTAATAACCCTTCATGGGACCCTCAGCGATAGCATTCTTCACATCAACAATGCATACGGGATCGCGATACTAATTTGTACGATTAGTTGCCTGATACACCTCGTAATAACGCCCTACTTCCTTTACAATGAGCTATATGGCTCTAGCATCAGCACCATCAGTTGGTACATCCCATCGCTTCAGGTTTTCTGGATTATCTTCCATATTTATAGACTCCTTCTTTTCGTTCAGCCCTGCTACACGGTCGCGATCAAGGTCGGTATTAATCTCACCTACATTAAGTGATCGGGCGTTATTTATTCGATTGTTATTATATCATCATTTTACTATGCATATATAGGCAAGAAAAACAGGAGCTTTGGTCAGTCACGCGTTGACTAGTAAATGGAATTCAAGAGCTAAAAGGCAGCTGGAGATTTTTGCTTTACAGTTGATGCAGAGGCCAGTTGAGTTTACAGCTTGTGGTCTTTTCCTCCTAGACAGGGGATTAGTTACATCGGTAAATATAAAAAAAAAAATATTTTTCTAAAATCAAAATTAAAACTAAGAAATGATACGAATTAGAAGAATCAAATTTTTAGTATTAGTATAAGAAAAATAATTTTTTTCAGATAGTGGGATCAGTTACAACTTATCTTGTGATACTCGTTCAATTTCAAAATGCAGACGATACTAAGGGAACGCGACATTTGCTGCAAAATGCAACAACATTACTTCAAAATGCATCTAATTTTAAGAATATAAGTAATCAATTATGATGAAAAATTGAAAATTCAGAAAATAATGGTTGAATAAAAAGCTTGTTGTTTACTGTAAATAAACGGTTTTATTTTATTCCATTTCGCAGATGCGTACGTGCAATCGCTATCTGGGAACTACGCGGTAAACGTCTAAATACAGTAAAGAACGCGAAAATACTTTGACTCTTTATGTCTTCGGTTATTTTTGTAATTTTATGTGTATTTACATTACGCAATCTCCTACTGCATCGGATGTTATTTAGTATATTTGTGTTATGCTTTCCTAATGTTCAAAGTATAAAATGATTTTGATCAATTTGTCAACGTTTTTTTGTTTTGTTCTGTAGATAAAATCGGCACTCGTATGTACATCTCTTTGTTTTTCTCGATAAACAGTACTTTTTACCTTATCGAGCACCGCGAAATTAATTTTATTAGATAAAGGCGCCAGGCCGTCAAGAAGAGAAGTCACAAGATCGTCTAGAGGCATGAATTAACAATAAATACATCATAAACACATTAGAGAAATCAAACTCATTTTGTATTCGAAGACAATATGGATAAATATATGTACATAACTTTAAATTGCAACCATAGTTGAATTATTCATTTTTCATTAAAATCGGCCAACAACTAATAATTAAACTTTTCGTTCGAAGCCTAAATTAAATATCTGTCACAGCCAATCCAAAACGTTCCTTCATTCTGTTTATTCAAACGTCAAATAATTAAAGCAAATATATCTTTTTCTATAACATTTCAGAGTCTAATCGATATCAAATCATTCTTCTTTCTCTCTCGTTCTGTATTAATCTTTCGTATTTGTTGATTAATTATTATACTCGTTATTATTTTACTAATTTGCTTTCCTTTTCTTAACAAGTACATTCTACCGTTCATACGTACAATCGCTCATGTCATTTTTCAATCTCAAACACACCAACTTGTATAATTGATTAATGTAGAAATAAATATTAGTACGCTGAATGAATCTATCGCGTCATTTCGTGCCTACCGCGTGTTTGTTATATTTTTTTTCAGAATTTTTTGTTTTTTTATAACGTAAACATTATGTACGATACAAATTATGTATAAATTCGACAGAATTCGACCTTATAACAACTCCTGCCAAGTATATACGCAACAATGTTTCAAGTTTCCTCCCTTCCGCATTCGCTTTCTTCCATATCTTGTATTCCTGAGAAGTTGACGGGATCCATCGAGCGCCGGCGCTCAGTTCATGCTACCCGCTTCCAAAACTGGTGATTGTTGATTCTGACTCGACTTTTGATGTACGAGCTGGAAAGGCAGCTCGCAGCAGTCATCCACAGACAAATTTGTCGCAGTGTTTGTCGGCGTATTTGTCGTCGTAGTCGTCGTTATGGATGTCACTGGGATAGCCGTTTTCTTTGCTGTACGTTGACAAGTAGATGTGACAGATGTGGAAAAATTTGGGAGGGGGGGAATAGGTTCAATTTCACTCTCAATTTTGCTTAAGTGACGACCAGCGCACTGGCATGGACTCGTATGATGATGCAGTTGAGTGAAACAATCACTGCATACCCGCACAGGATTGTACAGTTGTTCGCTTGGAAGTGGTGTTGAATTTTCTGAGCAGTCGGCACAGAATATTTTACCACAGCACCTGTGGTAAATCAGAACCGTATATTATTATTATTATTAATACAAATTATTCAGAATATTTTTAATTAATAACAAATATACCTGCAGTGATGCTTGCGCCTGCCAAGCCAAAATTCTGTATCGCATCCCATGCATCGATTGACTGCATGATCAGGCACCCACAATGTTGGAGCTGGACCTGGTTCATCTAAAGCTTCCCAAGACATATCAGAAGGTAAAGATTCTCCATGATCTCCTGCACTTCCAACAGAATCTGGCAATGAACCCTGCAAAAAGCAATTCTTAAGTTTTCTAAACACTAGGTATTTACTTATAGAATTGATTGATAATAATAATGTTTACTCACAATATCATCAACTCGGTCAGTATCTGTATCATGATTGCACACTTTTTTTATCAATGCCATTCTTGTGGTGTGCAGTTCTTTTCTTAATGCTTCCTCCTTTAGCTATACGAAAAAGTAAAAAAATCAATATCCTTCCCTTTTTTTATATAATTGAAATAATTTTAACTGCTTAAAAAATACCTTATTTTCTACTATGATTTGTTGAACTCTCATTTGTACGTCACAATGAATGACTGGAAGGCCATCAACGTCATCTAGTCGATCAAAATTATCAATCATAATATCTTGATGAATCGGTGATGCTGGACAAATGCTGCTAGGTGTTCGGGACTGTAATATGATACTTGTCTCGCTAATGTCACTCCCCTCATTTTGATTACGATTGCATATGTGCCGATTGATAGTCCCTGTATCCACCCAATGAGAGTCCTGCTCTTGTACGTTATTTGTTATTTGTGATCTGGAATATTATCACTTAATAATACTGAAAATATTTGTATATTGCAATATTAATGCAATTATCATGCAGTAAATTAAAATTCGGCATTACTTACGAATTCTTTTCATCATTATTTTTTATAATAATCAAATCACCATTAGGTATAATTGTATCTGTGGAACTGTCTACCGAAGTATTAACTGGAGCTTCAATCGGCACTGATTCTCCATTGGATACATTCTTTATATCTTCAGTCTTTTTACAATTTTCATTGACCATTTGTGGTTTATCATTATCGTTATTACTCTCAATGTTTTCCGATTCATTCTCTAAATTAAGTGTATCGAATTTTCTAAAATTCAAAATATATTAAATTAATTTATTATTACAATAAAAGCATATACGTGTTCTTAAAATCTTACTTTTCCATTGAAATGCTTGGATCACTTAGCCTGCGATGCAGATAAGATGTGTGATCTTGTGCCTGAATAAGATCTCCATATGATCGAGTTTTTATCATCTGTCCTTGTAGCTCTTTATTATCACCAGCCTCGATGTCGATCATCGATACACGTGGTTTAATATCGCTGATACCCAAAGGTGCCTCTAGAGTTAGAGTTTCTCCTAAATAGACTGCAGACCAAAGTTTAAGATCTCGCACATTACAACTAGGCCATAATACCTAAAATGAATTAATAGATAATTATACGTTTTTTTATTTTTTAAGAATCATGTTCTTATTTCAAGTTTTTATTATATGCGTACTTGATTTTTTGAAGGGGAATACAGATGATTAACGAAAGATGAAGAATTTAGAAAACGCCAAACTGAAAAAGTACGATCTCGTATCCTTAATTGTAACCTATCCTGTCTAGTGTTGCATAAAAACGTTCCGAATAATTGAGAGTACGTATGCTGGGCTAATTTTACCTATAAAAAAGTTCACTTATATAATTTCAATATTCATTGATGAGTAACCTTTGTTCTCGATTAAATTGATTACAACTCCACTCACAAGATATGCAGATGACATCTGGAAACTGCACTTGAATTGCTTAGTTAATTGATGAACGCAGTCTAGCCATTGTAAAAATACAGGACATCGTTCATTAGGATCTTCACATCCTACATTTTGGCCGCACCTATCAGCGAATTTATGTCCAAAATCAAGCCATTCTCTTTCACACAAAACTTGAAATCCCTGTAGAAATATAAGAAAACTTTACAATAATTTTTTGACTACAATAAATGAACAATTATTTTAATCCAATCAATTAAATACGAACCTCCATTGTACGATAATACGGATCCAACAGGATCTGAGCGAGGGCGACAATCTGAGGCGTTCTGTCCCATCCGTCACTACAGTGTACTAATACTGGCCTTCCATCTCTTTCGATTGCCGAAGCTACTGTGACTGCGGCTCTAAGCAAGCCGGACATATGCTGCAACCATCTTGTCCCCTCCAACAAACTTAGCCAGCTACAACATTGTGAACAAGTCGTCTTTTCATATGTTATCATAAAAAATCCCTTCAAATTATACATCTACTACATAAATTTCTTCTTTGCCACGCACACTAAGTCGCTTCAACAAATAAGATTTGTAAAGTACATAAATTAAATCTTTAGGCTAGTAGGCATTACGTAATGAACAAGTATAATACGATTTAAAAATAAAGTCCTTCAAAATACGTAATGAAACATAAAAATACATTGATTCCAGCTTACTTAAAGTCAATATCGTTTAGTTCTACAACCTACAATAATGATGTTCTGTTTATAAAAAAGTATAGTAAATGACGTTAAATTCAAATATAAAACTTTTTAAAAAAATTTCTACATGCGTCTGATAACAAAAAAAATATAATGATTAAGTTTAACACTTGACAGTTACACAGAACACAAAAATATATACAGCAAAAAATTAGTTGATAGAGTTTTGATAAGAACGAAACGACAAAGTATATGTTAAATGACAGAAATGGTAGAAATAAATTTTGAAAAGAGAATGCTTGTAAATGGTCTGTTTGACCTTAAATCAGTTTCCTTGAAAATGTATGTCATTGAGAAACTGTCTAAAGACAAATGCTTTAAAAAGTATACACTCTCTTACATAGATGCAAATTATTTATAAAAGGCTAAACTATACAATTAATGATTATAAATGCACTGGAATTGAAAATGCAATGTGCAATGGACCAGATATATATGACGTTATTGACATTTAAGAACATGTAAACAAAATAAAGATTTTAAAATAGTATTGTATATAAATACTTGTACTGATCAGCATCAGAGGCACACAATTGACGAACAGCATGAAAACTTTTTCTTATTGAATGAATATTTGGAAGATTCATAAACTGTATGTCACAGTTTAGGTAGTAATCGGGGCATTCGCAGCCACCACCTCGGGCTCTGTTCGCCACTGCTGTCGTATAAGATCTGGCATCGACAATAAGGACTTTCTATGAATAGAATAAAGAATATATTGCATAAAAATGTTTAAAACAAAAGGGTTAATAACATTACTCTATCCTAATTTATTTTAGTATCCCAATACCTTTGTAGTTATAGGCATAACGGGCTCGTCGCCTGGATCGGAAAAGTTGACTGGCGAATCAATCATTGTCGACTCGCCTCTGTCGTAGGAACAAGCATCCGATAAAGCTTTCAAAAGATCTTCATCCTCAGGACTTCGCCACCCTAACCAACCAACTTCTGGTTGACTACTTCGTGCAATAACAGCTCCGTTATTGACATGTCTAGAAGATTAACGAAGTTTAAAATACACATAAGGTAAGAATTTATAGAAATTACTACCTCCAAACTACTGCAGGAACTCTTCTGGAACTTCTAAATTTAGCAACGAGCCCCAGAACATTATCTGAAATGCACGAAGGAACGAGGATCTGCGGGGGATAAGATGGGCACATTTGGTAATCTTTATTAATCTGACTAATACGCCAAGTTCCATGTAAATTGAATTTTAATCGTTCTACCTGAAATTTTAAAAATAGTATATTTTAAAATGAAAATAATTAGTAAAGTTGTTATAAAAGAAGTTGAAAAATCTTCATGAAAATTTAGCGCAACAACTGCTTTTCTATATAGGAAAAAATAGCTTACTTCTGAATTGAAAGTCGTGATGTAAGAATTGCTATCTTTTCCCAGCCTTGGGTAATCTTTTCCTTGTTCCATTGACCATGCATAATATGCAAAAGCAAACATGTCTTCAATGCTCCTCCTTGGAAAGGTGACTTTGTGAAGTCGCTTATACCATTCCAAGCAATGTTCATTAGTGGAAAAAGCGCAACTACAATAGAAAGACAACATTGCAAATTAAACTCTAACATTAAAATTAATAGGTATTTTATACTACAGATAACTATTAAATCATTTACAAATTTTTATAGTGAAATAAACAGCTTCTTTACTAACTCAAGAGATTTACGATATCGCTTGTAATTAATTGACTGATTAAAATTGTTTAGAACAGATAATAAATGATTTATTTCTTAACTGTTTTCATGAAATTGTCATCAAAAAATGTTGAATAATCAGTTATAGGAACATTAATTTACATATTTAAAATTGGATTCATTTTAAAAGTTATTTTTCTACTTCATAGTACTTGATACATAAGACTTGATTTGTAAATAATTATGCAAATTCTAATCAATTTTAAAGTAATGGTTAAAATATTCAAGTGTCATTTTTAGTAAAACTGATATTCTTTAAATGCAGAAAATATGCACTTTTAAATCAATCGATTAACTATTACAAAATACTTTAAATAACTGTTAATAAACAAACCTTATTGAGCGAGCATCTTTGCAGCCAATGTGTAGGTAAAATATCTCTTTAACTTCTAGATGCTCTATTAAACCTAATGGTACATTATAGCAACCTTGCCCAAGTTGCAAGTATAATCTGTAATTTGATAGTGCTAGTATTCCATCTGTGGTTCGTCCCAAAGCCACAATATATTCCCCACTCAATAGTACAAAAGGTACTGTGAGATTTGAGTCTTCGCAATCAAAATGTACAAGCTTTGGGAATACCTCTGATGCATGCAGATGGCAAATGGATTGCAAACTGGTTGGTTCCTCTGAGCTTTCCATTTCAGTCTATTAAAAAAAAGACCTATAGCAGTTAAACAAATTAAAAGATATTTCAAATACATTCAACAGGCAGTAAAGAATAAGAAAATATCTTGTGTAAAGAGGAAACTTTATTTTTAGATGAAAAATTATACATTTTTCTTAGTGATCAATTGTATAGTGGCATAGAATTTCATAGAAGAGTAGTATTAATAAAGAAAACTCCACTTATTAAACAATATGAATAATACTTTTATTTGCTAAATATTGAGTTATTCAAATTTAAACTTCTACAATGTTACGATTGGCCTTTGTTAATCAGCTTTCAATTGTAACAAAATCATTATAAATAGGATTGTTTACTTTGTTAATAAAGTTCACAGAGGATATTGATATTGATAGTCTCCTTATCTGGTAATTTTACATATACATTTGTTTAATCACCATAATAATGTAACTACTTTCATCGGACCAGGATATATTAAAAATCCAAATGAAATTTATACCATCAATAAAATTAACTCTCAATGGCCTTAGTAGATAGTAGTAAAAATAACTTTTGAAAGTAAGCAATTCTGATATCTCATGCATGATAACACCCATCACATGTACTGTAGCAAAGTAGTCAATGTGAACATTTTTCTCTGATTAAGAGTCTATACAAGACAAAGTGAAGATGCAAAAAATGTAACATTGTTATTAGTAAATTAGATACCACATACCTCTTAGAATTAGTGACTCAGCTTCAATTTCAGACTCTGTAGATCTGGGAAAGTCTCAGATGAATTTGTATGCTAAGAAAAAAAAAATTTGCGCATGTTATTTATCTTTGAAGTTACAAGAGTAAGTTGTTTGGCACTATCGTTTATCAATGTTTATGAAACGTTGTTATATGACATTTTCAATAATTAAAATTAAAAGCTGGTACAAAGTTAGTACTCGGAGTACATTGTTGATTTGTAGAGGCGCATGTTTTTTCAGCTCTTTAATCAATTGACATCGCATGAATCAATAAAGTGCGAAAAAGCAGGTTTGTAGATCGAGAGTGACGAAATAAACGTAAAATGTCGCGTATCCATCCGACAAGGTACAATCAGGTACAACTATACGATCAACGGCTATAAGGTGGAGCTTTTCCGAGGTGCGCGCGCTCTCTTCTCTCCTGTCTCTGTCTCGCGCGCATAGCGTTCGCTTTTCTCTCCACCGCAACTAAAACGAACCCGCGTGATTTTCCAACAACGGTGCAGCGGCGTGGCCGAGTGCGCTGGAAACCCGAGCCGCGACACAGGCGCAAAAAGTGTCGATGCGTATCGCGCGCGCTCCCGATTATGCAATTGTCGGAGTCACGGGCGCCGTCGCCGCTAGGCGAGCCCGCGCGCTGCACAAGAGAGATCTGCTCGTGCGGCCTCGAAAGTCCTTGCGGAACGGCCCCCGCCGGCGTCCTGAATTCGCCGCGCGGAATTCCGTCGCAAAAAGAGTGAAGCGATTTCCCATCGGCGCCTGCGGAGAGAGAGTGCGCGCCCGACAAGGACGGCGACAGCGGAAGGAAACGCAACTGCGCCTATCGTTGCATCCTTCGGCGTGAGCCGCGTACACACGTTAGCTGTCACTCGTGCCGACGGCCCCTCGGTCGCGACTCTGCGCGCGACTAAACTGTCACCGTAGTCCGTACGCCTGCACTGAGAAGACGAGGGAAAAACAGTCGTCGACGCTCGGGCGCGTAATCCATCGCTTTTCTTGGGAGGAGAGCACGTTGGCTCGGGCACTCGGCTGCTTGCCCCAGGTGCACGCGCGCGGCCACTTCGGCGAAACGGCGGGGGCGCGCCAGCGCGATCGATAGCGCCGAGGTGGGAGTCGCGGTCGGGCGCGGGTGTCGCGAGCTAATTATAGCGCAGCCAGCTGCCCCGTGGTTCTTTCCCCCGGGCGCCAGCCTGGCGCGAGAAAGCGGCGCCCGCGCGACGTCGCAACGCTTGCGACACGCTCAAAATGGGGCAGTGCAGTCAGCGCGGTGCCGCATACCCAGGAGTCGTTAACCGCCGTCGATCCAGCTCGCTCGCGCGGTAGGAGCCGCGCACCCTAGAACACAATAGCGAGGGTTCCGCGATCCGCGGTTAAAGCCAGGTGGGCGCGGGTGCTCGCGGCTACTCACCGGACGCTGGCGAAGGCGGGGCCCTGGACCCGCGGCGCTGTCCCCTCCTCGGCTCGCGGCCGAGAAAGAAAATGCCGCCTGACGTCGTCGTGGCCTCGGCTGTTTACTACGCTGCTCCTCCTCGGCCGTCTCTCTCGCACTCGCCCAGTGGCAACTGCAGCTCGCGGCGCTGGCTGCAGCTCGCTGTTCGTTAATACGCGACTGATAGGCGCCCGCGCTGCTGCACCCGTGTGCGCGCGCGGCCGACACAGGCAAGCCAAGGGCTCTAGGGCCTCAAGCGCCCGCGGCCCCCCGCACAGTCCATAAAGCCACTATGTTGCCCGTGGCTATATTCTCGCTGCGCTCCAGTATGTATACCTCCTTGCGCGCGCTATCGCCACACGGTCGGTCTCGCCATCCTCCTTCGCCTTACTTCTGCTTCTCGCAGGGCGACTGAGCGCCGCTCCAGAGGAATGTTTACAAGAGGAGGGAGCCGGAGGACGCGCGGGAACAATACGCACGCTCCTACTACGGCATATGTCGCGCACTGATCAACTAACTGCAGTTGCAGCGCTGTCTACTCCTGTGGTCTCGCGACTCGTGGCCCGCGGGGGGAGGACGAGCCAGACGAGCTGCGGGAGTCTCCCGCGCACTATGCCTTGCGCCTTCTTGCTTCCTCCCTCGTTCGCTCCTCGCCTGTCTCTCTCGAACGCCCACTCACCCTCCTCGTCGGCTGGCCGCGGCCTTGACAGCAGCGGTCAACTACGCCCACGAGAACCTCTTCACCGAGCCAACTTTTTTATAAGCTTACGCGATTGTCCGTTTATCCGTTGTTTCACACGGGCTCTATAACTGTGCCGTAGCGTTTTGCTGTCTTTTGTAGAGCTGACGTCTACTCTCCGAGTACTGCGGGTTTTCCCCAGCACTAAGGAGTTTCCAAACCTAGCGAGATTTGCCTCGCGCACCTCTGTCACTTTGTACCACTCTAGGCTCGAGGTGTGCCGTTGAGCGTTGATTATCGAGGCGTAACGAGACCACCAGAATGTTTTAGCGCCCTTCAAGTCTCGCGGCGGACGAAAATGAACGCGCATGGAGCCGTTGGACTGTCAAGAATCAAGACCCCTCGATTACTACACATACGCGCATCCTCCGTTGCACACACACGAGTGACCAGCCAGATGTGAACTGTCATGTCACGAGACCGTTTCTTTCCATTATTTCATCATTTTTTACCCGTCTCAAGACACTACAAGCGTTTTTGATTGTCACCGAATCAAATATCTCGTCAAAAACAATTATCAACACTTCACATTTAAGATTTGAATTGTACTAATGAATAATTTGTAAAATTTAATAAAGGTAACAAGATTTGCATGATTTGTAATTTGCACGTCAGCTTCTAATTCCATAATTATTTTAACGACAAGAAGATTTTTAATTTACCTTTAATATCCGAACTCTTAAATATTGAATTATCTACACGATCAAGATATTTTATATAAAGCAATCATTAAGCTTGACGTGCATATGATACAATTGTGCTGTACATTACAATCAATTAGGGTCTACTTACAATTTAATACAATTGTTTATTAATTTTTCTATAAAGTCAATTTCAAAATTTAAAGAAAAGTAAACATTAGAATTTATTGTTTTTTAAAGCTATTAATAAATTACGCTAATAAATTAATAGACCAAAATTGATTTAATTCCACATAATTGAATAACTAAACCTATTATAAATTTCTTAAAGTCAAAATAAATTTTAAGTAAAAACAATTAAGCATTTCAGACAGTTTATTTCTAAAAGAAAGAATTATATTGTATAATTATGTGCATAAAATTTTTTCCAACCAAAAAATATTTTATCTCAGTACTACCAGTTAGGTGTGATACTTGATTAATTTACGCGTTAAATATTTGACGAGACATTTGATTAATAAAACTTCACATACACATTTTTAAACATTCTATTTTCCACATTAATATGAAGCATGTTACAGTAAAAAATTTATTCCAAAAATTAATAATTCAAATAACGAATAAACTAAGATATACATTTCAATTAAAATAATGAACTAAAAAATTAGTCCAACAAGAGTTTAATGACATTCGATTAATTATACATTAAATTGTTATACCTATATCACAGAATTTTTCAAATCAATCTATTAGAATTTTAAAATTTGTCATAAATGTAACTATTCTATTCTTCAAATATATTGTCAGGTATTCAAAACTTTGACATAAATTTGTATTAATGTCAATGTTACAAGAAAATGCATTATTTCAAAATAATGTAATTAAATATAAATAATACTAATTTGCTTAAAAAACAATACAGGAAAATAAAAACCTTCAACGATCTGCACTTGTTTTGTACAGTTTATAACTCTACACAAATATATTTAAAAATTAAACCACTTAAGATAAAATTAAAGTTATTTTATAACTGAAATGTGGGCTCAAATGTGATAAAATAAATGATTGTTTTAAAAAGTTCTTAAAAAACTGTTTAAATTTAATGCCATTAATATATGCAGTACATTGGCATTTTCATTAATTAATAAAAAATTACACTAGTACTGTACTATCTCTTATTATACTACTTATTTAAAAGCAGCTATAAATTTCTTCACAATAGTTTATTAATTTATTATTAAATGTCTTTTAAAAATAAAAGAATTTTGTGTAATTATTCAATGAAATAATGTAGGAAATACATATCTTGTTTGCATTATCACTTTAGTACGGTTTCAATTCATTTTGTTATTTAAACACATTGTTGAATCCCAATGAACAAGATATCACATATCTAGTTTTGATCATGCTTTCCAAAAATTTGGATTTTGCTGCAGCCGTCTTTCAAATGTTTGATACCATCCTTGTATAGAAGAAAGAGGCACAAAGTTTTCTGTTGGATTTGCAGTCATTTGCGGTTGAGTTATAGAAAAACTAGACACATAATTAAGGAAACTAGTAATCATTTTCTGAGCAAAATCAACAAATGAACTTGCAGATGTTGCTTTTATTACAGCTGCTTGTTGTTCTAAAATATTGAGTGGTTCAACTGATAAACCAATTTGAGCAACATGCGAAATTTTGCCAATCCCAAAGATTCCTAAATTGCTATTTTCAAATTCATGATTCCTTTTTAAATTTGATATTTTAAATATTGCAGATGGCTTATTATTTGAAATGTATCCTAAAAACTGCCAGTTTGGAGGTGCATTTGGATCGGGCCAACTAAAGTATACTGAAACATGAAAATAATTAAGCGAAATTTTAATAACTTAAATTTATAATTAACATTGAAACTTAATTTTTAAAAAAAAAAATACTTTACCAGCACCACCCATTCCATCAATAAATGGAACAGTTCCTGTCAAAAATACAACAACATGATTAATATCATCTGCATCAGGAACTGTGATTAAAAATTGATTTTCACTGATTTGCTGAAAGTCTGTTTGAACCTATAATGTACAATAAATCATTATTGTGTAGTCAAGACATTACTCATTTTTATAATTTGTTTATTCTGTTTTACTACTATAATTATTTCTTTTCTTTTTGTAAAATGATGTACTTTTGTAGAAGTTTTACTTAGATAAAAATACATATTATATTGAAATATAAAATATTTTAAGTTAACTTCATTATAAAGGTAAAACTTTCACTATTTGTAGAATATTCTAGAATCTCTACAAGTTCAGACGATCAACGCCGGTAAAAACAATGATACAGAAAAAATGTAGAAAATCAAACTTACCAGTCGACCGGACACAATCAAACCCATCATACTCATTTTTAAAGGTTTTAATGTATACAATTAGTAAAAAATATATTCTAATGTTTTATATTGTAGTACACGTGTTTACATTAATGAACAAGCCATTGCACCGTGTATACACACTGTCGCCCAATTAAGCCTATGATATGAATGTCGCTGCGTTGGAGATTAAAACATAAAACGTACTATCTACAATCTAACTGTATTATTGTAATAAACCACATCCACACCTATATATATATATATATATATATACGTTTAAATGTAAAATTTGAGTAAAAAGTATAATTGTTTATAAATATTTTTGATATTAGTTATTTCTTTGATCAATCAGGCCAACATGACGAAATGACTCGAATTGACGAATAAGAACACCGATTTCTCTATATATTAGTATAATAGTATTGCCAACAATACTCCTGCAACTCGATCATTTATATATACATGTATGGGCTCTGTTCTTCTAGTCACTTCTAGTTACGTTAATCTTCGTTGTTATATATGTAAGATATAAACCATCATTGCAGACGACGTTAATTTTACTATAAAGCAGCATAATAACCTCTAAATATGCCGTATAAGTATATTGGCCGTAGAACAGATTTTAAAGGAAAAACATTATGGGAAATTTTAGGAAACTTAAAAAATTTTGGCGTCGGTAGAGTCGTTGCTAGAAATATGTTTCAAAGATATCCAGAATCAAGTTATATGAAAATTATGAAAGTAGAAGCTTTGCCAAATGTTAAGCCGTCATACGATGTAAGATATCTTATATAAAAATTTAACTTATGGTTACTTTTGAATATAAAAATAATTTTATACAATATTAAAGATTTTAAAATTAATAATAATTTTTAGGACAAACGTAAAGTTATTGCTTTAGTGGAAAGAACTTTTCGAGGTGTTCAGCAAGAAAAGCTTGTACAATTAGAATCTGCAACCTATAAAGCCGATTATTTTCTTGTTCCTAAACATAAAGAGTCTGAATTTTGTCAAAAAACTAATAATGATCAAAAAAAAATCTTGCCTAGAACAATGGAATATCCACCAATTCTTAAAGAACTTTTACAACAAAAAGACATGAATGGCAAAACTAACGTTGGAGAACTTAAAATGAATATAGCATATAACAAAACTATTCAGAACAGATATCGAGTGGCAAAAGTAGGAGAAATACCAACTGAACCTGAACCATCTATTGGCCTTGGAAATCCTATAAGCCCCAGTTTATATGAGAATATAAAATAACTCTAAATAAAAACTGTTTGTATGCTACAATTCATTGAAGATATATTTACTTTTTTACTGTATATATTTTTTGAAGAAATAAAAATAATTTCTAGTTTACTCGTTGCAATTATTGGTATTGTTAATATGTTACAATTATTCAAATTATCAGTTTATTACTTTATAATTTGTGTTTAGATAAATTTTGATAAAACAATTTGTTTAAAACAATATAATTAATGATATTCTTGTCTATGATTCAATCATTATTATTACTAATAATTTTACGTTAGATGCGTAAAACATCTGTTCAGAGAAAAAATTTAAAAATAAAAGAAATATGTAGTTTTTTCAAAAACTGCTGAAACTTTCTGTTAAGTTTATAGTTTATGTCAAAATCTATATATATATAGTTCTAAAACAATAAACTTGAAAATCATGTATATTATAAATAATAAATTTTTAATAAAATTCTAGTATAAATCCAACATCGTCATTAAGATTATTGATAGCGTTAGGATCTCGGTCGGAATACTAACATTGATTCAATAATTCAAGCATATCTAAAGTAAAAGTATATTAAATTTAGATTCACATAAAAGATAAAAATATAAAGAAGTATATCAAAAACCAAATATAAATTATGTATTTAACAAATAATGCGCGCATGAAAATGCGTAAGCGATATATTCTGGAAGCACTGATTTAAGGCAACAATCTTTGCTAAAAAATTTGTTTTAGGAAAGTACTATCGATCCGAGTCTACTCACTGCAGTTCAGATACCTTTTTAATTGTTGCGTTATTTTATTTTTTATAAACTTTTGTTTCACTATGTCAAACCTTTTGTCGCGATTTTGAGTAAAATCAATAGATTTAAAACTATTTTGAACAATCAGAATATATGAATATTAAAAGGATTCTAGTATTTTATTGAAGCTTTTTTTAAATTTAAATCATTCCGTAGTTTTTTTGACAGCATGCAATAATTGAACAACAAACCATAAAATATTGTATTGTTTAAATAAAAAATATTTTATTAGAATTTTCAATTCTATCTAGTGCAATAATTTATTAGTCGCTTATTATTTTTTTTAATTTAAATTTGTTGTAAATTATACTTTACATGACGAGATGTACAATCTAAATATATGTACGATACTTGTATATAACAAGTATAGGATAAATAATATATTTTCGAACATGTCAACATTCCATTGTTTATTTTGCTCAGAATTTCCCTTAAATATTACTTATTTTCAATTTTTAGATTACAAATAATTAAAGTTTATTTTATTTGTATATACTATAAAAAATAAAGATAACTATAACGATGTCAGAGCAAAATGAATCTAAAATGAATACGATTTTGCAAGATCTTTTGGATTCAGCAGGTACATTTTATTACAAAAGTAAAGAATAATTGTCTTAAAATTCCATAACCTTAATAAATGTAATGTAAATTAAAATATACGGCCAAATTAATATTACAGAACATCAAAATTTATCTCAAAAAGATTTAATGCATATTGAGACCCAGGCAAGAATATTTGCATCTATGTGTCCGGATGAAATATTGGATAATTATAATAATTACAATACCAGACACTATTTAACAACCTTAATGCTAGGCGATATATCTGGTAAATATAACAGAAATATTCTAACAATGTTAAATTTTAGAACTGTCTTTAAGATAGAAAAGTTAAAAATACACAAAAATAATTATATATAATATTGTTATTTACAATAGCCTCCGTACATTATTTCCTTGTTTATATGCATTAGTGGAAAAAAGAAATGTTCGTAAATGCTATAGAGTTAAATATATGTAATGTATGTATACGAATAAGTATACAATTTTTATTGGATTTGCAATAGAATTTACACTTTTATACACAGAATTGATTTTTTTATAATTAGACAGCTTTATTTTCAAAATGCAACAAAAACATACTCGTATACAAACAGAGAATAAACATAAAAAATAGTGTTTATTAATAAACGAAAATATATGTTAATATAGCTACATTTTAAATATATTTTAAATAATTCGTTTACAAAAGCGCACAAAAAGTATTTCAGATTTATGAGCAACATTATTTTTTTGTACTATGTACATTTTTGTCTAATTATAGTAAAAATATGTACTTATGTTAGATTTTATACTCTTTTTTGTCATTTTTGTTTAGTTTCTCTGCTTGGATGTAATTTAAAAATTTACAAAAAAAATATGAATATAAATTTATTCAAATATCATTTTATGCATATCTATAATGTTCCTTGTATTTATAACATTTGAATTTAATTAAATTATAATTCTAGATAAAAAAAATCATTATACTTTTCATATATAAATGCTGAAACAACAAACTTTTGGATAACATATATAATTTACTTTTAGATTCTTATATTCATAATTTATATTTTATTTATGCCGAGATCCTCGCTGAGATCTTATATAAATCATGTTTATGTGATAACGTTCGTACGACATAACGAAATTATCTTAAAATCATCCAATAAATATTTTTTTTATTTTACAGTAAGGATACATTTAAGGCATAAAATTATTGCAGAAATCTATTTCTAAAATTAGGTTTTACCGAGATGACGGATAGATTTACAAAGCTAAGCAAAGGTGGACCCTCAAAAATTACAGAAACCTTAAATAGTTATATTGGTTCCATGGTGCAAGAGATTCTACTGCAGAAAGGTGATGTACTTAAATTTTCGGGGGATGCATTCATGGTTATGTGGAAGGTGGAATCTGGGCTTATGATGCAAGATGTTGCCACTAAAGCTATAAAAACAGCCTGTATAATACAAAAGCACTTTGGAACATATGAAACAGACGTTGGTATTACTTTAAAGGGTACGTAATTGCATTTAAATAAATTAAATCAGTTCTATATAAGTTTTAAACAATTTATTTTGAATAATATTTTATTTTATTTTTTTAATTTTGTCAAAAAATGATTTCGGTTTCAAAATATAAGTTCATTTAAGGATTCTAATAAGATATATGTTTGAATCAGTAAGCTTAAAAAATACTGAAGTTGAAACAAATATGCACGTGTGAATCAACTTATTACTATATTCTAAAGGAATGTGAGAGGTATATTTGAAGCGAATAATTTTCATAGTGATTTTTAGTCGAAATAATCATTATTAAACAACAATAAATTATTGTTATACTGTTCTAGTATTTCTTTCAAATACTATTTACATCTACTTTTAATTTAATCAATTAAATTTGTAACTATTACATAGTGAAAATAGCAATAGCGTCCGGAAAAATATATTTTACATCTATTGGAGATCCTAGATCATCTTCATACTATGTTATTATTGGAAAACCAGTATGGGAAGTTAAATTTGCAGAAAGATTATGCCGGTACAAAACATTATCTAATATAATTTTTTATTTATATTTAAATATTATTATTATTAAATATAATTATTTATTCATCTGATAAGAGGTGGAGACATATTAGTCGCATCAAGTTGTTGGCAGTGGGTAAACCCGAATGAATATGTGTTTGAAATGTTGTCCGATGGTATCCATACATTAATAATTTCGTTATCAGTTTTGTGGGATACTACCAAAGAAACATTTGATGAAGATAACTGTAAATTACTTATTTATAATATTAATTTTGAAGATTTCTATCTTTTTTTAATACAGACATTAATAATACAAAATTATTAATAATAGTATCCGACTGCACAAACAATAGCTCTAGACAATACTCACTTCAATCTGATCAATTCTTCGACAGTGACTATGATATTCCTCTTAAAAAATGTGTTTCAAGCTCAGACCATTTAAAACCAGATTTAAATAATACTAAAAACTATAGCCGTAAGTTTTAATTGAACATTTCTATAATAGATTGAATTATAGAATTACTTAAGCAATATGGTACGCAACTATAATTGCATTTTTTTCAATTTATATTTAGTAAGTCGTATATATTATATTCATATTTTGACCAAAATAAACAATTTCAAAAAATCAAGGTTTATAGCGTTTATTTGTTTACATTACGATTTTGCAGATTAATTGAAAAAGATGTTTTTATTTAAAAACATCTGGTATAAAGTTGATATTATAATTTTTAAAATATATTAAGCTTACAATTAAAAGTAATTAAATTTTTTATGTTCGTCACAAATATGACATACCTAGTTGATATACGATTTATATGTGGAACTTTATTTCTATTAGAAAATAAATTTAATATATATAATTGAAAAATTGCAATAAGTACAACTGTAAATCACTTAAATAGAGTTAACTTTTTGCGCTTTCAAGCGAATATAATATTGTTAATATTACTGTAGCCAAAAGAGAAAACGACCCTCCTAACTCTTTCCCCTTAGCCGTGACTTGCGTGCACGTGCCAGCAGAGGCGCTCACGTTATCTTTACAACCGCATCGTCTCTCTCTTCCCCCAAAGTGCATACTGACGCATCGCCTGTACCCTCACTAGCGCTCCCTCTTATCTCCCTCATACCTACATTTAAGAGAATACTCTCACGTACCTGACGCCTAGATTTTGCTATGCTCTCTCTTTTCACCGATTCGTCCCTCTTTTCTCCCAAGATGCAGCTCGAAACACCACTTCCAATTCTCTCTTATCTTCCTCACGACTACGTTTAAGAGAATATCCTCAAACACCTAGTGCATGGATTTGTATACAACCCGTCTTTTAATTACTTGTCTCCAGCTATACCACGGGATAGCTGAGGGAATTCTAAAACTATTTTTTACTCGTCGCGAAGCTGTCACACGCACTCCTGCAAAGATACAGGCGTTTAAAAACAGATAAAACCAGCCCCTACGGCCGAAAAGCACAGTCTATTTCAATATCTTGAATATGCTCCAGTTTATTTTTTTAATGTTATAATTTTCTATTTTGAGTTCGCCCGAAAGTCATTCAAGCATCACAGGCAAAGCTGGTGAATCAAATTCGAAGTTATCTTATTAGACCTGTCATAGATTCAGTTGAAATGGGTGAACCATTAGAATATTTAACAGAAATCCGGCAAGTTGTAATTGTTTTCGTGAATGTGATAACCGCTGAAATGCATAGAAAAATGCTAGTGAAACTCGTTGATTCAGCTTACAAATTCGTTTGCAGGTAAATAGATAATATATCAGTAACTGAATTATACAATAACGGTTCTACTTATCATTGAATGTAATTTTTCACTATATCAATAGTATAGTATTCGAAATGGAGGGGTGTGTAAATAAAACATCTCTGTTTGACAAGGATTTGATATTTCTTTGTGTCTTTGGCCTTCGAGGAGCTAAACATGAGCTTGAATCGCAAGTAGGATTGCGCTGTGCTTCGACACTAAGGGCGGGGCTCTTGAAATATGAAAATGTAAAATCAGTCAGCATTGGCGTAACCACAGGAATGACCTATTGTGGAGTACTTGGTCATGTGCTTCGAAGGGAGTACACCGTGATCGGAATGTCTGTCAATAAAGCCGCACGATTAATGTGCGCGTATCTTGACAAGGTGTATATCTAATCCAATATTTTACAAACTTACACATGATTATGATGAATAAAGCTTGCACATTATCTGTAAATTATTTATATTATTTGTATACGGAGTTTCAGCACAAAATCGTACAATTTCTTTCTTATATTTTTTCTTTTGTACATGAATATTGATATCTGTAAAACCGTGATGTTATGCATTAGGTTGTGTGTGATAGAGAAAGTTTCTTATTATCTCATCTTGAAGCTAAACATTTTATTCTTCAAGAAACTAAGCCTTTGAAAGGAATAACATACGCTGGACCAATTTATGAATTTCTAGAACAGAGACCAATGTAAAAGATTATATAAAGCTTCACATTTCATTAGAGTAATTACGCGAAATACGGAAATAAGCAATCATATTTTTTATAGTGCTGCTGACTATGATTTAAAAATTCATAAGTATCCATTACTTGGACGGGATAATGAACTTAAAATTTTTCAATCTATGATACACAAATTATTTGAAGAAACTAGTCAGAATAAAAATACAGAAAATGTACTTATTATAAAGTATGCTCTAAATTATATAAAAAAATATAAAAATAAAATTTTGTATTATTTTTACATGTATTCAAAAATACGTAAATACTTTAAATGTTTAACGTACATGTAAATTCAAATACAAAATATTTATTCTAAGGTCTAAAATTAATTAAGTTTTACAAAATATTTAAATTTATTTTTAGAGGAGATCCAAGATTAGGTAAAACCAGATTACTTGAAGAAATGACTACCGTTACTCCCGATCATGTACCAGTTAACTACATAACACTGAATGCCCATGATAATGAAGTAAAATGCAATTGATTTACAATCTACATTTTTATAAAAATAGTCAAATGATATACTTACAGACTGTAGTGCTATTTTCGAGTTGCATAAGCTAGGATATATATTTTTTCAGCATCCTTTCGTACTCATGCGATTGATTTTTAACATTCCAATGGGGTTTACGGCGAATACAGATAATCGGGAAAGACAAAAAAAATTAAGTACGTTTTTTAATAGAGTACCTAGTCATTTTTTATACTTATTCAACGAAGTTTTTGATGTCAATTTCGAAGAATCCACTCAATGTAAAGTGATGCAAGCAAAAGAAAAGAGGAAAATGTTGAAAAAACTATTATCAACTTTAACGCGTAATTGTTTTAATATTAATTGGGTTATTATTATTGATGATGTAGAATTAGCTGACGATGACACGCTATCGTTTTTTCCGATTTTAAGAAAGCAAAAAACAATATTTTTCGTACTTGCTTTTGGAAATAAACTACTAAGAAGGTACGTTATACCGAAGAAAATTGGAAAGTATGCAAAGGTATTACTAAAATTATCTATTGTGATAATTCTTATTGTTCTTGTAAAATAATCTTATTTCTTGTTAATTATGTTATTATATTTCTCGATCCTTGTTTGAAATTACTGTTATATCGCAGATTTTGTATAATTTTATTGAAATTCTCACATTTTTATGATTAGATAATTGAAATTTTGGGTCTTGATAAGTGGTACCATGCTGCATTGGCGTGCCACGTAATGGATGTTATTGCGATTCCCACAGATCTCGAGAAGTAATTAATTATTATATATACTTAAAATCTATCAATAATAATAAAATACTTTATTATTATAGAACAATTCAAGAAAGAAGTTGGGGGAATCCAGGTTGGATGGAAAGTTTTTTAATAAGCCTACTTCAAACTAAAAGTGTTGTTTTAAAATGTCTAACGAAACGACAAATTCATTCCATGGGTTTAGTAGTGCCTCCAGAGTACATGTTAAATAGAAAGTATATCATTTTATTTTTTGTAATTCTCGTTTGCGTATATTCATTAAAAAATATTTTTAAATGTTTTTTAAATTAAATTTAAATGTATGTTTTCATAGCTTAGATAAATATATAATTTGCATTTAATTTTTTCTTAATCTTAATTTAAATAAAATTATATTATAATAACATGTTTTTAACACATAAGAAATTATTATTAATTAAATTTTCAAATTATTTTTATAGTGCACCGAAAAATCCAAAATTTGATGAAGGTTCTAATCCAGTGTTAATATCTAAAAGTAATATATGGAAAATGTATCAATCATCTTTTAAAGTAAAATATAAATTCGAAACTGAAAACTCTTTTCTAAAAGTTATGTCAATGATTGAATTAAAACATGCATTATTAAATACTAGGAAAGTCTTACACAGCTCACTCATGAAAAAGAATTTGATGATGTAGTGAACCACAATGTTTGTATTCTTGCTTCGAATTTCCATAAAGGTATTCAAACTGAAGCAACAGCTAATAGTAAGTATTCATGTTATTACGTGATATATAAAGAGGATAATAACTATACAAATAAAATAGCTATGTGCTGAGAACCGAAAGCAATTCCTGAAAGATTTCTAAATCGAGCTAAGTTTTTGAATTTAAACAGAATTTTCTAGAGAGAATGGATTTACAATATTTTCATAAAATAATTGTTGATCTTGTGCAATTATTTTAATCAAAAGATTAAGATTTTATATGAATTTAAAAAAGCATTTTTTATTTTAGCTATTCTTTTAACATTGTATGATTCACTAACGTCTCTTGATCAACTTTTACTTAAATGTGCATCAGTTTTGGGAGAAATTGTTGATCGAAAAATATTACGTCAATTAATGGAAGATACGCCCGAAAGTGACTTTGTTGTTGGTAAATGTGTCTACTAATTATTTATATTTAGAATATACAAATTTGTATTTAAACTCAACTTAATAAGTTCAAACAGTTCATTTAATATTATTCAAATTATTATATATGTTACAGCCATTGTCAAATTGTTTAATTTACGAATAATAGGTTGCGCAACTGGTGATTTTAGTAGAAGTCCTGGTTTGCTAGCATTAAAAAAATACAATGTTCCCGATTTACATGGTCAAATTGTTTGCGGTTGTCAAGGAATTGAAACTTCTGGTAAACATTTATTACAGAAAATGTTTTAAAAATATAAAATAACAATAACAATAATAATATAACAATATATAACTATAACAATATTTATTATTATAACTATAACAATATTTTTACACATATATTTTAAAGAAGCTGTATCAGATTTACCAAAGTATGGATTTTGTCGTTTAATGAGATTCAAACTCGATATGTTTAGAGAAACTACTTACAGGTAATGCAAAAACTGTTATAATTAAGCTATAATTTTTCTGAAATTATTTCTTATGCATTTGTCAAGTCTGGCAATAAAATATTTGTATTTATTAAACGCAAATTTCACGCCAAAATCTAAATGCTTCTATCGAGAACGCGACACAGTTGCTAGCACTTCCGTAGAAGACTGAGCGCTTTTATTGCCGATTTTTAGGCCTGGGCTTGTGCCAAATAGCGTGGAAACAGTGGCCGAAAGGGGGTAACCAATTTTTATAGTATACCTTGCCGTGATTATCTCCAAGGCGAGAGCTAATGGATTTCCCCAAGACATTGCCCTCTCTTTATTTAACCGGAAAAAGCCGTTTGGCTTGTATAAAAGAAGGCTTCTCTAAATAAAATACAATTAAATTGATTTAAATTTTAGTTTTTAAATTTATTAAATTTTCATAATGCCGATTTACAGATTTGTGAAGAATAAATGATTCGAAATTACGTTTTTAATAAATTTTCATATATGTTGACGCTACGTTACAATTCATTTATACGATACGGTTCGTTACGTTATAATTTGTTGTGTTACGATTTATTACTTCGCAATTCGATTTGAAAGAGAAAAGAAGTAAAGTGATTGTATAAAATAATCTATTCCTTACTTTTGAATTCTTATCCATATGGTGGACACACGAATAATGACTTATCAGTTTTAGGAAACTGAGATCAAGTCCTTATTCGGATGCACGACTAATTTAATAAAGTTTATGATCAGAGGCCTACCGCCCCTTATTAAATCAAGCTACGGGGAGGAAGA
The DNA here is from genome assembly GCA_018906755.1 of Sycophaga agraensis. NCBI lineage: Eukaryota > Metazoa > Arthropoda > Insecta > Hymenoptera > Pteromalidae > Sycophaga > Sycophaga agraensis. The sequence continues at coordinate 1,761,926 of JACCIE010000037.1, forward strand.
TCCTGAATTATCTCTTACAGCAGAAGTCCTTACAGTCCAGAGACCATAGTCCTTACATAACAAAGGAGTAGTCAGTTCCCTAATTATCCATCACGGCGAAGTCCTTACATTCCAAAGATCGTAGTGCTCATATAGCAGGGAGTAATTAGTTACCAAATTATCCCTTACCGCAGAAGTCCTTACAGTCCAGAGACCATAGTCCTTATATAGCAAAGGAGTAGTCAGTTCTCTAATTATCCATTACCGCAGAAGTGCTTACAGTGCAGAGATCGTAGTCCTCTTACAGTAATGGGCAATAAGTTGCCTTTTACATAGTCTAGCTTATCGCAGATCTAGCAGAACTGGATGGGCCCTAAACAGTGTACAGGCGAGAGAGAAGGAATCAGTTAAGCCTTTGCCGCAGAAATCCTTAGAGTCCAGAGACCATAGTCTTACATAGTAAGGCTTAACAAATTGCTCAATGTAATACTTTATGTAGCACCTGTACACACCGGGTCTAAAGTATTACACCAGCAAAAGGTAAGGAGTAGATGAGAAAATTCCTTTCTCTGACCGGTAAACTTTTTATTGGGCGGAAGCTGCGAGTCCTTGTAAGTATTCTCTTAAGCGTGGGCGTGAGGGAGATAAGAAAGAGGCAGTGGTGAGGGAGGAGAGGCGGTGCATAGCGCTGCATCTTAGGCGGAGTTTTGGGCGAAAACCCTATCGGGTTCTTTTTCTAATTCTTTATAAAATATTATGATCGGAGGTATTGACGGATACATAGATTTTATATTGGTCTACCTTTCTTTTAAACGCGTAGCCTCGTTTTTGAATGGTGCAAATCGGACCATTATTAGTATTTCTTAATTTTTATACATTATTTTATTTTATATCTTTCTATTGCGTGTGAGGTCTTTTTGGAAAGAGGGAATCATTTTTGGTTAAGCTGTGTGTGTAGTTTTTATATAATATTACATTTATTGCAAAGAAGCAGGTTTCTTTGGAAATTAATATACTTATGAAAGGCCTTTATTTGGGCCTGCTTCGGAAGTGTGAAAAGGGGCTTGGCCTCGGGCTCAGCACGTGCACGTGCACCGGTCTGGTTGTAAATGCAGCGGGCCCGGTATCGGCGCCCGGTTTGTCTGCAGTTCTTAATTATAAAAATATTTAAGCGTTACGCAGGATGTAACACATTGAAGGTCATTCAAAATAAGTTTTATAAATTAATTACGTTATGTCTAATTATGTTGTTTATTATGTTATTAAGTAAAAAAACGAGAGTAATATAGGATTTTTTCAATTAATTAAAATAGATTATTGACTGACACCCAGAAGGTTGAATTCCATAGTAAAGCCCTAAAGTACTTGCAGCAAAATACACGGCGATGCGCCGCTTGTGGTGGTGGACAGTTTAATAGACTCCTTGGGCAGAAAATGCTACATGAATCAGATGGAATGTTGATGAATTCCGCAAGAGACTTTACTTTTGTTATTGATGAAACACTGATTCCACAATTCAGACGAGCTTCATATGGTATATGATTTCCTTATTTTATCGTATTACATTCCTTTTCACACACTAACAACATTCTTCAGGTTCCGATACTGATAGTAATAAAGCATGGTCAGATTTATTAAAAATGTGTAAAACAGTTAAAAAATCACCGACCCGAACATTCTCAAACATGGATTTCAAAAATTGTCAGTGTGACTCTCACCTTCTCACTGCTTACACACATGTAATGGAACATTGCCGAGGGATCGGTAAATCGTTTGTATTTTTACTTCAGAATTTATTCTAAATATTTTCAACAAATATGTTTACTATACTATACACACACACGCACGCAACTTCAAAAACTAAATTATGATTTATAAATGATTCTGAATTGTAGGGGTCAAAAAGCTACTTTTGATAGCTATTTTGGAATTCGTAGAAGTGTGTTTATCGACTCTGAATATTCCGCAAGCCACAAAACTTTTAGCTGAAGTTGATAGCCTCATTAATGAGGTATCTAGTCGTTAAAAACAGTATCAAAATGTAATCAAATTTTAGTTTTTTAACTATGTAAATTAATTTTCTAGATCTATAATTCAGTCGTAGATCAGACTATTGTATTACCTTACTTAAAAGGAAAGGTACAAACTTTACGTGGCAGGTGTTTTTTACAAAGCGGCTTAATTCAAGAAGCAATGAACTGCTTTGAAGCCACGTTAGCAATTATGCGTTACACGTTTCCTGATAATTTACTTTCGATCAGGTTAAAATCAGTTTATCTTTTGAATCAGCAGAAACTGATGTTAACATGTTTGAGACCTTTGAAAGTCGGAATATTGAAAGGGGAACAAGCGGATTATAATGATCAATTTGCAAGTTGTTTAGCACAAATGTATAAAATCTTTAAGGTTGGCAATATCAATGTAACTCTCAGATAATAATTATTCAATGAATATTTATATGTAAGACAAATGGCAATGAAAGAGTCGTAAGACAACTATACATCCATTATAAAGAAAAATTAAAAACATAATGGAATAATTAAAAACAAATAGATTATTTTTCTGATCAACCATCTCATTAATAGTTAGATCGATAAAGTAGCAGGAAAAATATTTGGAAAACCATCTAATTTAAACAAGGGTTATTCACTTTGAATTATCAAACTAAATTGATTAAACACCATTACAATACTGATTAACAATATTTATGATATATTCATTAGTAACTCGTAACAATATATTATGATTGAGATTAAGGTAATTATTTGTTATAAATTAGTACAAAGGAATGACCGATCACGCAGTATTGGCAGCAATTTGGGGTTTAAATGTTGCTTTGGAGTCAAGTAACGACTTTTTCGTTCTATGCACATCTTATGCGAATATGATGATCACAGCTCACATAAACCGTTATACGTAATTTACATTGAAATATGCTATAAATTTGGAATTATCATAATAAATTTAGGCAAAATTATGGTATTTGCTCTTTTTTGTTGCTAGCTCAATAATACCATACTTGGAGGTAGATGCTTTAAATCTATGCAATAATCGTAAAGACACAATAGAACTTGACGAGATGACAGCTGTCACTGAATTATACACGCGAATTTTTTTTTCGCGCTGGTTGAGTGGAAAACTTAAATCGGCAAGTAGAATTGGTACAATTGCTATGAACCAAGCTCGAGCAATAAAATCTTCGACTCTACAGCTTGTAATACTGCCAAGATTGATTCAAATTTACATGTCACAATGCCGTTTCAAAGAAGTCATAGCAATGTTACAAGAATTGGGTATGAACAAATTCATTGTTAAAAGGATATATAATGTCTTTCACAAAACTGTTATTCTTTCTTTAATTTTATACAGTATTATCATTCTTTAAATTGCAGAAATTTTGTCTCAAAAAGACATGGATCAAACTGGTTTTACTTGGTATTATGCTTTATGCATAGATTTATTTTTAGAATCAGGAATATCAATCATGTCTACTATTGAATGTGAGAGATTTTATCAACAAAATAGCACAAATATTATAACTTTAAAAGATTCCGAAGCAACGAAAAGATTTTTCGTTTGCATGTGGTTAAGGTAATATTCTATAATATAAAATTATCTTATTTAAATAGTATAGCTTTACTAATTGAAAACGTTTATGCTGTTTAAGATGCGTAAGAACTAATGATTTTGATGGTGCTGTTGTTTGGAATCACAGAAAAGTATATTTTGAATATAAACCATTTAAATATAAAAAAATTAAAAAAAACATAAATGAATAAATGACTTATTTGAATAGATAGATGAATCAGTTTTTCAAGAATATACTGTATCATCAGCTACAACAATGTTTAAGATGTTAGAGGGTTTACTAATTTGTTATGGTACAGTTTTTAATATACATTACAGTTATTTCAATAAGTAAACCTATAGTTAAAATTTGATAAAATGTAATTTTAAATCATAATATTTAACTTGCAGTCAATAAAATAAATAATAATGATTTAGAAGATGCTGCACTGATATACAGAGCTATAAAAAATACATTAAAAATTACTGACAAATTACCAAAAATAGTAAAATTTTCACGATCTAGGTATACTTTATAAAATTATTAACTATTTTAAATTATTATTTAATGTCTGATTAAACTTATATCCTTTTTGTACAACAAAGAAACTACTTGATAACAGCGTTTCATGCTATGATAAAAAAGCGACCAAAAGTTGCATTTTCATTTTTGAATAAAGCAAAATTACTAGCAAAAAGGAAAGGACATAAAATAATAGAAACTTGGGTTGATCATTGTCGTAAGGTAAAGCTATCGATCATAATAAAAAATAAATAATTCAAAGCCATAACAATATTTTTTTGCAGTGTTGGACAGGTACATTATCTTCATTTGAAGAAACATTTTGGATTCGTCAATGCGATAAACTCTATACTCTGCAAGATATTGATGTAGAAAATCGAAAATATTATCCATATGCTTTACCATTGCCAAAAAATGTTCCCAAAATGAAACTTAGTTTAAAGTAAAATTTACTGCTGTCAACAACAGAACTGGTTTCTCACAATAATAATATATTCTTATATATCATTTGGAAAATATAAATATAATCTAGATTTAATATATTTTTGAACATTCTTAATTAATAACTACAGTTAACTGTAATACTTTCAAAGCTCTATGTTAGGATTTGCAAGTGTAAATTTATTCAGTTTACAATAAAAATTCGCATCTGACTTAGTTTATAGATTTTTACTAGAAAATTATTATTTTTTATCGTTAAAATTATTATTACTTTAAGTATATAAAATTCAATTTAGTTATATTTTGTAAATCAAATTATTATTTATTCAACTATACATGCAAAAAACTTTTGTAAAATTTCATGGCTGTCTATTTATAAACATTATAGTGTATATATTATAAGTTGTGCTTATTTAAAGTTCACTACTTTTTTATATTTATTCTTAAAAGAAGTTAATATTTTAATAAAACAGAGTCCATTCAACAAACTGATCGAAGCATTGAGTAAAACTAATTTATGCATTTAGATATCAAACATTTTACAATTGGGAAATATGTGAGGCTGACAATTTATAATTGATCGCTACTTTTGTTACACCTTGTATTTATTTTTTCATTTTGTACCATGGATATTGTTTTAAAATATGCATTTTAATCGAGTATAATAGTTTCGAATTCGAATTATGAAATGAGAATGATCTAATAGCTTTCATAATAAAAATTATCTGACTATACATTGGTTCAAATTCTATCGTAACATGAATTTAATTTGGAAGATTTTTTTTATTTAATTACTTCTAAAAATTAAACGTATAAAAATTTGTAAAATATAGATTAAAAATTTTTTGTTTTACAACAAAAATAAAAATTTAAGAATCATCTTATTGTGTCCTTAAGTACTTATAGCCGTCTTCGTATATCGTACATATATCATTAATAGATTCATGATGATTTAATTTAAGATTAAAATTTTCATCATCTTTGTTGCAGTAATCATTAAATAACTTCGAGTTTAATCTTATTATATAATGCATATGTGAGCATCTTTAAACAAATACATAGTGGACAAAGAAATTTATACGTGTACAAATATAACTAATTCAGTTTATTAATTGATATAAGACATATTTGACCATGCATTTGTACATGCATATATTATACCAATTTCCTCGTAAATTTCTAAAATATACTAGGCATATAAACCTGAAACACAAATAATATTGTATTCAATTAATTATTTAAACTTAAATTTGATTGATACAGCATTGAGATTTTATCACTTGAATTAGCAACAAATTTTTGATAGATATCTAGTTTAGTTATGCACAGCTTAAACTGATTCAAGCGGAGACCAATAAATCTATTTTCATCTTCTAGTAACAAAGCCTACTTTTTTACACTCTTTTTCATTCCAGTTTTCTATGTGAGTACACATTATTGTACAATCATACAGTGCACTTGCCTGTCTATATTTCAATTCTGTACATCATCAGTTCTAGGCTCCAGCCGACAGGCCACTCAGTCATCAGTGTGGTCAGTGCCAGTTAGTGGCTAGTGCCAGTATATAACAATAGGTCAAAGGTTTTAGACGCGGTTTGTGATATTATCAAGGTCTTCCAACTATTTGTAATCTTATTTGAAATCCAAATATTTCAAAAATGTTCGCTAATTGTTGTAAATCAGTTAAATCTAATTCTAATGTAAGTTGCAAAATAATGTACACGATGTTACCGTATATTAATTATTTTTCATACATAACCTTGAAAGAAACTGTTACCAATAAATAAAATTGTATGTCTGTAAATCAAAATTAATTCTACTTTATATTTCAGCTTATATCAATTTTACAAAGGTTTGAATCAACATTAGTTGTAGCAGAGCACAATAATGAGGCATTATCTCCAATCACTCAAAATGCTATAACTGCAGCTAAAAAATTGGGTGGTGACATAACGGTTTTGGTAGCTGGAACTAAATGTGGTCCTGTATCTGAAAAAGTTAGTAAAGCAAAAGATGTGGCTAAAGTTCTTGTAGCTGAAAGTGATGCATTCAAAGGTTTCACTCCAGAATCTTTAACACCACTTATTGTTGCAACTCATTCTCAGCATAAATTTAGTCATATTATTGCTGGAGCAAGTGCATTTGGAAAAGCACTTTTGCCTAGGGTTAGCTATTTCTTAAACGATAACAATAATAATTATTCAATCATGTTTTATCAAATAGTTAATCTTATAATTTTTCTGAAATTATGATAGGTAGCAGCAAATCTTGATGTTTCTCCAGCAAGTGATATTATTGGAATTAAATCATCAGATACTTTTATAAGAACAGTTTATGCAGGAAATGCAATTCAGACTGTTAAAATAAAAGACAGTGTAAAAATAATTTCAGTTAGAGGAACAGCATTTGAAGCAGCAGCTTTAGATGGCGGTAATGCTAAAATTGAACAAGCACCAACAGGAGATTACAAAACAGATCTTATTCAATTTATTTCACAAGAATTATCTAAGTCTGATAGACCAGAACTAGCATCTGCTAAAGTTGTTGTATCTGGAGGACGTGGTTTAAAATCTGGAGAAAACTTTAAATTACTGTATGCTCTGGCTGATAAGCTCAATGCTGCAGTTGGTGCTTCAAGAGCTGCAGTTGATGCTGGTTATGTTGCAAATGATCTACAAGTTGGGCAAACAGGAAAAATTGTAGCTCCTGTAAGCTTCTGCTTTAAATATTTTAATTCTTTATTAAAATAAATTATATAATCTATGTTATTAAACTACTATAAATATGATAATTACCGTCTTTAAAAAGAGTAATATTATTTTAGGATCTCTATATCGCAGTAGGTATTTCAGGGGCTATTCAACATTTAGCTGGAATGAAAGATTCAAAAACTATAGTTGCCATTAACAAGGATCCAGAAGCACCAATTTTTCAAGTAGCTGATTATGGGCTAGTACAAGACTTATTTAAAGCTGTGCCAGAATTAACTGGAAAGCTGTAAAAGCTTTTTTAATAATAAAAAAAAAATTTAAAGCTTTACAAAAGGGTTTTGCAAATGCTGAAAATAAATAATATTTACAATTTTTATCTATTCTATAGTGATTAATTTGATTTGTATATATACACATATTTTTATATTGTTGTATTTTAAAAATAAATAAAATTTAAAATGTTGAATTAAGATTCTTTTAAAGATATGAAAATCTCTGCATATAATAAAATTATTTCCTCAAATAAAATATGATTTTAAGGTGGCTGTAACAAAAGGCATCATATCACATTAACAATTTTTCAAAAATTTTATTATCATTCTACTATTTAATACAAATATTAAAAAGCTACAACTTAATGTTTTTCCTTTAAGGGGCTACCTATTATAGGTTACTATTAAATGAAAATAAGCTTGCTATTATTGTGGATAAAAAATATAATATATCTAGTTCTTTTAGAGAACTTTTTTTAAACTCTCTTTTTTACAAATGAATTAACCATAATAGATTTTTCTCTAAGAGTGCATTTTATAAGACATTTCTACGATACCAATGTTAAACATAAACAAATAACATACATTTTTTTTACCACTTCATCGACTACTATATATTTCGCTTTTAGGTATGGTAAATAGGATAACTCAAAAATATAGCCTATTTTTTGTATATTTTTATTACATCTTGAAACGTATTAGAGCCAGTTTTAATTATAATAATTGAGTTCATAAAATATATAGCTTCAAACTAGCAGTATTCGCGCTGACATGTAGACAATCGGCCAATCAGATTTGATATTTTTAAAATAATCCAATGAACATTAAGACCGCTTTTCTCAATTCCAACGTACAGGTAGCTTCGAACATAGATCTAGAACCAATCACCTTTCTTGATGTCACGTGATCTCCATTTGTATTTACAGTTGTCCTATGGTTTGTATAGGTATTTTTCAGTCGAAGGTTCCCTTTACTCAATGAGGACGCTTGCGTAGGTGGTTGTTTTCGACCCCCTCTCCCAATAGAACCTTTTACAAACAGTCATTTTTCCCTCTCATTTGACTGGGACTGAACTGGGCCTTACCAAACAGTTTCGTACTATAAGAGGCGGTCACTTTTCCTAGGAGAGCGTCGAGAGTAACCAGTAACCCCTCATGGGTTACAGCATGCGGTTTTGCAAACGCCAATTACAAGTCATGAAAAAGAACGTGAATATTTTTTACACAAACGGTATGATCGTGTAACTCTTATTTTGTTATGTATTTTCTTCGCGTCTTCATGATGTGGCTTCAAACCGCTTGAGTTGCTGTGAATCTGCGATACGCAGAGGATCGGTGGCAACATGGAAGACTTTAACGATGGCATGGACGGGAAATTGGCAAGCAGGATGCGGAAAGTTCACTCGGAGCAATTCCATACTCTCGTTAAAATGCACCTGTCTTTTGAGTTGGATCTTAATACAGAAGAGTAAGTTTTATCGATCATTTTGCAAACACATGAGCAATGATATCTGTTGACGGTTGGTTATCTTTTAACACACTTGTACACATGCAAGCTTTAAATAATTAATGTTTGAATTTAAAAATTATGCTTTATATGAAGATTTTTTCTGAATTTGTTTTCTAAAATCATAATCTATCCATATCTTGTAATAAATGTTTCTTATAAGAATGTTTAATTTTTAATTAAAATAATTATAAGAGTTTTTCTTAACTTACTTAGAAATGATGCAGTAGCAGAAAAGGCAAAGCTAAAAAAATGGGGTTTAATACATTTTTCAAAGAAACCAAAATCATCTTTAAATATACCAAAAGGAATTGAGGGAGCTCTTTTAAATAAAGAAGGTATCAATCAAGTAAAACAGTTAGTGGAGTATTTATCCAAAGAAGATTGTAAGTTTGGAGTAAAATGTTTTTTTATTTATATTTGTTGTGCTTTGAATTTCATTATTATTGTTTGATTTTTATTATTTTTACTTAAGGTATAAGTCAAGAAGGAGTTTTTAGAAGAACTGGAAAACTCACAAGACAGCAAGAATTAAAAACTGTATTGCATCAAGGTTTACCACTTGATCTAGATGAAGGAAGATTCAGTGTTCATGATTGCGCATCTGTTTTAAAAGGTTTCTTAGCTGACTTATCAGAACCACTTTTAACAGATTTGCATTATCCTGCTCACTGTCAAATAGCAGGTAACTTATATAAAAATTTAAAAAAATTTATAGTAAAAATGATAACTGTAAATTTAGTAAACTTATGAATAATTTTTTAGAATTATGTAGTTCTAGTAATAATGATGGAAATGAGTCTAGACTTTTAAGGTCTCTTCAACTGCTTTTACTCTTGCTACCTTCACAAAATAGAATTGTTTTAAAAAATATTGTTAGTCTCTTAAATAAAACTGCAGCCCATGAAAACAGCAACAAAATGAACTGTGATACTCTTGCAACTTTATTTACCCCACACTTAATGTGTCCAAGAAAACTTTCTCCAGAAGCTTTGCATGTTAATTCACAAAATTTGTCTGGATTAGTTGCTTTTATGATCAAAAAAGGAAATGAATTATTTGAAATTCCACCAAAACTGTCGACTGATATTAGAGCATTTTGGATGGAACAAGAAAAAAAATTATTAAGTCCACAAAAAGTAGATGTAAGTATTATTATATTCTTATCTTTTAAATTAAAACAATTTTTAAGGATAGAAATCTAAATAAGTAAATGAAAAACTTTATTTTGTATTCTTTATATTGAAAGTTAAAGTAAAGTAACTTTGATATTTAATTGCAATTCAAATCTGTGACATTGCATATACATTTTATATTAAAGTATCAATTTTGAATATATAATGTTAAACTAAAACAAAAATCACTAATTAAGCATATTATTTATTACACAGCTGAACGAATCAACTAGTGATACAACTGGAACAGCTCAAACAGTCTTTAGTTTTGTTGATCGAAATTTGACAGCAAAAGCAACAGCTGCACAGGACACTCAGGCTGCTCTTGCACAACTTTATGCACATATTCAATCGATGCCCGAGTCAGCAAAGAAACGTCGTCTTGTAAAACAGTTTAATAAGGAAAATGGTCAGGGTACACCTCGACATGTTAAGCCAAATGCTAGTGCTAAAAGTTTTGGTGACTCCATTAAAAAACGCATCTTCCAAAAGAAATTATTAAATCATAAGAAGATTATGGATGTTAAGCTTGGTTGTAATTTTAGTAGGTCCAGTAGTGAAGAAAATATGTTATCTAATGTAAGTCAATATTTTATAATATTTATTAATACCTCTTGTCTATAATGTTGACCTAATTTTTTCATTTTCTATTGAAGCTCATGATTAAAACTGCATGACACATGCATTAACTTCATTTATTAGTTTTGGATAAAGGGAATATTAAATTATGTATATATTACATTACATTTACAAAGACTAAAAATACAATTAAAATTTCAATCATTTATATTTTAAAACAATATTAGATTTTTTAAGATAATATCCATTTATCCAAGAAAAATGTTTTAATTTTATGTGCTTAACAAAAATTCTTTGCTTGCTTTGTTTCCTGCTCAGACTCTTGAAAGCTCTGTGCTGCTTCCAAAAATATTCAGTAAATCAGAAGATGAGCTCAATGACATGGATAATTGTGAAGCTCTCAACCAAGAAAATTTACTTAAAATCAAACATATCAGCAGTAGCACTGGGAGCATCAATACCCCTTCTCTTTCAAACTACAAGAAAAAGAGCAAAGTGATCTTGAAAAGCTTTCTTAACCTCAGTGAACGATCATTTGGATTAACTCCTAATGATGATAAAATTTCAAAAAAGACTACAGCAAGGTCACCAAGATACTCAAGGCACCAGAGTGAACCTCCAGATATGTATTCTTCTCAGCCATCGTACAGAATATGTACCAAGGAAAGTGAATTAGTTAGGCAGGCCTCAGATCCTGCGTTTCCTATTACTAGTCGATCGAACATGGATATAATCGACAACGCCGGAAATAAAAATGCCTCAGTTGCTGAAGAGCAGAAACAAGAACAACCGGAACATTCGGATCCAATCACTTCCGATTGCAAATCGAATGTTGACAATGCTGTATTCTTGCTATCGCCAGCTACCAAAAACAAGCTGCGTTGTCTATACGCTGCACACACTTCCACACCTTCAAACCTTTTAAGGAAGAGGTTGGCAGTAAACGATTATATTTTAACGCCGGTCACAGACGATGATAAAAGCATGAGCCCAATAACACAAAGTGCTACTAAAATGACCAAAGCTATGCAGGTATGAGAGCTTTACATTTTGAGATCAGTGATTCTCTCTTTATAAATTTTTTCTTTACTAAAAATTACAAAGCAGAAATTTTTTTTATTGTTATTATGTCAGTTCTCAGTTGTAAAGTAGCCATGATATGATGTAATTCATTAAAATAACGGAAAATCTCAATCCTAATTAAAAACTTTTAAATTTGAACTGATTTTTTTTTATAAAATTATCTCTGCTTAAATCACATAAATCATTAAATCATATAACTAACTGCTTTCGATCATTACGAAATCGTTTCTATTTACTAATTCTGTACTTCTTTATTTACATTTAATCAGAAAATAATAAGTAATAATATTAATATTATTAAACACAACATAATTTTACTGAAAATCTAATTTGTATTTGATTTAATTAAAGTAAAATCTTATTAAGTTCTATTATGGTCTGTTGGAATAATATTACTATAATCGAATTCGTAAATTTGAATAATAACAGTTAATACAGATTTTATACATTAAATAATATTTTTATATTGCATTAATCAAAACTTTTTAATAGAATAACATATATCTTTTAACTGTTTAGGAAACAATGATGACTCCAAGATCTCGTAAACCTGTTATAATGGTCTCTGCTTCAAATCTTTGTGGTTTAGGCAGTTTGAATGGTGGATCCATACAATATGAATCCACAAATAGTCTGCAAACACCAAATTTCAACATTATTAATAAAAAAACTAACGTTTCTCTAATCGAAGAACCTCAAGATTTGAATTACATCAAACAAAATTTAGATGATGTAGAAAATAAAGAAAATATTAAAATAATACAAGCTACTCCAGATGATCAAAGTTATGTTACATGTGTAGATGATGCTTGTGGAAGTACAATTCAAAAGAGTACAACTATGTCTATTACAAACAAGGAATACTTTTTATCAAGGAGTGTTTTAACTGCTAGTCCAGTTGATTTGAGTTTTACTTCAAGGACAGGTGATTTTGAGCAGTCTGAATCAGATTTAAATGTTTTGATAGAAGAAACAAATAATCCAGGTTCAGATACCTCAGGAGTCGCCTCTGGAAGTACAAACAGTGTTAATGATTCAACAGAAAAGATAGAGGATAGTATTTCTTCTCCGAGAAAACGATGTACAAGTTTGCAGCGTAATGATTCAAAACGTTCATTTAAAGATGAGTCTGTTTCAGATAAGCTGAAAGTAGATAATGTTTTGAAAGAAAAACAGCTTAGCGAGACTATGCTGAATTCGAAAGATCCTCTTCCAGAGACGTCGTTTTAAAGTAAATTTGCACACGTAATACTTATAAGTAATAAAGTTATAAGTAAGATATACGTTTACAAAGAGTTACAATTTCAAAATTAACGACGATTTATTGTAAATGTTACATTTGCTACTTTTGTATATTATGCGTATCAAAATTGTTATATGTTTGTACGCGTTCTTTGTATTTAAAAGTTTCCAGAAATTGAATGAATATTTTTAACAGCATGTGAAAATACATTGCTATGCAATATAGCAAATAGTATAGACATTTTTAACATGAAAATTGAATGGCTTAAGAAAGATCGAAATTTTATGTTATTGATATATTTGACATAGACATTGTAATTGTTATAAATCGACTAATTTCATTAATGTTTGTCTATGAAAATTGAATTTTTCATAAAACAAATTAAATTAACATATTTTTATAAAATGTATTATTAATTTTTATAATACATTTATAAAAATTATCTAGCTACAAATTATGAATATTTAAGAATAATAAATATTCAATATATTTTTATTATTTTAATATGAATGTATGATCCTCTAATAAGAAAATATATGTTCTTTTAAATAAAATGTTTTGTATTTGTAATATAAAAATATCAAGTAAGAAAAAAATTAAATTAAGAAAAATGATTTCAAATATTTTTACTCTATTAATATTATTATATTTTAATAATCATTAATTATTGAAAAATACAAAAATCGTTCATATTTACATTACATTTTATAAATTCAGACATTTTTAAAAATATTTCTTAAATAATTATCATGATATACCTTTTTACATTTTTATTAATATTTCTTAGTGGTATTTAGGTACATCGACGTTTAAATCTCAAAGTTATATGAAGCAATATAAATCTTAGCTTTGTATATTTTTTATTTCAACTAGTCAATCAAATAAGCTTATTTAAGAAATGTTTTTTTACAAGAAATTCAAAAATATTTTAGTCTTGAATAAGATAAGACATTCTAAAATGAAAACAATAATTATCACAATCATACTGGTCAGAACATATCATCATGACCTAAATCTGGTACATATGTTAAACCACGATCTTTTAGTGCTTTATTCAATAAACGTTCTTGATCCTGTTTCAGTTCTTGCTCTCTTCTCTGAGCATCAAGTATATCATCAACAGAAACTGATGATAATGGTAAATCTTTTTCTTTATCTTTATCCTTCAAAAATTAAATGATATAGTAGCATAATATGCAAAATATATAAATAAAAGTAATAACTTACTATTTCTCCTAAAAGAACCACATTTTCTCCTCGAACAATGAAAACTCCACGTGGTATATCACCGTATTCTTTCCCCACATGGATCCTTTCAATAGTTCGATGCAAAACTAAGTTAGCAAACTGATCAATACTTCTGAGATATCCAATTAAAGTACGGCCATCTCTTAGTAACACCATTAATTTTTCTAATGAAAATTTAAATTTAAAGTTTCTAATAAATCATATTAAAATTATCCATCTTTTATATTACAATAATGTAATTATGACTATATTACAATATCACTGTGTTATGAATTAATTATGTTAAATTAAAACTACGTTGATAGTAACAATTTCATAATGCATTTAACTAATTAAAAAATTAATGTAAAATTAGTTCAAATGAACGGAAATTTATCTTACTGTCAAGTTCTTCGAGAAGAGATGCAGTACCTGGGATGACATTCATTTTTTAAGATATTTTTTCATTAGCTTAACTTTATTACGATAACAGATTATCTTTGTTCGTCAAATTTAATTGCATACTAAAGCAAGTCTCAACCAACTTCATTAAAAAATTTAAACTACAATCATGTACGGTATATTATAACTGATTATAACTAAGCTGGAATGGTAACTGGGGAGGGTGGAAATGTGACGAACATGCAAAAGTACCGAATGCGCAGAAGCGATGACAACCGAATACAGCCGAACGCGGCCAAGTTGAAAATAACTACATTGACGTTGTGAACCACCCGTACACTGGCCCCTGCTCTGCAGTTTCACGGTTCCACCGTCATCTATACATATATATACATTGGTGCATTCGATATATATATCCCATCGTCCCTTCTGTACAGTATACGATCACATCGATCTATATAGTATGCATAAAACTGCATAAAGCGACCTCTGTCCAACAAACTGAGACTTATCTTAAATAAAAAATAACAGAATACTAATATTTGTACAGATAATTCATAAATCGGCTGAAATTATTATAATTAATCTTCAAGGCCTTGAGCTAGTTTGGCTCAATTATCAAAAAGTTCAAAATCTAATATATTTTTGTTTTTTAACAGTTAGCATGCTAAGTTAAAAGAATTCAATATTTGATTTTTGGAACCTAAATGAAACCCTTTCTGATTATAGTAATTCACTCATAAGTTTTAAGAGAAAAACTATAATTATTTATTCGTAAATGCAACAAATCAAGAAACTTTTATATTTTCTAAAACTTAATTGACTAAAGAATTTTTGCTATAAACCTACAAATTTATGATTGTTCTTATTCTATTTATTTTCTGAAAGGTGAATTTATTTTAGAATTGTTAAAAAGATTTTATTATCACAAGTATGATACATTTTAAATAGAATTATGTATTATTGCAACATCGGAGCTAATGATCTTGTGATTTAGCTTTAAATTAGTGTGTTAGGTAGATCAAAACTCGAAAGCACTTAGATTCACTTATGTTGACTCTGACAAGTGCTGGTGCTGAGTGCTAATCAGTGGCTGACAAGTCAGCTGACTTATAACTTATAAGCTTAGTATTTTGAGACTGCTGCAGCATCTGATGATGATAGGCCATAGGATGACCTGGGAATTAAGATCACCTGGCTGTGTGCTCACAGAACTACAAACAATTGTTGCCAACTCTAAAATAAATATTAAATTAATTTTTTTTATGAAAATTTTTTTTCTCTACCATTGTCTATATTAATAAACACGAACTCTCTCAATTTATCAAAAAAATTGAATAAAGCTCATGTTGCATGTTTGCCTTTAAATATAGTGATTGACGTGCTGACTTGCTGATCGGAGTGTTGGTGTATTCCGATTTCCATGTAAGAGAGGACTCAACCGACCAATCCCAACGCGTATAGTACAAACTGTTAGCCAATCACAACGAATCAACCAACTAACCATTCATTCGACATTTGCGAGTATATGCACGTTACTGACTGGACGATCGTGGGACGTGGGTTCATCAGTAGCGACTCTCACATACTGTATGATGCTATAGAATAGAAATCAGAAGCTTACCTTGGCAAAGATACACGTAAATGTAAATTGGGAAAGAAGCGATAGATCTTCATTATTTTAGGTAGCAACTAAAAGAAATCAAAGTTTAGGATATCAGGTAAGTTCTTGCTTTCAGAGATCCTAAACAAAGATCAGTTTTAATATCAATTACTCTGATTAAAGATATTCTTCAAAAGATTAACATATCGACAATCCGAAATATTCTCAATCAAATTATTTGCATTGAACTACAAACTTTGACTTTTGCTTATGATCTTAAAAAGAATGATTTTTGTTTCAAAACAGACGTTTTATTGTAATTGAGTTTGCATTATTGATTATTATTAATTTTCAATTTGATTATATTTAATAATTCTGCGATTTTGTGTATAGTGAAAGTCTTTCCATTTTTAGAAAGTCATACATAATTTATGATTTGTTTTAATTTAATAATTTGCTAGATAAACTACTGTTTTTTTTTTATAAATTTTTAATTAATATCATAAATTAAACACTAAAAATATTTTTAATTTTTTGGTATATTTATATTAATTTAGAATGTCACAGACAACTTCAACAGAAGGTAGTGTACCTACACCTAATAAAGGATGGGATATCTTAAAACAGAAAGTTATTCAGGATAAAATAGCAGTTGCACAGTGGTTGATAAGAATTATATCAATGTTTTTTACCTTTGCCTACTTAGTTCCTATTTTTGGGTAAGTAAATCTTGAGATGAATATTTTAAACTTTACTTAACTTTATATTATCATTTTTTATAGAAATCCTTATGATGCTTATTATAAAGTATTACTTTGCTGCACAGTAACAAACATTCTTCGTCTTCATCAACGTTTACCACGAATTACATTTACAAAAGAATTTTTAATGACATTATTCCTAGAAGATTCATTTCATTATTTATTTTATACATCTATTTTTCAATATACTTCTCCAGTAACAAGTAGGCTTGCTTTCCTAATTTATAAAATAATTTTATCTAACCAAAAAATTTATTTAAAGTAATAAATTTTATAAACTTTCAGTGGTGATCATTCCAGTATTTATTTTTGCTCTACTTCAATCAGCAAGCTATTCCTTGACTCTTCTTGATGTATGTATACTACTAATCTTACAACTAATTTTAAGTAATGTACCATAATTAGTCTTACATAATATCAGTTTCACTTGTTTCAAAAGGCTTAAAATTGAAAGTCATGTAAGAATTTATAAACAAGATAAAAACTAAATTCATGTAATGATTTTAAAGCCTTTGATAATACAAAATAGAAACATAGCAAAAGGTGTACTTTTTAAGATTATTGTATTAAAAACATGGTATAAAAACTTGATCATCAAAACATAACCAAATCATTGTACTAAAATTTATTTTGTTTTTGTACTTTAACTTTTAAATACACTAATATTTTATTTAAAATTTATGTTTTTACAGTCTTTAGGCCACAACAATTGGTGGGGAGCCCGTTTATTAATTTCAATTGTTGAATTTCAATCTATTAATATTCTAAGACTTTGTGCACTCTGTGAAATTCTTATAATGCCACTGACAGTGCTACTCATCTTTACGTAAGTATTTATAATTTTTAACGTAAATAATTAGTTACGATTTAATTTTAAACCATTTTACATGATGAAGATTATGAAGTAATAAAAAGCAATAAAAAGTTTGTTCGTTAGAAAAAGTTTTGAGTATTAGTATGCATAACATACAATTACTTTTTGAATTATTTTTAGTGTTTTTAAAGAATTACAATAAAATTATAAATAAGCAATTTTATCATTTGAATCTTATAACAATAATTTACTGATTTTTCAAAACCTTGTATTCTTTTTCAGAGGGAATGCAGGATATCTTACTCCATTCGTGTATTTCCAATTCTTACAACTACGTTTAGCATCCAGAAGGAATCCATATACTCGTAATGCTTTTATGGAGATTGCTACTTCTTTCAGTAATATTGCTACAAAACCAAATGTGCCTGAACTCCTTCGTAAATTAATAAGAAGTCTAGTTGAAGTAATGCAAAGAATGATGCCTGTACATCAATAATTTAATAATTTTCAAAATAATCTATAAACAATGAGAGATCCTAAAAAACAATGATGGGTCATGGTGATTGATCTATTCTGGGAACTTTAATAGATTGAAGATTCTAAAACATTTTTCTATTTTTATGTATTAAGTAATGATTTAAAAGGTTACCATCTTACAATTATAAAACTCTACAAAATCTTAGCCATAATGCCTCAATCTATTGCCGTTAATGGATATTTTTTTTAGTATGTAAAACATATAGCACTCATAATTCTTTTTTATTGACACTTATATATTTTTCTTAAATTAAATAAAAAATAATTGTGATGCAAATATTATAATGGTAAATAGTATAATTTCCATTATGGATAAATAGCATTAAAAATTTGCTATTGGTTTTATAATACATAGCTAGTTATCTACTAGCTAAAATTATCGTTGTAAGTACAAGTTCAATGATTAAAGACAAGTTTTAACACTTGCCAATAATGATGTACATGATTGACGTGCTAATAATTAGTAATTCTTGAAATTTAGATTTCATCTTTGAATAATAGTTAAATATTTGTAGATGTATTCACATTCCTTTTTCATTTTTAGTTGTAGATGCACATTATTCAAAGATGAACTTGATAATACATTATATAAATTTAATATAGTTTAAAATTGTCAAAATCATTGTACTAGCTGTTTTAACAACAATATAGAATTTAGATATTTGTATGGAAGATAAATTTTATTGCAATTTGGTCAAAACGTTTTTGTATATTTGTTGTAATGAAAATAGGAAAAAAGGTCTACATAATTTGGAACAGTATTTTATTTTAATTTAAATTGTACATTGTTAGTTAGTTAATGTAATTGCAAAGTGAAGGTTTTCAATTTAATAGTACATATTTAAATCAAATGTTGTCTATTTACAGTGAATGTTAAATAATTGTAGCACCAATTATTTATAAGCTTCATTTAGTAAAAATTTCTTTAACTTAATCATGAAAATCAAAAAATTAACCACAATTTGAATACCCTATGATAAAGTATCTGTTAAAAATGGTATTATTTTAATTGGCTATATGTAATACTGCACTTAATTAAGATGTTTATCTTCATTTGATAAAATGATTATATGCTGTGGTCTATGGTTGTTTTTGAAATAAAATAAAGAAAATGTTAATGAATTCAATGTTTATTTTGATTATAATTAATGCTAAACAATTCCTCTAAAGTCTAGAATTAAGCATTGTATATTAATTTTGAAAACAGTAACTAAGTGAAAAATATATTTTAACAAAATGAATAGTTTTTATCAAAAATTATTTTATTTTAATTTAACAAAAAAATGAAGACTAATATATTTATATATAAAGAGTATTTTAGTCAATGAAATTTATTTATGATGTTTAAATACAAATGTATTGATTACGGTAGTATTTTATCTATACTTTTTGACTACTATAGTCTATGCTTATGGAGTACAACTTCCTGTTTCCTTTTTCTCCTTTCTGCCGTGAGCTGTGAACATGGCTGTTGCATCAATTTCGAAGAAGCGAAAGGTTTGTGCCAAAATAGCAACATTCAAGATGAATTCATGAAAAAATATATTTATTGGCATCATCTATGAGACTTACTTAATAATATTTTAAACGTTCGGAAACTTTTTACTGCTTAAATATTAATCGATTCCTTGGATTCTTTGGTCGTAATGATATAGTGGTGTTCTTGTATCTTCATATTTAGATTGTCAAAAATAATAAAACTGCTTTTTATTAACAACTTGAATTGAAAGTTTAGGTTTAGGATGTTATTCTTCAAGATTTGTATGAATTGTATTTAATTTTAATTGGAAATTTAATTTTTTGAATTACAGTTAAAACTAACCTAATTGTCAACCAATGTTACTGTTTGACTTTAATCAAGCTATCCAGTTGTATCAAACAATTAAGAATCTAATTATGGACAAATTTTATTTAATTTAAAAAATTACAGTAAATATTTATAATGGAAGACCTGATGAAAATGTGTTTTAATACAGAACTAAAAAATTAAAAACTAATAAATTCGTAATTTACTAAGTAGTTTAATGGTGCCAATATCATATAGAAATTATACAAAAGACAAAATTTTGAATTTGTTTTTTAACATCTATTGATTATTGATGTAAACAGTGTTCAAATTTTAATTTTAATTTATTTTAGTTTGTAGCAGATGGAGTTTTTAAAGCTGAGCTAAACGAGTTTTTAACTCGTGAGCTTGCTGAGGATGGATACTCTGGTGTGGAGATTCGTGTTACTCCACAAAAAACAGATATTATTCTCATGGCAACTCATACACAGAGTGTTCTTGGAGAGAAAGGAAGGAGAATAAGAGAACTTACATCAGTTGTTCAAAAGCGATTCAATTTTAAAGATAATAGTCTCGAACTGTTTGCTGAAAAAGTAGCCACAAGAGGTTTGTGTGCTATTGCACAAGCAGAATCTTTAAGATACAAATTAATCGGAGGATTAGCTGTACGAAGGTATTTGATATTACATATTTTAATATTACAAACTATCAAGTACTTACTAAATATTTTTTTAAAAACTTAATATTATTAATTAATCAAATCATCAAATTATTAAATATTTTTTTGTTTAATATTATACTTTTTGAATTTAATAGAATCTATGCATAAGCTTTTGTTATAGGCATAAGAAAATTTAAAAAATGAATAAAATATTTTCTTTTATTGTTATGTTATAATCTAATGGATAATGTTCTTTTATCAATAGAGCTTGTTATGGAGTGCTGAGGTTTATTATGGAGTCAGGAGCTAAGGGTTGTGAGGTTGTTGTAAGTGGCAAACTCCGTGGTCAAAGAGCTAAGTCAATGAAATTCGTTGATGGACTTATGATCCATTCTGGTGAACCAACAAATGACTTTGTTAACACTGCAACTCGTCACGTCCTTCTTAGACAAGGTATAGTATTTTAATACATTTCACAATATAGAAAAATTGTAATTTCTATACATATTTACTCTTTTTTTTATAGGTGTTCTTGGGATTAAGGTAAAGATTATGTTGCCATGGGATGTTAATGGCAGGAATGGTCCAAAGAAACCCCTACCTGATCATGTCATTGTGCAAGGATTGAAAGAGGAAGTAATATACAGTTTTCCTGTTTCTGAAGCTAAACTCATTAAAGATGTACCTGCGCCAGCACCAATCCCTACAGCATAAACTTTTTAAAAAGAAAAGAGAATAAAATAAAAAAAAATGTTATAAATATTAAAAAAGCTGTTTTATTTACTTTTTACAAAAAGTAGACTTTAGAAGTTCGTAATTCATTACACAATTTGTGTCTGTCCTAAAAATAAAATTATTGATTCAGAATGAAATAACTAGCAAAATTTAAAATTTAATACATGTTTATATTTTTACAATAACATTGTGTTATAATACAATTTGAATGTTTTCAAATGATTTAAATAAAATTATTCTGTTTCATAATTTCTTACAATTCAGAAGTGTATATTCATTGTAATATGAAATATAATCACATTTAACTATATGTGACATTGTATACTAGTTAGTACATAAGTATAGTTGGTGTTCAGTATTTAATTACATTTTCCCCCTCTTACCATCATGTATATGTCGCAAAAAAATATCAACTTAGAAAGTGATTATGCTTGTATATTCTTTAGTTACTTGATATCGGTGGTAGAAATAAACATTGGTTTAGTTAATGAATAATTAAAAATGAGGCTAAATCATTTTAATTAGTTATAATGGAGTGGAAATCAATAGTTATTATAGTATTATTAATTAGCATTTTGTTCTTGGTAATTTCTATAAAAATTTTCCCAGACACAAGTGATGAAGATATAAAATCTTTCGAAAATTATGTTACTAGATATAAAAAGCCATACAAATTGGATCCATTAGAATATCAAATAAGATTTCAACAATTTCAAGTGAGATATTAAGCATATATTTACAATATGTCATTAGTAATTAAAATAGTATTAATTAATAAAAAATGATGTATATTTCTTAAAACAAAAACGATCAAATTATATTCTGTGTTATTTATAAATTATTTTTAATGAATAAAATTGATTTTAGCAATCACTTCGGAAAGTTGAATTTTTGAATAGACTACGAAGTACAGAGAATAGTGCTCAATATGGTATAACAAGGTTTTCAGATATGACAGAACAAGAATTTTTATTTTTAAATCTTCGTCCAGACCTACCTAGTCGAAGTGAAAGACACCATCAGTGTCTTTATCATCACACGCATTCAATGAAACGTTTAGAAAGAACAACATACGTACTTCCACAAATATTTGACTGGAGAGAAAAAGGTACTGTCACTGCAGTAAAAAATCAAGGAAGTTGTGGAGCATGTTGGGCTTTTAGTACCATTGAAGTAGCAGAGTCCATGTATGCTATATCAAACAAGACACTTTGGTCATTTAGTGTTCAAGAGGTAATTTTTAAACAAAAAACTTTATAATTATTTATTATAACTTAATTTTATTTACTCTGTGTTAAATTAATATAAAATATTATATTAAATTAAATATTTCATGTAAATTAAACAATAATTCAATTATTCTAGATGATTGATTGTGCAGGAAACAGCAACTTCGGTTGTGATGGAGGAGATATTTGTAGTTTACTTGAATGGCTAATTATTTCAAAAACAAAAATATTGCCAGAAGAAAATTATCCTCTCACTAGGACTACTGATGCTTGTAAATTACAAAAGTAGAATCGTGATGTATTATTTTAAGTATTATAAAATTGAATATCTTAAAGTAAAGTATTTGATGTTATTTTATCAGGGTAAAAACCAAGACCCAATCAGGCATTCAAATATCAGAGTTTACATGTGATAAGTAAGCCAGACAATGATATGTTTCTACTTGCATACATTTGATTGCTTGTTAGTAGTTTGAATTTGTTGTTAGAATTGAATATATTGATTTGCTAATTATAAACAGCTTTGTTGATGCTGAAGAAGACCTGCTGCAAGTCATTGCTACAAAAGGACCAGTAGCAGTAGCTGTCAATGCTCTATCTTGGCAAAATTACCTTGGAGGTGTTATTCAGTTTCATTGTGATGGATCTTTTCAAAATTTAAATCATGCAGTACAAATCGTTGGATACAATAAAATGGCTAAAATTCCTTACTATATTGTTAGAAATTCTTGGGGCTTATCATTTGGAGATAAAGGCTACTTATACATTGCAATTGGCAGTAATTTATGTGGTAAATATTAATGCAATATAGTTTTTAATCACAAGTATCTAATTTCTGATTGAAATAGTATAAATAAATGATCATTTCTTTACAGGAATAGCTAATGAGGTTTCTTCTTTTGATGTAGTCTAGTAAAGAAATTTTATTAAAATCTAGTAGAGAGTTAGAAAATAGAAATAAAAATTAGAATAGTTTCAAAAGCAATATTGATATAATTACAAATAATATATTTATTAAATTGTTTCTTGTAAGGAAGCAATGAAGTTGCTTTATATTTGCATGAAATAAGTTATATTATTTATAAAATATTTATTCTTTTATGTATTTCTATACATATTATGGTCGTTTACACCAATCTTAAAATTGAATATAATTACCTCATATCTTCATAAGGACAAATAAAATTTATATAAAATTTTATGTTAGTGTAATAGAATAAGTATGCCGAAAATGTCGAAAATATTACTTTTTAAAGATTTATATTTATTTATATTTGTAGCAAATTGTTACTTATTTGTTATAAATAAATAATAACATTTTTAAGTCTCTCATTTGTATACATATAAGAAAAACAGTATGTCATCTATAATCAAAACGAAAAAAAAAACAAAATGAATTTTAGAGGACTTCAATTTTCAACCACTTATTAAGTCATTATCTCTACTATTTTTCATTCCATTTTCGCAATGTTTGCTGATATTCTTTACTGTGCATTGTTCTTTTTCTAAAGATAAGGTCAAACATGCTGTTGAATCTTTGAGTACACTTTCCTTATC
Source organism: Sycophaga agraensis (assembly GCA_018906755.1). Classification (NCBI taxonomy): domain Eukaryota; kingdom Metazoa; phylum Arthropoda; class Insecta; order Hymenoptera; family Pteromalidae; genus Sycophaga; species Sycophaga agraensis. Next base: position 1,786,317 of record JACCIE010000037.1, read on the forward strand.
TACGCCTTTTTCACGATCAGAACATCCGCAAGTCATGGACAGTTTCGTTTTCATACATTTATTCAGTGGTGGAATTAAATGCCGAGGTATCAAAAAAGTAGAGAGGTTGAATAAATCCACAAAGACCTTGTAGTGATCGCTAAAGTAATAGTTAAAATCTTAGTTCATTCGAAATTTAAATAAATATTAGTTAGAAAATTATGATTTTTTACTTGTAAGATTCGTTATAAAAATTAATCTACCTCAAAGTCGTTTTTAAATATTGGTAACCCGATGAGCCACCAGTTCCAAGCTGTTGCGAGCCAATCATTCGCTGTACCATGAGAACATGATTGTCTTTAAAAAACAGAATATAAATTAAGTATTTTATATCCACATTGTCAGGTCTGCATATCTCTTATGGATAGCGGTATGGTTTTTTAGAACAAACCGGTGAAGATAGGTTGTATATCTTACATCTCCACTTGGCGATAAGGGAGTCGATGTCCATGAGGGCCATGAGGATTTGGTGGGGCTGACTGAAGCGCGGTTCATCTCGATAGAGGGTGATCATGATGGCGCCCTGGAAGGCTGCGTGTGAGAATCGGCGCTCGCCCCTTGAGACCAGCGCGGCGTGCAGGCTCTCGGTGAAGATAGAGTCAAAAACGGCCTGCCGGGCGGCGACATTGCTTAGGAGGCGCTTGCGTGGCTCTTCGCTGTTCTGCGTCTGCGGAAGGTGAGACTTATAACGCAGCTCGAAGGGAAGGAATTTCCGCTTGATCCTACCTCGGCCTGCTCACGCTGCTCCAGCAGCATATGTTCGACGGCGCTTCGGTACTTGCCCCAGAAGTCGAAGTCATTGGCCGCAAGGCCCGGTGTGCGCGCCAGCCACTTCTGCACCAGTTGGCTCAGGCTGGGCTCGGCCTCGCTGCGTCGGATGGCCTCAACGGCTGCGGGGTCGCGCTTGAACACCCGCATGTAGCTCTGGTTGTACTTTACCCGGAGCTCCTGCTTCATCCCGAGCTTGTTTTCTATGAGACGGAACTGTAGCGACTGGAAGCCCGAGGCCGGACAAAGGTAGTCGCGGAAAGCCATAAAGTCGAGAGGCGTCATTGTTTCCAGGATCGACACCTGGTCCACCAGCAACTGTGAACATGAGGATCGGATATTGTTTGCTTTGCATTGCCTCTTGAGAAGAGTTTTAGCAGGGTTGGTTTTTCAAATCTGAATTATTGTATATCACATGTGTTGGATCTTGAGTCGAGAAATCCATAACCAATTATATTTTCTCTCTGTGCCTATATCCATGCATATTCTCAAATTTCAATACTTGCATATAGTTTAGAAGAAGTTAGAAGGTAATATCTTATGAGTTTCTCATAATTCTAATAATAAATAATCTAGAATAGAAATAAGTTAAGCCCAGATACATAAATACACGAATTGGATTGGGGCATATTAGATTAACTATTTATTTCAAAACAAAAAATAATCTTTATGTTTATTTTTTTATTTAAAATGTTAAAAGATTAAAATCGAAGTGCTATGTGGTAAGGTAAATGTTCAATTCTGTTAGGGAAAAATTAAGGCCTCTACCAGTGTTTAGTATAATGACACGTTATTGATTGTGTATGCCAGGTGATACCATTGTATTTCTATGGTTGCACTAACACCTAGAGCAGTATAGAAGCTTCTGCGAGACAATACTTTTATTTCAAAGTATAAATGTTTGTCTTTGATTTATTGCATAGAGAATATTCAACAAATAAATGCTCTGATCGACGCATTCGTCGAATTACATCAATACGATAGATTCGAATTTCATCAAGTACGTTACAGCGCGGATCAGATAAACAGCATTAATTACGCCTGCGATTTCCACAGCGTAATAAGTATACCGTTACGTGTGTCACCGCGACCCTACAAAGCCGCAGCGCTTGTTATTCTCGCCGATCGCCGTAGATCGGGTAAAGGGTGGATTAAAATACCGGCAACAGCTGTCATCCGGTATACGAGATACAACTGCGTATATGTTTTGCGATACTTCTCGCAATTGCGCTCCGAAAACCATGATGCAATTCTGAGAGGGCGAAGGATACCAGGATTGCTTGCGCTTGGAGCGTTTTCATGGGGAAGTGCCTTTTACACAATTGTCAATGTGTGGAGATGATTAGGGTCACGGCTGCGTTACTCTTAGAAAATACGAGAACTATACACCGCTTGTCTCTTTTTATAATGCCATTACTGCTGTTGCACATGCTTCATCTACTAAAATTCTGTTATGTTAATTATTAAATATCAATTTTAGAACTTATTTGATTAAAACGAATTTTTATTGAAGAAATGTATATTAAACTAATGTTATGGCGTTATAATAATAAATTTTGAAATAATCTTTGTAATAATTCTGAAGTAATCTGTATAAGTCTATATCTAATATAAATACTGCGTAAGGCGTTAGAGTAAAACTAATAATCTCCAGTGAAGTAAAAAGTACGAAGTATGCGAAGTAGTGAAGTAAAAGTAATAATAAATAGTAGGTATTAAGTTTAGTGAGTTCAATAATCTCAGTTGAATACAGGTAGCTTCTTAAAATATTTCAATTACTAGTTAATAACAATCTATATAAATTGTCAATTTCTTAATAATTCGTTAAGAATTCGCATGTTTTTGTTTAATAGACTATAATATAAGTTAAATGCTCGATCAAATATCGTTTGTATATTAAAATATTCTCGTTTACAAAACCAGTAACAGTATTTACAAGAACAAACAAATACTACAAATTAAAAAACCAATTACAAAAACCAGTTACAAATATGATGAAGCATATAAAAGAAGAAACAAAAAGGGGAAATCTTTATATGCAAAAATAACAATAAATTGAAGAACCGCAGGGAAGAAAAACAGTAAGAATAAAAGTTTAATTGGTCGCAAGTCTTGGTTGAAAATTCAATTAGGTCCCTTTCCACGATGTAATCGGCTTGTCGTCAGGGGTTGTTCACCTAGCCACTTCTGACCTCTTCCTATTACAATTTTACTGAATATATAATGTAGGGATATATGCATGCCAGTTAATTTATCCTTCGTATTATCTTAAATTTAACATTTATATATTATATATTATATTTTATATATGCATGTGTATATGTAAATATATATATATTAAATAATAAGGAAATGGTAATAATAAATAATTATATATTAGTGGCGTCCATTCGTAGAATCCACTTACTTTCAGAATCAATACAATGCGATTGAGGCGTTTGACTATATCCAGGGTTCTGGATTCATGAATGGCCTCGGATCTGTGGGATTTACACTCCGAATCTTCTGTAGTATCATCGGTTTTGACATATGCATTTTGATCATTACTAAACAACGATCGGACGGAGTCGAGTTCATATATTATTTGCTTAAACCACAGTTCATAAGCTGTATAAAAATACAATTAATATAATCTAATCTAATAATAATACATGAATTTTTATAATAAGATGGACAATTACAAGCTATATATAATGATTATCGAATATTATCCTAGTTTTAAATAAATAAATAATGATTCTTTTAAATATTACAAATTTTAATTTTGTTAACAGTATTATAAGCAGACAAAAACTGTAAATAGAAGCTTCAAACATTAGATTTTTATAGTATAAGAAACATGCTGTGCAATATTAGCATTTAATCAATACATTTATGAAGTTTGAAAATCTGTAACTTTTAATTTATTATATAATTATTATTTATTTATTTTTTTTTATTCTTTATGCACTGTATGCATAACATACTTATATTTACCTTGGTGCGTGATTATAAATAAATGTTCATCATGAACCTCTGTATCATATTGACTACTCATTAGTCTTTGAGATGACAGGATTTTGTCAAGTAATAAATATTCGCCGTACAAGATACCCGAACCTTCTTCCGAACACGTAGTGATGACGGATGAATCATCTCTGTATTTATTATTGATTGATTAGAAAATTTTATGTAATTTTATGTAAAATATAATTCCTAATTAATGTCCTGTACGAGTCATTAATATTTGACATTTCTGCAGTGAATAACTTAGATTAGATTAAATTAGAAGAAAATGAGTACATTATCAGCTCAAATCTAACAGTAAGACGAATAACAAACTTAACTATTCATGCATTATTATTGCATTTACTATTATATTTGTATATGGTTCTACTTAAAAATTATGTATTTATAACAATAATTGAAATCTATGTTTTGAATTTTAATAAAATAATTTTAAGTAATAACTTACGCCATTCCATTTCCTAGTGGACAAGCCATATTTAATGACGATTGATGCACACTTCTCTTGTTACGAGACTTGTTATTTACTATATAAATTATTGGTGGCGACAATCGAATTGTTCAATAGTCGAACAGCTTTTATTCATTTTGCAAAACATATACTTGAGCTTGATTTATTTCCGGATACTAGAAATCCACTAAGTGACCGCAAGGCGGTCGGCTGATGACTGCAATTAAACTAGTGTTACGTCCTACGTAACGTCTAACCCAAAAACATTACCACCCCGACGACGAGCCGCCGAGGCAGGTAACCAGAGTCGGCGCGCCTCCCTCGCCTCCGACGCCGAATCTTTTTTTTTTATGTACACCAAAAAAAAAAAGGAAAAGCGGCGCGAGAAAAGCCAACCGTCACATTCCTAAAACGAGTAAAGCCCTTCCAAAAAACATCTTCCCTCATTGCGAATAAGAAATAGCTAAATATTAATTAATTACATAATAATTTTGCATGGCCAAAGAAATCAAAGTAAAAATTCTTTCGGTTCATATCAGTTGCCGACGCCCACGCCTAGACGGATATTATTAAGAACATTCCGTTTATATTTCTCCGCCATGTTCGTAATAATTAGATTTTAAATATAATTAATACTAAATGCGTAAGAACGTTTACGAATAGGCATGTATTCACTAATACATATATAAATCTATATCGTCCTGACACAATTTTCATTATGTAATTAATATATTACATACGCGTACAAATCATGTAACCGTTCTTATTCATATAATCACCGCCCATTTAACACCCCGTAGATAATAATTGCCTCATCCCTGCGGATGAGCAGAAAATATAATTATAATAACCAATAAAACAAAATTGTAATGTTAGCTACGTGCATAACATCGAAAAATTGTAAAATACAATAAAAAAAACTATTACAAGTAAAACTATTATAAGTATCCATAACCGGAAAGAGATTTGGTATTGTCAATCTCTATTTTTTGTTAATTATAAGTACAGATATTGCTCTTTTCTAAATCAACAATATAATTTCCAAGAAAAACCATAGTCTGATTACAAATATCTCCAAGTAACATCACGTGACGTTAAGCGGTCCACCGCACTAGTATCTTTAAATAATTAGCGAAGGGCAAAATCTAAAAATTAACATACGAACATAATAATTGTTAACAATATGTCTTAAACATGTCCGATCCATTTACCACAAAAAATGAATCGGTCTTAAATTTTAAGTTCAATAATAATGTAAGTTCAAAAATGTTAAAATATAAACAATTAAGACTAAATTGTAAGAGAAAGAGAAAAGGGCCCAATTTTTCTAGGCGGCAGTTTCCCTTTTTCGAGGAATCTCCCACTTGTCTCCAAGCCACATCTTTTCTCTCTCTCAGGGTTGCGTCACCAATACGGGAAAACTTTCCGTTTTCCCGATTCGCTCATTTGCCCCGTTCGAAGTTTTTACGGAAAAATCGGCGGCGATGATGCGAGCGGCGAACCAGCCCTTAAAAGCGCGACGCAACCCGCCTGCGGCACAGAGACTGTGAGCCCACGGAGTGACCAGCCGCCTCTCTGTCCGCTGTACATTTTCACGGCGACAAATTCAAAATATATATAAGACTGAGTTCAGCGAGCAAGCTGAACCTCAGTCGATTTTTAAAAGTTTATCTTTTATTTTCGGGGTCAGTCCCCAAATATCCGCTCCTCTTTAGTAGAGAAGCGTCGAGCCCACCTTCCCTATCCGTCCTTCAGCAAGGGCGTGAAATCCGTTTCTCTTCAGAAGAGAAACGTGAAGGTTACCCTTATCCGTCCTTTCGCAAGGGCGTGAATCCGTCTCCTCTCCTGAGGAGGCGTGAAAACTTATCCGCCTTTGCATCGGGCGTGAATCCGTCTCCTCTCCTGAGGAGGCGTGAAACTGATCCGCCTTTGCATAGGGCGTGAATCCGTCTCCTCTCCTGAGGAGGCGTGAAACTGATCCGCCTTTGCATAGGGCGTGAATCCGTCTCCTCTCCTGAGGAGGCGTGAAACCTTATCCGCCTTTGCATCGGGCGTGAAACGTGTCCTCTCCTGAGGACCGTTAAAACACACCGCCTTTTGCATTGAGGCGCCGGGTCCGCTCTCCTCTCCCGAGGGATCGGAAGTTTAATCCGCCTTTGCATCGGGCGTTGAATCCGCTCCTCTCCCGAGGAGCGTGAAAGATATCCGCCTTTGCATTGGGCGTGAAATCGTAGCGACGCTTTCGTCCGTAGATAGCGTCGATGTCCTTATAGTTGAACGGTTGACCTAGATTACGGCCCCTACCTAAAACTAAATAAATAGGTAAACATCCTAGTTTTATTACTCCCCTTTATACCCCTATATAAAAAAAAAGGGTGAGAGCGGCTTCGACCCTCTCCCCTCCTTTTCGCTCGGAGTAGGTACCGCCCGCGCTCGTCCCGAGCTATTCGGCGAAAGCCGAGGCTCAAAAAGAGCAAAACTTCGGCAAGGCTCGTCTCCGGCAGAAGGAACGTCAAAACCGAGATTCCCACGCGCACTTCGTCCTTAGCCCCGACTGAGTCTTTGCTGTCACACTAGTACGCGGTGGCTTTTTAATGCCTGCCCACTTGTCAACACAATCTTGGTTATATTGTGACGTGGGATCACAAAAAGTTTAAAAATTTGAATATTAAAACAAATACAAATTTAAAATTTTATTTTCCCCGATCACCTCTACCCTAGGCGCGTCGCGTGCAAATTGCGATTTCACCAATCGAAGGGGGGTTCAGTTGAAATAAATTTTAACATCGCTAATTAAATTTAAACTATAACAACATTTATTAAATAGACAAAGGAATTCTACGAATTTTCCAATACAAATGTTTTACAAAAGACGTTTAGCCAATATCTACGGAGATCTCAAAATTTAACAAATTAACTCAACTCGACTAAATCATATATAACCCTGGAAATCACTAACATCTCGAATAATAAAACAATATATATAACATCTCGATTTAACTACACCAAAAACCTAAAAAGAAAAATTTCGAGCTGAAAGAAAATGTACGAATCTCGAGAATATCACTGATTCTGGTCCACCGGGCTATGAGAGAAGAGAGAGAGGACAATACAAAAATAACTAAATAACTCACCAGCAATGCCAATAAATAAATAATAATTTAAACAATAAAACAAAATCCAAGGTCCCGGCCCACGCACCTTCTTTAATTTATTTTGGAGTATAATACTAATCTCCAAAAGATAATAATAAACGGTCTGAGCCTTGACTTTGATCGGTATGGCTCCTTTCCTTTTCGAGATCGGGCGACGAGTGAGTGTGAGTCCCGCTTTTCATCGGCTCGGAAACTCGATTTTCCCTCGAAAATCCAGCTAGCATCCTTGTTATGCATATTAGGCAATAGTATTATCAGAGATGAATAGAGAGATAGCCGATGCTATAGTCCCAAGCCGCGCCAAATTCGATGCGCCATAGCAATACGCACCCTCGCGGATAAAATTGTAATCTGTCGCACTTGAGGGGAAATGAGGGGAAATAAGGGAGAGGGAAGAAGTAAGCGCGAGCCACGAGTCGTGTCCATGTGACCGGCCGCAGGTATGTGTTGGTGCGCCCGATCGCGGCCGAAGCTGGCTCGGCTCTAATCGGCGAGGGAAGGAGTGCGAATGACGAGCCACGTCCGTGTGCCCGGCACTCTTTATGTGTGCGACTGTGCATGACTCGATCGTTTGCATGTGTCCATGATTCGCGGCCGCATCGGAGGAGCCAGCGCGAGCAACGAGTCAAGTCAAGCCCAGATGGACGCACGTGGCCAGCACTGTTTCTGTGTGCGTATGTTCATGATTCGGTAGCTAGCTTGTGTCAGTTCGTCGGATTTTCGGCGGGTCTGCTTGCGGCTGCTTTTCTGCTGTTCGGCCTTCATCTTGGACCCGAGGCCCGAGCTCGGACCTCAAGGGTGAAAATGATAGCAATCGTTTTGCAATGCACGCAAGATTTATGCCCCGATTTATGCACATTTTCTAACAAAAGTAAAGATAATTTAAAATCAATAATATTAATATAATTTGACGATTACATACAATAAATCCACTTTATTTGCATAAAAGACTTCTTCATTCGACAAATAACAAATTACTCGCATAAAAGATACAAATCGTATTCTATCTTATGCTCTTTCGTGTGCATATATACGATTATTTCCCCTCATTTCCCCTCAAGTGCGACAGATTACAATTTTATCCGCGAGGGTGCGTATTGCTATGGCGCATCGAATTTGGCGCGGCTTGGGCCTATAGCATCGGCTATCTCTCTATTCATCTCTGGTATTATCCTTGTCTCGTACATTTAGCAAGAATACACTATGATTCCCGTCAATTTAAGAAAAGAGGGCGTTACAATCAATTATCCGGCCGCGCGACTATTTAAAGGCTTATTAATTTTTATATCATAAAAAGAAAGAAAACACCACAAAAATTCTCAAAAAATATTCAAAAAATCCCAAATAATTTAATAAAAATTTATCAATTATTATCATAAATCAATCAATAGTTATCAATAAACTATCCTCCAAAAATCGTCTTTTATGCTCTCTCTCTCTCTCTCTATTCAATAGCCAACACTTGACTATACCAAAAATTCGGGTAAGGAAAATAATAAGTACGCACTGTATATATACTCGAACTATATTTAGATTATCACGATAAAGGGAGACAAAGACGGGACATCTCGATATTTCTATTAATTTTAATCCCTGGGGAGGATTACGATTCACCTCCTGGTGAGCAAAAAGAGACTGCTTGATTGGTCCTCTACAGTATTTTTCCTATAGTCGCCTCCATATACTCGCACCTTACTTGCAGCTATCTCTGTTTAATTTCACCAGCTGATCCTCTCCAATCGTTTTCCTCGACAAATCGAACAAATTTTGTTATTAACTGGTGATTAAAGTTAATTGTTTTCAACCTGCAGCGATGCAATTTCCTATCTTGCTCGTCACCCGATTTCAAGTGTGTATTAATGTAATCTATTAACAAGTTATTTTATTTGTCCCAGAAGGACGACCACTCGTCATACCTCCCCCCTAAACTAATGATACCGCGAAGCTTGGGCATTAGTTTACGAACAACATAGAACTTTGCATTGCTGGTGGTCTTCTACTCTTAATATACATTAGCCTAATAAATTTAAATTTCCTCAATAATATCAATTAAATAATAATCTTTCAAAAATTACATGAATTATACATTTCAACTAAATAACACGGTAGTCCAAGTCATTCTTTATTGTTAACGTAAGTCAAAAATAAAACAAACAACAAAAAAAAGTCAGTCATGGGATTCACTTACTGGATATTCATCCTTTTCTCGATCATCACGATATCTCGATCATTTTGCCTTATCCTTTCATATGCCTATCACCTAATTTAATTATACCCGTCACCGAAAACTAATATTAATAATAATAACAAAAAAAAACTTAAACAAACAAAAAAAAAACAACAACAAAAAAAAACCTCTTTCCTCAAGGACGTCTCGCCGGGAGGCCATCTCTCATTAGGGACTCCAGACAAAAGGTCTGGACGTGACAACGCTATAACCACCATCCACCAACATTTACAAATCAACAATCACCTTCGCGGCGGTATAAACCGCTTTAAATCCCCAACATGAATCTTCTCGATACGCCGATCGTTCCCGGTTTCCAACACATATACGGTGGGGACAACACTTTGGAAACAATAAACGGTCCTTCATACTTCGGGGCCAATTTCGATGAGAATCCCTGTGCCGAATTCGATAGGACCTTCACCTTACGCATAACCTGATCACCGACATTATACGTGATATGGCGCCTACCTCTATTATACCGCTTAGACTGAATTTGCCTACTTTCATCATTATGTCGCCGTACCAAGTCACGTAACGCATCTAACCTCTTCAACCTATCTAACCAAACCTCAGCATTTAATTCTTTTAGGGGTTCATTCGCTTCTAATTCTCGACGCAAACTCTTCGGTTGTGCTGGATGACGACCGAAATTCAGGAACGCGGGCGAAACCTTAGTGAATGATGAAATGATCCTCGAAACTGTCGGTGGTAAAAATTATATCATCTAAATATCCAATGATAAATGGTTGGAATTCCGGCCCAAACAATCCATCTATTAATCGCTGAAAGGTCATTGGTGCATTTGTCAAACCGAATGGCATTCTCATGAATTCAAATAACCCAGATCCTGGCACCGCAAACGCCGTATATTTTCGACTCGAGGGTTCCATAGCCACCTGGAAATACGCTTGCTTCAAATCAATTTTTGAGATGTATCTAGCCTTCCGTAATTTATCTAAAATAGAGTCGATGCTGGGAAGAGGATAAGCATCCCGTTTAGTCCTTTTATTTAGGTCTCGGAAATCAATGCAAAACCGATAACTTCCATCAGGTTTCTTCACAATTACCGGGGCGCTATTCCAATTACTAACAGACTCAATTATTATTTTATCTCGATACATCCTTTTGACCTCTTCCTGCGTGATCTCCCACATTTTCGGTGACATTCTACGAGGTCTATGTCTAACCGGCTCATTTCCTTCAACCTCGATTCGGTGTTCCACTAGTCTAGTCAATCCGAACTCCTTGGGTTGATTCTCCAGTCCCTTTTTAACTACTCTATCCAACGCTGTTTTCTGATCTCCTTCTAACACTGAGATCCCTGCACATTCAGCTATCAACACCATATCTTCTTTAGAACTATCATCAATAAACCTATGCCATTCATTATCTCGAACCCTCCAAAGATTTTCTACAGCTTTAAACTCGATATACCATTTTAAACAAAAATCCATCCCTAACAACAAATCATGATTTTTGAAATTAACAGCCCGAAACTTCAGTACTCTATTAATCCCATCAACATCTAAATTTACCTTCAAGATACCTATCACTTTAGTGCAGTTCCCGGTGACACCCTTTACCGTCACACATGTTGGTTCTAATCGATCAACAAACCTAGTATAGACCCTCGGACCTACTACAGAGATCATAGACCCAGGGTCAAACAAGGCTTTATATTCAATTCCAGCTAGATTTACTCGCATATACTTCCTATTATCCATACATATTTCCTCCACACATTCTTCAAAATCTATTTGGCTTACTCCTGGGAGCGGATCTAAACTATCTGCGATAGTTCCACCTCCCCCCAGGTCATTACATGCCACTTTACTGGCCATGGACTGACCAACTATTGAACCCGTATTCTTAACGACACTCAAATCAGAAGAATGAGGTGGGGAATGTACATATGGCATATGCTTCTTTAAAATCCCTTTTAAATAATGTGCTTGGGTTTCTAAACTACTAGCTGTTTCCAACGGATTTTCACCCGCACTCTGACTCGATAAGATACTTGATTGTACATCTCGACCTAACCCATTATCATTAACTAAACTCGTATCTCGACTTAAAGGTACCCTACAAATTAACCTATTATCAACATCTAAACCTACATTTGACGATAAACGACAACCAGTACCAGTTGTTAATTCCTTCTCAACCGTCTGGTTCTCGTTGTTCTCACGATTTAACCTATCCTTCATGCTATTCTTTAAATTCATTATTGAGTCATTTATTGTATTATTCAATCTGTCCATCCAAGTCGATGCCTGATAAATTGCTCTAGTGGCAGATTCTTCTGCCTGTGCTTTAATCCTTACCTTTCCAACAAAATTCTTCAACCTGGGTAACGCTGTCTTCACCCAAGTATTCATCTCGGGCAGATCGTTACTCCGTATAACCACCCTATTCTGCAAATTTTCCATTGAAGCGCTCTCAGCGACCTCTCTACTAGGTCCCGAACTCCCAGCTTCATTCTCTTTACCAGCTTGGTCATTCCGACTACTATGAGTGTTTTCCTCGGTTCTGACCGGCTGGCCGCACGGAACAGAGTATTTCCAACTCACATTTTGTTTCCCATTTATTAATAAACCGGCCGCATCTTCCTTTCCAGCTTGGTAATTTAACTCTATATTTCTATCCATTCCACACGATATATCTCTAAATATCCCATTATTACGCTTCTCTATCAGCATCCCAGCCGTTTTCTCCTTATCGGCTTGGGATTCATTGCTATTAACTTCTTCCCTAATTATATGCATCCCGGCCGTCTTCTGCGTATCAGCGCGGGATTTTTCCTTCCACTCAACTAAATCCACTAATTCATTCATCCCGGCCGTTTTCGACGTATCAGCGCGGGATTTTTCCTTCCACTCAACTAAATCCACTAATTCATTCATCCCGACCGTTTTCGACGTATCAGCGCGGGATTTAGGACTCAATAAACGCGCCCCTATTACTTTGCAGGAGGTTCGGGGCGAGGAATCGCTCCTGCGACATCGTTACCCAAATTCCTTTCTATAAATTCTCGAACCGCCTTACAATTACTACAGATTTTCAATTCCACTCCCAAGGCTCCACAACCCTGGCAGCTTAACTGGTGCTCTCTATTCGGGCAACGGCTAGACATATGGCCAAATGCCCTACACGAAAAGCACTGCCTTCTAGGACAGACAGACACCATATGGCCTTCTTCGCCACAACTGTAGCACGTACCTGGTCTTCTATTTGGCAACGGGTTGACCCTATTTCCAGTATTGCCTGTGGTTGGACCTATATTTCCTCGATAAGGCGGCCACGAGGTATTATTCCCACTGTAATGGTTATTATTATTGGCTCTGAATATTGGCGCTTGAACCGACTCTTGCACATTAGCTATCTCCTGTCTTGCATTTTCATGTGATAAGCCGGGTACAACTGGACTAACTTCTCTTATGCTGGGACCAGGGTTTGAAAAATTTTTGTCGTACTTTACGATTATTTGTTCCTGACGTTTCGCTACTCCTCTCCTCTACGGCGCTTACTCTGGCTTTAAAACTCTTATAAGCACCACCCGGAACTAATACCTTGTCTTCTGGAGGTGGAGGAGCATAACGACGATCCAGGTCCTTAGCTTTCTCAAACCGCCGGCCCCATAATTCGAAGCTATCTACACTTACCAACGACTTATCTAACATAAAATACCGATAATCGGGCAACAAATTCCTATAAATTATTTTCATTTGGGCCTTCAACGATGGAGGTTTCCTAAACAATCCTATTAGGTGCCGTATGCTCATCAGGAAATTATTTATAGTCTCCCCTCTAGCCTGTGTCCTCGCTCTCAACTCCGCCAAGAGATCTTCGCTATCCACATCCGGTATATATTGTCTTTTGAACTCTTGTACGAAGTCCTGCCTCGAGTAAAAACTAATCCTTTTTGTTCTAAACCACAAATCGGCGCCTTCCGTGAGGACGCAGGGTAATGCCCGCAGCGCCTCATCATCACCAACATCTACACAATCCCTACAATCATTCAAACGGGCTAGGAAA